>CM062288.1:147317552-147845520 GCA_031216915.1 Pictodentalium vernedei
GAATGCTAATCCTTCCAACTGCACCATGTTGACATAATGTTATTGCAAATGAATGGTATTTGTCTTGTGAGCACAATATATTTGACAGAAAGTCAAATCTTTTCAGATTGATTTCAGATTGTCTTCATCTTCATTTTCCATGGATACTGACACCTGTTGGTTAAGCCACTCTAAAATGACCTTTTTATAATAACACCGTCACATACATTTCAACTTTGCTGGCACACTGCTACAAGTCTGGAGCTGCAGGATCTTGCTGAGTAATAACCACTTTTTATGCCCAGAATCACTTTTTTACGTACTGCATCCAAACAATGTTGGGTCGTCCTCTGGAGGATCACTGAGTGGTGTGCAGAATTCCTCATAATATATCAGATTCTGTGAAATCCATGGAGTATGCTCATTCCCCATAGGTAGTTTGAAATCATGTTATATCATAAATCATTTTCATCAGCACAACAATTTTTTTGCATCTTTTTAAAATATTTGACTACACCTCACAGTTGATGAAATAAAAATATGTTTGATCTGTTGGTGGTACGTTGCTTTAACTCCCTTCATTCTGATGTTGAAAAACCCAACGTTTTTAGCAGCAACAATTGCCCATAATGCAGCTGAGAATTCAACCAACCATATCTTGTTTGACAGAGCTCACTGAGCTCTGTCAAACAAGATATAATTTGTTATATTTTTTGTCCCACAAATCCAAAATAGTACCATTGAAAAGCTTTCTATTATATTACCAGTGTGCTTGGGTTACTTTTCGGCTCACATTCACTCTTGCAAAAAAAAAATTATGTTTTTTACACCCCATTTGGTTTTCTTTCAGCTGTTTGTTAAGGTTATGACATTGACAGGCCATGAAGACTGGGTGAGAGATTACAGTTCACTACAGATGGTAAAAAAATTGATTCTGTATAAATTACCTCCTTGTTTATCTTTATTTTTTTTCCTTAACATGTAGAGGTCCAGGAGATCGTTGTGAATTTATTAATAGAAAAAGGACTCAAAACTTGTGGCCAAACTCTTTTTCAAGGCAAATATTTTTCTGGCTATCTGCTGTAAACCACCAAAAGTGATCTTCTTGAGCATTAACTATTTCACCACGACAAACCTGTTCTACAAGAGCAATTTTACAAAATTAGAATAAAGACCCCAACCTGCAACTACTTTCTGGAATATTCAACTTTTTTGATTAACTTCATTAACCCTTTACCCAATGTAGCGGCTAAAACCAGCCAGCGCTATTCTCAAAAATCGCCAATTAATATTTTTATACTGTACCAATGACCCAGACATAGCTGGTGCTAACTCTTAAAAATGTAGGGCCAAACACAAATTTTGCCCCCCAATCCCCAAAATTTGCATCTAAAACCAAAGAAAACATGTCCTGAATGGCCCTCCATACTTCACCTCTAATGCACATGCGCAGTGTCAAGGACATCCCGAAATATTCGCCATTAATCATTCTTTGTTTGGCCCTTCATCTGTTAACATCTGACTGATCTTTGTGCTTGTAAATCTCAGTTTAAATGATGCCAGACACATAAATATTAGAGAAATGGTGATTCTAAGGAGGATATAGAAGGAGGAGAGGAAAAATGAGTGACAGAAAATAATCAGGGCTGTAACTTAAAATTTTTTAATGAATTTATGTTAAGTTACCTATTTTCGAGGCAAGAGCCTGTTGTTGTCATTCTTGTTATCAAGTTACACTGCTTGTTCAGTGTTTTCCTCTCTCCCTTTCCTTTAAGTCCTCCCTTGCTATTCTCCCATGCTTTTAGCATATTTTCTGTAATATTATTACTAAAATTTCTTGGGAGTTTTAGCTGGATAACAGAATGAATTCTGTTCTTTTCCCCATGTTTACGTCTTCACCTGTGGGTGGTTAGGCGTAGTGTTCTGCATCTACCATCTGATGTTCTGCAGTTTCTTCCCTGGAAGTCTCTGTTTTGCATCAGATAGTGTTTTATTGGTAACTGATTTCAGGCCAGGGTTATCAGTGCCTGGAGTCTTGTTTCTGGTGTTTTTACACTTCTTGTTTACATTGACAACAGCCCTCTGTGTGAGGGGGGATTTCTTGAAAATAATATCTTGATGTTAGTTTAATCATTACTAGATACATTATTATTGTTCGTAAGTGTTGCATTAATTTTTTAAAATATTTTTAAAATTTTTGCCCACACTTAGGCTTGGGATCCATTGGGTCTCAACGTTACTTTTCAGAAACTTGGGCTTTTCTGAAAAATTATTTTTTCAAATGTTTTTTGATTTCAATTATTTTTTCTATGTTAATGGATCATGTTATTATGTATTTTGATTGTCAGGGGTTGGTGCGAGTACTAGGACTTTGTTTTCTTTTCACTTTGAAAGGATATTGTTCAATTGTAATAAGAGGAAATCTTCCTCTGACTTTCATAATCATTGTATAAATGTAGTCAGTGTACTCGCACTAACTCCTGTTCAGTATGTGTTAATTTCGATGACAACATGGGAAGCGTGTGTCACGGTATATTAGTGGGGAAATGGCCATTCCGGTCCTTTCCCCGCAGGGTCAGTCTAGTTTATCAATCTCTATTTCAGACGATCAAGAACAGGGTGATGTATCCATGATGTCTTCCAAAAGTGTGCCTCCGTCGTCACAATTAATGAAGAGCTAGCGGAAAAGTGCTCATGAAAATACGTCAATTGCCTAAGAGGTCCCTAGTAGGATCGACGGCCTTTGACGTCCGCTAGCTCGTCCGGTGTAGCGTCCATTCATCGAATGGTTCGGCAGCCGGGTTCGTCCGTTGCAGTCCAAAAGGAGTGTTGGGTGATGCAAGCACTATAAATCAGCCAAATGCACACCCAGTGACGGCGGATTAGAGGAGAGAATGGAGGAAGCCTTTTAGTCCGGTTCCTAGCTCGTCCAGGTCCATCCGGACTGCGAGCGAGAGAGGCCCCTCTCTCGTACAACAACATCTGGCCCCAGATGTTGTTGTACAAAATGTTTCGCATTCGGAGCATACGTCTGCCGCTCGGGATGCTCCGTTAGATAGACAGCCCGGAGAGACTGTCAATAAGGCTTCCTCATCCTCATGGTAGCACACGACCGCTCTTGGCTACGTGACCTCGGATATCCAGTCAACTTCGCCAATCAGAGAATCCTCGGCGACCAGGTCACGCCATCCGATAGCCAGGGACACGAGGCCTGGAGACTCCGGACATTCGCATAAGAAAGTATGCGGGAGTCAACGTACACGGAGCTTCCAGCGGCAAAGCATCGTAAGACCGCTACTGCACAGGCCTCGGTGACGGACGTGCTATCCCAAATAGCACAACTTATCGCAGCATCCCAGCAATGACAGAATCTCTGTCGCATCATGTAATATCCGACGACGCTGGGTCGAGACGCTCCGCGGAAGCATCGGGTACGGACGTCCGAAAATTTCATACTGTCCGACGGGATGCCGAAAGGGATTCGGAGGATTTCGAGCTTTCCCTTTCGGAACAACATAAGCTGCTGTATATGTCATCCGACTTTATCTTCTAGAGGTTCTTTCGTCGGACCAGAATGCTGCGATGCCGGATAAGAGACTGATGGCGTCGGTGGACACAGAAATTTTTGGTTCGGTTCAGGGACATCGTCCCTCAGTTCCGACACAGTCCAATAATGTCACAGAAACTTTCGATTTATTGAACGACACTATATATATTTTTTATATGCTTGCTATTTACAAGCATGTCTGGTTTCTTGTTCGCAAAATTACTGAGATGTCTTTCAAAAGTGTGCCTCTGTCGTCATAGTTAATGAAGAGCTAGCGGCAATAAGTGCTCATGGAATACGTCAATCGCCTAAGAGGTCCCTAGTAGGATCAACGGAGTTGACATTCGCTAGCTCACCCGGTGTAGTGTCTATTCATCGAATGGTTCGGCAGTCGGGTTCGTCCGTTGCGGTCTAGGAAGGAGATTTGGGTGATGCGAGCACTATAATAGACTTTAGTACACACCCAGTGACGACGGATTAGAGGAGAGATCAGAGGAAGCCTGTTAGTCCGGTTCCTAGCTCGTCCAGGTCCGTCCGGGCTGCGAGCGAGAGAGGTCCCTCTCTCGTACAACAACATATGGGACCGGATGTTGTGGTACAGACATTTCGCATTCAGAGCATATGTCCGCCGCTCGGGACGCTCCGTTATATAGACAGTCCGAGTGACTGCCGATAATGCTTCCTCATCCTCACAGCAGCGCACATGACCGCACATTGGCTACGTGACCTCGAGTATCCGGCCAGCTTCGTCATTCAGTGATTCCACGGCGAACAGGTCACGCCATCCGTAGCCAAGGGACACGAGGCCTGTACACTCCGGTCGCTCGCATAATAGAAGTATGCACGGGGTAACGAACACGGAGCTTCCAGCGGCAAAGCATCGTAAGACCGCTTCTCCACAGGCCTCAGTGACGGACGTGCTATCCAAAATAGCACAGCTTATCGCAGCATCCCAGCAAACGACAGATTCTCGGTCAGATCAGGAATAATCCGACGGTGCTGGGTCGGTGCGCTCCGCTGTGGCATCAGGTACGGACGACCGAACACTTCATAGGGTCCGACAGGATGGCGAAAGGGATTCAGACGATTTTGAGCTTTCCCTTTCGGAACAACAGAAGCTGCCATATATTTCTTCCGGCATTATCTTCCAGAGGTTGTTCCGTCGGACTACATTGCTGCAATGCTGGATAGGAGACTAATAGCGTCATTGGACACGGAGTTTTGGATCGGTTCAGGGACATTGTCCCTGAGTTGCCGACGCAGTCCAATAATGTCATTAGAACATTCGAATTATTGAACGACGCTATATATAAGCTTGCTACCAAACATGCTAGTCTAGTTTCTTGTCCGCAATGCTCTATTCTGCCTTTCATCAATTCTAGGAAAATAAATTTTTATTGGCAGAACAGGGCATACCAAGAGTTCCTATGCGTCTAAGACGGCGAGGCTGTAGACTGGGAATTACCTTTTTCGCCGTCTATGTCAATTCCAACCACGACGTTGGAAACGACAATGATGTCTAATAGACTTAGACGCTTTATCATACGTAGACCACCTTACTGAGGCGTTATCATTACGTCTTCAAGAGAAAGAATTCCAGGATATGATCCTCAATGAGATTTCTTTCAGGTGCAGTAGTTTTTCCACGTATAACTCCGCCCTTCAGTGGCAGCGTGGAGTTGGTTAGACGTGACGCAGCCCTAGCTACATCCACGCGCATGGATAGTAAGGTGAAGAACTCTCTCAGAGTCGCTTCGGTCTCGGAGAAGCTTCTCTTCGACGGCTACCTTTCAGCAATCTATGAATTGCTCGATATACACGTTCTCTTGTCTATCAAGTGTAACAAGAGATTCAGACTTGGGCAAACATTCCGTGGTTGACTCAGAGAGTGCCACTGCAGTTGCCGGATCCGAGTTTTATGGTTATAACGGATGCCAGTCAAACAGGTTGGGGTACAATATTGATCCCAACGGATTCGAAGTGCCAGGGTCTTTGGGTTCCGCAGTTTCTAGGCAAGCACTTAACTTCCAGGAAATGATGTTATTTTGGCTTGCACTATGTCATTGGATGAACATTATTCAGAAACGCATGTCCAAATCCTGTCCGATAATACGACAGTAGTTGCGTATCTCCGGAACCAGGGAGGCACTCATTCGGTTCCGTTATTCAATTTAACGGAAAGAATCCTTCTGTTTGTTCTAGAACACCAAGTTCTGCTTCGGTCCGTCATATTCCGTGTCGTCTGATTGTATTAGCAGACTCCCTTTCACGTAAGGGTCGCTTGTTGCCGTCTGAATGGACTCTCAGCAAACAAGTATTCAATCAGATTTGCTATCAGTGGGAGAGCCCAATGATATTTTATCTGCGACACAACTCGCTAATCAATTGCAGATGTATGGGTTTCCATGTCCGGATCCCTGAGCTTATGTAGTTAACGCTCTATTGATCTAATAGGACGGAATGATAGGATATGCGTATCCTCCAGCGCTGTTGATTCAGCAAGTATTGCTAAGATAAACATCCACAATACAATTCTGTTGGTAGCATCTCTGTCTTCACAGAGACCGTGGATAAATTTTCTCAGGTGTCTGCTGTGGGACTTACCGCGAAAACTTCCTCCATGAGAGGATCTTCTTTCGCTGGGGAATTCGTGTCAACTTCATCACAACCCGCAAGGTCTCAACCGTCACGTATTCCGTTGTGGGGTCCTTCTTGCACGGCAAGCATTGTACAGGACGATCAATGGACGTGATTTCTTACTGTAGGAGAACCTCCTCTTCGCTATACTATGCGGCTAAAGTGGAGGCTCTTCCGTCGTTGGTGTAGGGATCATTATGTTGATATTTTTGATCCCTCCATACTAGACATTGCAAACTTTCTAGTATGTTTGACAAGATCAACTGCAGCCTGTTACTATTAAGGTTATAGGTCTATGTTATCTCATACCTATGCACTCCATGATAGTTTACAATTGAGTCTAATGTCTCTTTATCTATGTTAGTTAGAAACTTTTCGATAAGTAGACCTAGAATCCTTAGATTAATTCCTATACGGAATTTAGCTTGGGTTCTTATTTAGCTAAGTTACTATTTGAGCCTCTGGAAACAGTAGTTTTCAAATTCTGGCCTTTTAAGACAGTAATTCTCTTAGTCTTCTCTTCTACTGAGGAGTCAGTGAGCTTCATGCACTATCGGTGGACGATTCTCACTTTCGTAGTTTTGGAAACACTATTTCCTTTACTACTTATGTTGGATTTTTGGTTGAGAATCAGGCTCCTAATAAATATCCGGAACCTATTGTTATTAAGGTCCTTCCGTCTTCGTACGGGCATAGGCCTTTACTCTGTCCTGTTAGAGTTTACGTATTTATAAACAGATCTCAGTTTATCAGTAAGGACGTAAAGCTTCTGTCTTTAATGCCTAATAGAAGGACATTACGGCCCATTCTATTGCTAATGGATTCAATTAACTATCAGTACTGCTTATGGTAATCTATCATTAACTCAGCAGTTTGTGATTAAGATTTCGGCTCACAAAGTAAGAGCTCTTTCTACATCTTGGGCTTTCGTAAATAGTGTCGCTATTATAGATTTAATGAAGGCTGCATATTGGTCTCAGCCATCCACATTCATGAATTTTTATCTCAGAAATATTGAGTCCATTTCTGGAGGCCTGCATTGTTTAGGTCCATTATCTGTTGCTCAGAATGTTGGTCACTTAACAGTTGCAACTATAGCTAGGTAGGCTTTCTGTTCCGGCAGTGACTCCGTCCTGCTGCCCTCTTCGCTCTGGGCTATTTGACCCAGGGCAAGAAAAAGAGGGAGGGGGAGGGTGTTCCCTAGGGTCACCTGTTTTATTATGAAAACAAGGGGATACCTTCTTCGGAGTCAGTAATTCTGAGCTGTTACTGGGATGGTTTTAAAGTGATAAGTTTATGTTTTAAAAATTCATTCAGGTCATAGTTTTAAAGTATAGCTTCTGAATATATCACGTGTCAAACGGGCGTTATTATACTATCCTCGGACACTTTTAAAAGAGTATGAAGAGTCTCAATTCTCTAGACTAACTTTATTTTTTGGCTTACTTTAAAAATTATTAGTGTAAGGATTATACTGGATGTTAATAGAGTACATGGATGTTATGATGCTCAATTATGGAAGGTGTTGTGTCTTTCTAATTTATCATAAATAAGAAAGATACATGTAAGGCCTAATACTCCTTTTCCCCTTGAGGGGATGACTCTATTTTATATAGTTGAGCTTATTGGATTTTCCTCTATGTCCTAGGCCCTCCAGCCTTTTTACTATTCAGCTATGTCTGGGTCATTGGTACAGTATAAAAATGTTAAAAAATTTATAGTAATTTATATATTTTTTATACTTACCAATGACCCAGATGGGGATGGCCCTCCCAGGAGTTGGGAACTCATACCTCCCCGCTGAGTACATAGCGCTTACCAGGCACTGATTATAAGAATGATTAATGGCGCCAATTTCGGGACGTCCTTGACACTGCGCATGCACAGTAGAGGTGAAGTATGGAGGGCCATTCAGGACATGTTTTCTTTGGTTTTAGATGCAAATTTTGGGGATTGGAGGGCAAAATTTGTGTTTGGCCCTAGATTTTTAAGAGTTAGCACCAGCTATGTCTGGGTCATTGGTAAGTATAAAAAATATATAAATTACTATAAATTTTTTAACTTTCATTATGTTTTCATTTTTTGTCTAAAAAAACATAGGTTTTGACTCCTCGTTGGAATGAGATCGTCGAGCTCATTCCAACGAGGGGTCATAAAGTATGTTTTTGAGACAAAAAATGAGAAAAATTAGTTATTCAAGAATTTTTTTTGCAAGTCTGTTTTCCATGTTAGGTAAAGGGTTAAATATATATTTGAGTGGAGAATGACAATATTTGCTGTATTGAAAGATGATGCAATATCTGCAACTTGAAAAGTGGTGAGATTTGATTGAGATTCAGTATGATTCGATTTGAAATCCTCTGCCTGGTTCGATTTGACAAGATATTGGAGATTCACAGGACCCTATTTGTTGGGTGGCTTCAAGCAAGAGAATAAGCAGTCTGTCATTTGCAGAATGAGGTTCCCAGAGGGCGAATTTGCTGATTCTATCCCATACAGTGGGCCAATTTATCATCTGGGTACCTCTTTCTGTTTAGGTTTGAGAACTTGATTCAGGTTGAGGTTCACAGAGGTTAAATTTAGTGATGCTACTCTGCTGTGGAGGGAAGCTTCACCAAATTCACCCTCTGAGGACCTCATTTTGCAGATGACAGTATGCTTATTTTCTGGCTTGGGTGGCTTCAAGTCCACAACACATGTACTTAATACTTCGTGAACATTTCATTTAGCCCTTAGGGGTACATTACCTCTAGAGAAAGCCTGTAAGGAATACGGTTTCAAAATTTTCTTATGAGAGCTGAACAAATGGTCACCCTTAGTTTTACCAAATCTTTATTTTCCTCTGGCGCTAACCCATTTATTCTAGCCCAGCTGAAGTCCAACTTAATGGCCTTCTGAAGACAATAGTCAAAATACTGTTGTCGTGGTTCCTTGTGAAGTCTTGGCTGCCTACTGGGATGTCCAAGAAGACTAAAATCACTACCACACCACTACATGTATAACAGTGGTAACCCATTCAAATTTCTGGAATACTATTAAAGCTGTTAAGAGTTAACCTTTGTTGTTCAACACAATCTTGATTACCTGAACAGTTGATTTTCAGCAAAAAAAAAAAATATTTGTAATATTTGGATATTCTGTAGTCAAAAGTTTATTTATTACCTGCTTCTTCTCAAGCATAAATTAAAAATTTAATTTCTTCTGTCTTTTTGTCTTCTTTGACAGAGCTCCATGAGCCATAGAAGATATAATGATTTACATCCCAACTTCTTCAGTTCTGTTGGCAGCTGGTATTGGTAAGAGAAGAAATATTTGATTTCCTTCCACAGCTTTCCAGAAAATACCAATTTGTATAATGAATTTAAAGGGATGTCTTCAGTAACAAATATGCAATAATAGTCTATGTGGAAATCCTGGGAAGTGGAGCAGTGCTTGTTTACTGTGGTTAGCAAATTCTGCTTTACTGATAAAATAGGACGTGGAAACAACGCCCGGGTTTAAGTAAAGTGGGTATAAATGATTGGCTCAACTTGACTTCATATCTATGTTACAGTCACGATATAGCCAAAGATGCTGAAAGTGACCTTGAACACCAATAAATAAATTAATTCATTAATAGGCCATAGTTATTGGATTGGTGTGAAAAAAGTATGTACTGAACCCTTGAGGGCCTAATTCCTACTCTTTTTCAAACTTTGTGGCCTCAGAACAGATTCCCCAACATGCTGCAATTGGCACATTCTCCAGACAGTATTCAAACCCGACTGGCAGTAGCTTGTAGGCAGCCAAGACTTGACTTCAAATCATTGAAATTCCAGTACACTTGTAATGATTTCTGGGTCGGTAGGATCCCACAATGTGCTTGAATTTTTAATTGAAATTCCAAGACCTGGAAAGCTCACAGGCCTCTTAAAATGTGTCCCGATTTGTGAGAATCAGTGTTGATTCTCACTAATTCCTGTTGCAAGAATCAATATTCAGTTCCTAATTTAGAATTTAAGAACACTTGTTATACTCTTGTCCTTAAGTGTAACCCATTCATAATCTCTAGTAAAACAAACCTCATCTTTTTTATTTACTAGAGTTTAATCCTTAAGGCACCAGTTCCCATTTTTGTGATTTCTTTTTGTTTCACATGTACATGTAGAAAACATGTTCCATACCCCTTTTAATCTTAGAATGCCTGAATTTTGTCCGGAGATTTTCTCAAATGTTTATGCGTCAATTTCTTTGAAACTTGGTACAGATGTTCACTACCATAGGAACCTGTGCACCTGCGATTATAGTTTCGATCGGACTTTTCTTGCCAGAGTTATACCCCTTTTCTTCTTAGAATGCTTGAATTTTGTCCGGAGATTTTCTCAGATGTTTATGGGTCGATTCTTTTGAAACTTGGTAAAGATGTTCGCTACCATGGGAACCTGTGCACCTGTGATAATAGTTTTGATAAGATGTTCACTACCATGGGAACCTGTGCACCTATGATTATAGTTTTGATCAGACTTTTTTTTACCAGAGTTGTGCCACTTTTTGTCTTAGAATAATCATGGCGATGTGAGGGGGGGGGGGGGGAGTTATGGACAGGCCCATCTGGGACAGTCACACCTCTAATTGTACCGGGAAAGGATATTTTGACATTAGTTTAATTGATATTATTCGAGTGTCAGTGGAAGGCAGTGGTGCCCTCCATCCCAACTTTTTTTTCCATGTATAGGTGAAAATAATAGGCCTCATAGTGAACTCTCCTACATGTCTGTGATTTTTCAAGTAACCCACAATACAACACCTAATCCGCTGATTTATTTGACATAGAGTAACAATTTAAAAAAAAAAAATTATTAACGAAAACTATAGTAGGAGTTTCATTCCAAAAGCCACCTGAATGCACTCTTTGATACCCCCTCATTCAGCTAGGCATCTGCTGGCTAGCCATATCATTCAATAATCATAAATTTGTGTCCCCACAACATTCAAATGCATCCTACGCACCTATTAGCTGGAATTATCAACAAATGTAAAGAAGTGACAGAAATTCTACAACTCATTTCATATGATACTGTAGTATATATATGAAGAGATTATTCAAATAACTCCTGGCACAGGTAATGGAAAGTGCTAAAAAAGATTCCTCAGTGGTTCTGGCAATCCTGGAATTTTTAGTCGAGTTGTGACAAAGTCAAACTCGACTTATAGTTTGATGAATGGCGGGCAGGCGGGCGGGCGTAAACAATTGGTTTCCGGATGATAACTTGATAATGGTTTGAAACTTCATAGGTAGTTTGGCCTCGGTGAGAGGAAGAACCCTATTTAGTTTGGACTCACTAGGTCATTGGTGAAGGTCACAGTGACATTGAACATAATAAGTCGTAAACAATTGGTTTCCAGATGATAACTTGATAATGGTTCCACCCACGTTCATGAAACTTCATAGGTAGGTTGGCATTGGTGCGAGAAAGAGCCCTATTTATTTTGGAATCACTAGGTCAAAGGTCAAGGTCACAGTGACCCTTCACATAGTAAATTGTAAACAACTGCTTTCCGGATGATAAGTTGATAATGATTAAACCCACATTTGTGCTGTCACAACTCGACATTGGATCGGTGATCCTATCGGCATTTTTTTAACCCTGATTTCTGTGCAGTTTATCTAAAATTGTCCCCCAAGGGTTAACATCTATGTTAACAAGCATTCATTTTGGAGTGCACTGTATTTTTTTGGTCAATTACTTTCAATTTTTTCAGGCAGGGCACTTTCCAAGGTTACTAATAGGTTAATATTTGGGTATTGTATCAAATAGTTTTTCTTTCAGATTCTGGTGATATATTGCTAGCATCTGCTGCTCAAGATAATCTCATCAGATTATGGAGATTTTCCAGAAGAAACTCAAGTGCCCAAAGTAGTGGTAGTAGTGAAGACACAGAGATAATTAAAATGAAGGAAAATACTTTCAACATCACAAGCAATGGTGAATACATAGAGTTCTGTTATTGTTGACATCCCACCCCAACCCCAATTCTCCACCCCAAGGCTATTGATGTCAGATGTGTTAACCCTTTGGGGGCTAATTCTGACTTTGATCACTTTTCCTGCAACAGAGCAGGTGACGCAACCTGCATTATCAGGGTTAACTCCCAATTGATATTCTAAGAACCCTAGAAGTTGTATTTAGACAGGTCTTGGCTGCCTATATAGGCAGCCAAGACTTGCCTTAAAACAACTACAAAGCCACAGGACGTGGACTGTCAAAGTGTAACAAAAATATATAAAAATATCCAGGCTCATAATGGTTAACTGTAAAATGTGGAACTAAAAAAGTTAAATGACTGTTTAACCCCTTTACCCAAAGCATGCAATATATTCAGTACAATATAAGCACTTAAAATATGGTTTTCTTGAAAGATTTTGGGAATTTTTTTTTTTTTAACAGCTCAGTTTGTAAATTTCGTTAAAAGTATGCATTAAAAAGTATGTTCACGTAAGACTGCATGTCATGAAGACATTTATGTCTCCCAAGTTTCTCCCTGTTTTTGTGATATAGAGAATTTTGAAACTGAATGCTTTTGTTTTCAGACAGTTATAGCATAATGATATGAAAAATTAAAATCATTAATCAATATTAATGCTATCTCTACAATGACTGGTAAAATAATTTAATAAAATATTGAAAACTATTGATATGTCTATATTTTAAAAGACTTGATATTGAAATGGGTTTGTATTTTGAAACTGAATGTACAGGAAACCAGATATATTGATCAGCACTTCTTTGGAATATTATTGAAATCTATTACCTGTTACTGCATAGATGAGTGCAATCTGCGCTTCTTTCAAGTATTATTAAAATCTATTATCTGTTATTGAATATATAAGTGCATTCACAAATGAACAGGCCTTTAGATTAGCCCAATTTCACACCGTTTACAGGTGTGCCCAAATTAGAGAAGGTGTGAAGACCTAAAAAAAAATATATAAATTTTCTGAGCTTCTTCCACATTTGAGAAGAGCTTCCATCATAATATGATCATAGAAACACAAAGAAAGGCATTACAATAAACAAAACAGGATAAGGCTGTTATTTCTGGTTTTAATGTACCCAAATTAGGGCAGAAGGGTGTGCCCAAAATGAGACAAAATTTTTCAAATATTATTATTTTATTCCATGCCATAAGGCCCCACAAAGTAGATCTTCTGTATCTCAGACCATTTTTAGCTTAACTTGACAAAGTCAGAATAAACTATTGCCATCACGCGTGCGGAAGTCTGTGAACATTTTCCTTTAGCACAGGCTACACCCTGTAGTTCTTGTCTGATCGTCATGAAATTATATACGCAGGTTTGGGGTCATGTCTAGATAAGAACGTCCCCTTATGGTTGTGATCGGTCAACCGGTATGGCTGCCCGAGCCCAAAACCTGAAAACCATTAGCACAGTCTACAGGTCCTATATATGAAGGGATTTCATTGTAACTTGGTAGGATGCCTCTGTATAATGCCTAGATGAGAACGTCCCCTTTTGGTCATGATCTGTCAACTGTGATGGCTGCCCAAGCCCGAAACCCAAAAACTTTTAGCACAGTCTGCAGGTCATGTTTAATAAGGAGGGATTTCATTGTAATGTGGTAGGATGCCATCGTATGATGTCTAGATGAGAATTTCCCCATTTGGGCGTGATCTGTCAACCGTGACGACTGCCCGAGCCCAAAATCCGAAAACCTTTAGCACAGTCTACAGGTCATATTTATGGAGGGATTTTATTGTAACTTGGTAGGTTGACTTCATATAATGTCTAGATGAGAAAGTCCCCTTTTGGACATGATTGGGCAACTCTGACGGCTTCAGGGGCCCAAAGCCCGAAAACCTTTAGCACAGTCTACAGGTCATATTTATGAAGGGATTTCATTGTAACTTGGTAGGATGACTCCAAATAATGTCTAGATGAGAATGTTCCCTTTTGATCGCGATCATTCAGCCTTGATGGCTGCCCGAGCCCAAAAACCTTTAGCATAGTCTATAGGTCATATTTATCAAAGGATTTCATTGTAACTTGTTAGGTTGACTCCATATATTGACAAGATGATGACATCCCCTTTTGGTCGTGATTGGTCAACTGTGACAGCTACAGGTGCCCGAAGCACAGTCTACAGGTCATATTTATGAAGGGATTTCATTGTAACTTCATAGGATCACTCCAGATGATACCCAGATGAGAATGTCCCCTTTTGGTTGCGATCATTCAGCCATGATGGCTGCCTGAGCCCGAAACCCGAAAACCTTTAGCACAGTCTACAGGTCATATTTATGAAGGGACGGCTACAGGGGCCCGAAGCCTGAAAACCTTTAGCACGGTCTGGAGATCATGTTTATGAAGGGATTTCATTGTAACTTGGTACGATGACTCCAAATAATGTCTAGATGAGAAAATCCCCTTTTGGTCGCGATCATTCAGCCTTGATAGCTGCCTGAGCCCAAAAACCTTTAGCATAATCTATAGGTTGTATTTATGGAAACATTTCATTGTAACTTGTTAGTTTGACTCCATATAATGTCTAGATGAGAACGTCCCCTTTTGATCGCGATCATTCAGCCTTGATGGCTGCCCGAGCTCAAAAACCTTTAGCATAGTCTATAGGTCATATTTATCAAAGGATTTCATTGTAACTTGTTAGGTTGACTCCATATATTGACAAGATGATGACATCCCCTTTTGGTCGTGTTTGGTCAACTGTGATGGCTTCAGGGGCCCGAAGTCCGAAAAACATGAGCACAGTCCACAGGTCATATATATGAAGGGATTTCATTGTAACTTCGTATGCTCACTCCAGATTATGCCCAGATGACAATGCCCCCCTTTTGGTCACGATCATTCAACCATGATGGCTTCCCGAGCCCAAAACCCGAAAAACTTTAGTACAGACTACAGGTCATATTTGTGAAGGTATTTCATTGTAACTAAGTAGAATGACTCAGTATAATGTCGAGATAAGGACGTCCCCTTTTAGTTGCAATCAGTCTACCATCATGGTTACACAGGCCTGATGGGGCGCGGTTGCTCAGTTGGTAGAGGTGCAGGCTGCAAGCCGAGAGGTCCTTGGTTCGACTCCCACCTGCTGCAACCGCATTGTGTCCTTGGGCAAGACACTTCACCCCCATTGCCCACGTGGGGGCATGGTGACGCTATGTACTAAGGCGTACTGCACGTCGATGGTGCACCTGTCTTCAACCAATGCTAACCCTGCTTGTGTGGAGTTGGTATGTTGGGGAGCTGACAGTTGCTCGCCGTTGCTCGGTGGTTCTCTCCGGGTACTCCGGCTTCCTCCACCCGTAAAACTGTCACGGTCATGGTTAGCCATTGTGCAGAAATATGTGACCTTAAACACCAATAAATAAATAAATAAATACACAGGCCTGAAGCCCGAAAACCTTTAGCACAGTCTGCAGGCCATATTTCTGAAGGGATTTCAATGTAACTTGATAGGATGACTCATTTTGGAATACTTTCACTGTAACTTGGTAACTTTCATTGACCTACGTTAACTGTGAGGGCCACACACATTAACTGTGAGGTCATATTAACCTACACCTCAGCTCTTTAGTACAGTGTACACCTCATATTATTTTTATTAAAAACATAGCATACAGGGAACAGAAATTAACATATTCCCAATTATCACAATTCTTGTCTTATTTCATAATCCTTTCATAAACATTGAACATTATCCTTTTCATCAAACACAACACACACACAAGTTAAGCTACAGTGTCATTGACACTTTCATTTGTAAAATTGCATGTGGGTGGGTGGTTTCTATGCCCCCGGAAAATTTCGGCCGCATATAGTGTTTGTCATTTCCGTCCGTCTGTCTGTCTGTCTGTCTGTCTGTCTGTCTGTCTGTCTGTCTGTCTGTCTGTCTGTCTGTCTGTCTCTGTGTCTGTCTGTCTCTGTGTCTGTCTGTATGTCTGTCTGTCTGTCTGTCAGGAAGATTTTCGTGTCCGCTCCATAACTGGCTTTGTTGGATTTTGTTGAAACTTGACATACATGTTACTTATGGGGAGATGATGTGTCGCGCACAACATATTTTTTTGTTCGATGGAGGTCAAGGTCACAGATCAAGGTCATAGTTCGTGGGCATCCGGTCACTGTTAGTTTTGTTTATTTTATTTTTATACGCCCGTTTATAAAAACGATCGTATTATGTTATTAGTCTGTCCGTCCGTCTGTCCGTACGTCTGTCCATAAACAATTTGGTTTCCGTTCATTTAAAGTCGAATGCCTTGACGGATCGACATCAAACTTTCAGAAGTTGCTTTTAGCAATAAAATACAGGTCAAGTTCGATATTGGTATTTCTCAGTCCATCTGCTGCAGAGATATGGCCCTTTGAAAACACAATTTTTCTAAAAAAATTGGTTTCCGTTCATTTAAAGCTGAACGCCTTGACGGATTGACACCAAATTTTTCAGATGTTGTTTTTAGCAATGAAATACAGGTCACGTTCGATATTGGTTTTTCTCAGTCCATCCGCTGCAGAGTTATGGCCCTTTGAAAACACAATCTTTCGAAAAAAATTGGTTTCCCTTCATTTAAAGTCGAACGCCTTGACGGATCGACATCAAACTTTCAGATGTTGTTTGTAGCAATAAAATACAGGTCAAGTTTGATATTGGTGTTTCTCAGTCCATCCGCTGCAGAGTTATGGCCCTTTGAAAACACAATTTTTGAAAAAAAATTGGTTTCCGTTCATTTAAAGCCGAACGCCTTGACAGATTGACACCAAATTTTTCAGATGTTGTTTTTATATGCCCGTTTGAAAAACGGGACATATTATGTGAATGGTCTCTCCACCCATCTATCTGTCCTCCATCCATGGACACATTTCGTTTCCGGACGCTAACTTTAGTTGTAATGGTTTGAGCTGAGTTAAATTTGGCATGTGGATTTAGTATGACAAAATACAGGATGGGTTCGATTTCCATTTCTATCGGCCCATTTGCAGTAGAGTTATGGCCCTTTATTTATGGGAATTTAGCCCAACTTCTCGTTTCTGAACGATAACTTTAATTTGCCTTGACCGATTTATTTCATATTTTTCAGTTTTTTGTTTTTGACCACAAACTACAACTCAAGTTCACTTTTGACCACAATCGCATATACCTTTCCAGAGTTATTCCCCTTGAATGATTGCAAATTTGTGAATTATGTGGTTTCTGGATGATAACTTTAGTTTGCCTTGACTAATTTGTTTCAAATTCTCAGATTTTGTTTATGACCACAAAGCACAGCTCAAGTTCACTTTCGGCCCAAATCGCATGTACCTTTCCAGAGTTATTCCTCTTGAATTTGTGCATTTTGTGTTTTCCGGATTATAACTTTAGTATGGCCTGACTGATTTTTTATACGCCTGTTGAAAAACCATCGAATTATGGATTCAGTCTGTCTGTCTGTCCATTTGTCCATCCATTTGTCCATCTGTCGGTCTGTCCGTTCGTCAACATTTGGTTTCCAGATGATAACTTTAGTATTTTTTTTTCAATTCACTCCTAAACTTGGTATGTGTTTAAGCAAAACAAAAGACAGGTCATGTTCGATATGGGGCCAGTTCGAACTTCGAAGTTCCCCTGAATTATGGCCCTTGTTGGACATAGAATGCGTCAAATATTTGGTTTCCGGATGATAACTTTTATTATTTGTTTTCCGATTGGTTCCAAACTTGGTATGTTGTTTAATCACAACAAAATACAGGTCAAGTTCAAATATGGGGTTGGTCCGAACAATTTTCACCCTCACCCCCATCCTTAACCCAACCCTTCAAAAATACAAAGCGGGCGTATAATGTCCCGCTAGGCGGTGCTCTTGTTTATTTTTGTAATTATTTCTTTGCCATCAAAAGTATGTATTCTTGCTTTGTTTTATGTTTTAAGCCTCATAATCTACAGAATAGCAAAGGTAGTGGTTTATTTCATCCTTTGAGTGCAAAAAGACTTTGCAATGCTAAAACATTGCAAGACCTTGTTGCACTCAAGGGACAAATTTATCAATTTTATTAACTTGGGTAAAATATCAGACATAAACCATTTAATTTTTAGTTTTTTGCATTGGTTATTAAAAGAGAGCATGCAGCAGCCAAAATAACCATGTGGGAGGAGGTGAGAAACAGATTTTTAACTTTTTTTTAGGTCCAACATATTTTATAATGGGTACAGTATCCATGTTTATTTTTCCTTCACTGATGAATAAGACATCACAAGGACATATCATTGGCTAAGATATATGGAGGTTACTCATCTTGATCTGTCCACGAAAATTGTTGAATGAAATTCAGAAATTTGTTAACCCTTTACCCAACGCACATGATATTAAAATTTATTATTTTAATTATTGGTTTTCAAAACATTTTCCAAAAAATTCTGCCAAACCGTATCATGTGACACCTCATTGCAATGAGCTTTCTGAACTCATTCCAATGAGGGGTCACATGATATGGTTTTGTTTTATACCTTTCAAATTTTATTATTATTCACTTTTTGCCACAAAAACATAGTTTATGACCCTCCTAATTGGAGTGAGCTCAATGAGTCTGTCCCAATGAGGGCTCATAAGCTATGTTTTTGAGACAAAAACGTAAAATCTTTAGTTTTTCAATAATGTGTTTGCAAGTGTCGTCTGCTGTTCATAGTAGGTAAAGCGTTAATGTTCTAAGATGTTAAAATCTTTTATAGATTCCTTACCATAGCAGTGACAAACCCTTGTTTGATAGTTTGTTATCTTTATATTTCAGATGAGCAAATAGTGTATGTTGTGACACTCGAATCTGTGTTGAGTGGACATGAGCATTGGGTATATAGTATACGTTGGCAACCACCAAGAAAACAAGGTATGCAGGAGAGATTTTAGTTGGATTGGGTTGAGGGGCATCTGCCTTTTCTTGTTCTAGAAGATATGAAGTATGGTACATGCAGTTGATAAAATAGAGAAAAGTACCAGGGTGCAGACATTTTAAGTCTCACTATTTTGGAGGGAGACTCACTATTTTCCACATTAAATTTTTGCAAAATCCGCCTGAAATGGGCATTTTTAACCCTTAAGGGCCTAGAGATTCTTTACATATTTTGACTACCCTTAGACAGTCTACATCCTGTGACTTTGCTGTTGTTTTTTGGCAAGTCTTGGCTGCCTATATAGGCAGCCAAGAATTGCCTAAAAACAACTACCAAGGTGCTTAGAATGTAACTTGTGAGTTAACCCAAAGACTGCATGTGGGAGCACCTGTTCTGTTTCAAAACATGTGATTAGAGTTGGAATTAGGGCCTTAGGGGTTAACAGAATCTCACCATTTAAGTTGATCAATTTTCCTCTTTGACCCATATCAAAATTTAAATCTCAATAGTTTTGCTTAGAAAATCTCACTGTTTCTCAATTCCTCTGCTTTACATGTCTGCCGGAATGAGGTGGGGTAGGGTAGAGAATATAGTCAAGAGCTCCATCCATTTTTAGGTCTGTCGATACATCCACCTGTACATTTGTACACATGTTTTGTGTCATAGCACAAGCATCAATAAGCCTATTTGAATGTTCTTTGGAGTGATGATAGAACAAATTGTCAGAAAGGATATCAAATCCTCCTCTAATTTTTACTAGAGTTATTGCACTTTGAAATATAGTGAGATTTCTTGTCCATACAAACATTTTGTATTGTAACTCAAGCAACGGCAACCCAATCTGAATAATCTTTTATATAATGATGCACCAGCATGGGTGAAAGACTTATTAACAATAAGTGGATCTCATTTGCTAACTTTTACCTGAGTTTTAGCCCTTCTAGTTTGAAATATAATGAGGTTTCTTGGCGATGAAATTTCCACTGAAAGGCACAATACTCTATGAACTGAATATGGGGTCGTATGCACATGCTTTGCATTAAACATGTCTATCATAACAAGACTTAAGGACGCTATTGCATTATTTTACCAAAACAAGTAAAAATTTTCATTCTTGCTTCTTGAACAAGCTTGTTCCAGCAAGGGATCATAAGCTGTATTCACATATTGAGGAATAAAATACCAAAATATGGATGGTAATTTATAAACCACTGTCGTTGGTGACCACCTGCCATTAACGATCGCATTTATAATGGTGTTGATCACTTCTACTCCTTAATGCCCATGTAATCAGCGATCACCTCCCAAATGCAATCGGCAATCACCAGACCAAAAGTAGCATTTTTAGCTCACCTGAGCGAAGCTCAAGGGGAACTTTACTAATCACTTTCCATCTGTTGTCCGTCGTCCGTCTGGCATCCGGTATTAACTTCACATTATTGACTTCTTCTCTCAAACTACTCATCCAAATTGAACCAAATCTGGTGTGCATGTTACTTATCACATGTCAATTCAAATTTGTTCAAATCAAGTTGACCCACCCCTTGGTAGGGCCACGCCCAAAAAGTGAGCCTAACTCTTAAAAAATCTTCTTCTCATGAACCAGCACTAGTAGAGACTTGATATTTGGTGTGCAGCTTCCTTTTGAGGTGTAGACTCCGATTTGTTCAAGAAAAGTTCGAGGAGGTATATTTGCCTTCGTTATGGGAGGGGCATGAATTTTCGCCCAGGCCCAAAATTTCTATATTTTTATACTGTACCAATGACCCAGACTTAGCTGGTGCTAACTCTAACAAAACCAGGGCCAAACACAAATTTTGCCCCCCAATCCCCAAAATTTGCATCCAAAACAAAAAGAAATCATGTCCTAAAGGACCTCCATACTACGCCTCTACTGCGCATGCGCAGTGACGCAGACGTCCCGAAATTGGCGCCAATTATCATTCTCTGTTTGGCCCTTCATCAGTCAACATCTCACTGATCTTTGTGCTTGTAAATCTCAGTTTAAAGGATGCCAGACACGTAATTTTTGGAGAAAATGTGATTCTAAGGAGGATAGAAGGAGGAGAGGAAAAAGAAGTGACAAAAAATAATCAGGGCTGTACTTAAAAATTTTTGATGAAATTATGTTAAGTTGCCTATTTTCGAGGCATGGGCCTCTTGTTGTCATTCTTGCTAATTGTTGCACTGCTTATTCAGTGTTTCCTCTCCCCTAGCCTTCTAAAGTCCCCCCTTGCAATTCTCCCATGCTTTTGGCATATTTTTGAGAAATTTCATTTCTAAAATTTCCTGGGAGAGTTGCTTGGTTATAGAATGTTTTCTGTTATTTTCCCCATAGTTATGTTTTCACCCATGGGTGTATAACGTTTGTGTTCTGCATCTTCCATCTGATGTTCTGCAGATTCTCCCCTGGGAGTCTCTGTTTTGCATCAGATAGAGTGTAATTGATGACTGATTCCGGGCCAGTTTTTGCAGTGCCTGGAGTCATGTTTTCTGGTGTTTTTACACTGTTTGTTTTCATTGGCAACAGCCTTTTTTGAGGGGGGCTGTTTGCCTTTACTGTAGTTTATCTCACTATAAGATACATTTATATCATCCGTAAGTGTCTCATTAATTATTTAATATAAATTTAAAATTTTTGACCACACTTTGCCATTGGATCCATCGGGGCTCAACGTTACTTTTCAGCAACTTGGGCTTCACTGAAAAAATATTTTTTCAAAATTATTTTGTTTTGCAATTGTTTTTTCATTTATTAATGGATCATGTTATTATGTATCTTTGTGTCAGGGGTTTTTGCGAGTAACTAGGACTTATTGTTGTTCTTTCACAATGAAGGGACGTTGTTCAAATTGTAATAGGAAGAAATCTTCCTCTGACTTCCATGATCATTGTATTAATTGTAGTCAGTGTTCTCGCATTAATCCCTGTCCTATATGTGAATATTGGGATGAGAAACATTGGAAACGTGTGTCACGATATGTTGTTTCTGGAGAAAGAGCTATGCCGGCTCTTTCTCCGCAAGGTCACTCTACTCTCTCAGTTTCTATGTCAGAGGAACCAGAACAGGGTGATGTTTCCATGTTATCTTCTACAAGTGTGCGTCCATCGTCACAAATGAATTCAGAGCTAGTGGCAAAAGTGCTCATGGAGATTAGACAAATGTCGTCCGCTAGCTCGCCCGGTGTAGCGTCCATTCACCGAATGGTTCGGCAGCCGGGTTCGTCCGATGCGGTCCAAGAGGAAATTTTGGGTGATGCGAGCACTATAAACATAATAGATGCACACCCAGTGACGGCGGATAGTAAGCGAGAATGGAGGAAGCCTTTGAGTCCGGTTCCTAGCTCGTCCAGGTCCAGCCGGGCCGCGGGCGAGAGAGGCCCCTCTCTCGTACAACAACATCTGGGACCAGATGTTGTGGTACAAAATGTGTCTTTAGCGGAGCATACGTCCGTCGCTCGGGACGCTCCGTTGTATAAGCAGTCCGCAGAGACTGTTAAGGCTTCCTCTTCTCGTCAGCGCACACGACCGCACCTTGGCTGCGTGACCGCCGATATATTACCAGCTTCGCCGATCAAGGATTCTTCGGCGACCAGGTCACACCATCCGGCAGCCAGGGATTCGAGACCGATGGACTCCGGACGTTCGCATAGGAAAAGTATGCGGGAGCCATCTGATGCGGAGCTGCCCTCGGCGAAGCAGCGAAAGACTGCGCCTCCGCAGGTCTCGACGCCGGACATTCTTGTGCAGATAGCACAGCTTATCGCAGCATCCCAGCAGCCGACAGAAACGGTGTCGGATCGAGAATTATCCGACGGCGCTGGGTCGGTACGCTCCGCCGAAGCATCGGGGGCGGACGACCGGGAACATCATGAGGTCCAACCGGATGGTGAAAGGGATACGGATGACTTGGAGCTATCCCTTTCGGAACAACATAAAGCTGCCGTGGACTTCATCCGGCACTTTCTCCCTCAAGTTGTTCCATCGGGCCAGACTGCTGCGCTTCCGGACAAGAGAATTATAGCGTCATTGGACTCTGAATTTTTGAGCGGTTCAGGGACATCGCTCCCGAGTTTCCGTCGCAGTCCAATAATGTTGCAAGAACATTTGAATTATTGAACGACGCTATATTTAAACTTGCTTCCAGGACGGGGAAAGCAGGTTTCTTGTCCGCTAATACTCTCAACCTGCGTTTCATTAATGCAAGGAATACATTCGATACGGCAGGACAGGGTATACCGAGAGTTCCTCTGCGTATGGACGACGAGGCGGAAGACTTAGAGCTATCATTACCGTCGTCAGCTTCTATTCCAACCGCGGTGTTGGAAACAGCTATTGCGTCTAACAGAGCCAATTTAGATGCCTTATCTTACGCAGATCACCTTACTAAGGCGTTATCACTGCGCCTTCAGGGGAAAGAGTTTCAGGATATACAATCCTCTTTAAGACTTCTTTCAAGGGCAGTAGCTTATTCCACGTGTAACTCTGCCCTTTCAGTGGCAAATCTGGAGTTGGTTAGACGTGACGCAGCCCTAGCTACATCCACACTAGTGGATTCTAAGGTGAAGAACTCTCTTAGAGTCGCTTCGGTCTCAGGAGAACTTCTCTTTGACGGCAAGCTTTCCGCTATTTATGATAAAATTACAAAGAAAGCTAAGGATTCTCTGTTGTTCAAATCTGCTCCTAAGAAGTCGGATACAGCAGACACGAATAAGACAGGCACTTCTGGGTCTAATGCGCCCAAGAGAGGTTCCTATAGAGGTTCCGGTGCGTCCTCTTGGTCTTATTCGAGAGACCGTCAGGATAGCGACTCTCGTTCGGGATGTCCTTCAGGCCGGGACAATCGGTCGGACGCCCCGAGGTCGACGGGGCGAGGTGCGGGTCGTGGAAGACGTGGTTTCTCCTACCGCAGGCCTCGCAGGTCCAGGAGGTGATGGCTTAAACCTCTATCGCGTTCCGGTTGGCGGAAGGTTGTCGAGCTTTTCACAAAAATGGGCGTCGATTACGGACGACCCTTGGGTGAGAGGAGTGACTTAGGAAGGTCTAAAGATATCCTTCAAACGAAAGCCTCCATTAACTCGAAGTCCAAGTGGACTCATCTTCCGTCAAATCCGCAGAAAAGAGACGCTCTGTTATCAGAGGTGCAGTCTCTTTTAATGAAGAACGCGGTAGAGGTCGTAGAAAACCAGGAATCTCCGGGATTCTACAGCCATCTGTTTCTGGTTCCAAAACCAGACGGCTCATTCCGTCCAGTCATAGATTTGAGCTGGATAAACAAGCTGATCGTCGCTCCGAAGTTTTATATGGAGACGATTCGATCGGTCAGAGCGAGTATTCGGGTGAACGATTATGCAACGAGCATAGATCTCAAAGATGCGTACTTTCACGTCATGGTACATCCGACATTCCGAAAGTATCTACGCTTCGCAGTCCTAGGAGTGGTGTATCAATTCTGGGCGATGTGCTTCGGATTGAATCTAACACCCTGGGCTTTCACTCGGGTAATGAACTCAGTAATGATCTACTTCCGAGCTCATTCGTCTGCGGTAACGTCGGCCTACCTGGACGACATTCTTCAGAGGTACGGCAACGAGTTAACGCTTCAGAACGATGTTCAGAATCTTCTTCTATTGCTCCGACGTCTCGGTTTTATAGTAAACGAGGAGAAGTCGGATCTGGTGCCGTCCAAGTCATTCACTCATCTGGGAATGAGCTTCGAGACGCACAACAATCTCGTTCGTCTGCCGTTAACCAGAGCGAAATTAGTCAGTTGTTACGCTCGCTATTGTCTGCACGCAGACAAAGTCACGGCGAGAGAATTTATGAGACTGATAGGTCTGTGCGGAGCCGCCGCGGATCTCATTCCGATGGGGCGGTTACGCACACGTCCTCTTCAAATTTTCTTGACTCAGAATTGGAGTGTGAAAATTCATTCGCTCGATGTAGACGTTCTCTTGTCAGATCAAGTGAAACAAGAGATTCAGACTTGGGCAAACATTCAGTGGTTAACTCAAGGAGTTCCGCTGCAGTTGCCGGATCCGAGTTTAACCGTTATGACGGATGCCAGTCAAACAGGTTGGGGTGCATCATTAATCCCAACGGATTCGAGATGCCAGGGTCTTTGGGATCCGCAATTCCTGTGCAAGCACATAAACATCAAGGAAATGATGTCAATTTGGCTTGCGTTACGTCACTGGATGGACATTATTCACGATGCTCATGTCCAAATCCTATCCGACAATACGACAGTAGTGGCGTATATACGGAATCAGGGAGGCACTCATTCATTTCCGTTGTTCAATCTAACGGAAAGAATCCTTCTGTTTGCGCTAGAACATCACGTTCTTCTTTCGGTCCGTCACATACCGGATCGTCTGAATGTGCTAGCAGACTCCCTTTCACGAAAGGGTCGCTTGTTGCCGTCGGAGTGGACTCTCAACAAACAAGTATTCAATCAGATTTACTACCAATGGGAATGGCCAATGATAGACTTATTTGCGACACATCTCAACAATCAGTTGCAGACGTATGTGTCTCCGTGTCCGGATCCAAGAGCATTTGCAGTAGACGCTCTGTCGATCCCTTGGGACGGAATGATAGGATATGCGTATCCTCCAGCGCCGTTAATTCAACAAGTATTGCTAAAGATAAAACAATCTCAATGCAAGATTCTGTTGGTAGCATCTCTGTCGCCACAGAGACCGTGGATAAATCTACTCAGGTGTCTGTTGTGGGACCTACCGCGGAAGCTTCCTCCACGGGAGGATCTTCTTTCGCAGGGGAAATCGCGCCAACTCCATCACAACCCGCAAGGTCTCAACCTTCACGTTTTTCCGTTGTGCGGTCCTTCTTGCATGGCAAGCACTTTACAGGACGAGCAGTGGACGCGATTTCTAACTGTAGGAGGACCTCCTCTTCGCTAAACTATGCGGCTAAGTGGAAGGTTTTTCGTCGTTGGTGTAGGGATCATTCTGTAGATATATTCGATCCCTCTATACCAGACATTGCAAACTTTCTAGTATACTTGTTTGACGAAATCAAACTGCAACCTGTTACTATAAAGGGTTATAGATCTATGTTATCTGATACCTATGCACATCATGATAGTTTACAAATTGGATCTAATGTCTCTTTATCGAAGTTGGTTAGAAACTTTTCGATAAATAGACCCAGAACTCTTAGATTAATTCCTAAGTGGAATTTAGCTTGGTTAGAAACTTTTCGATAAATAGACCCAGAACTCTTAGATTAATTCCTAAATGGAATTTAGCTTGTGTTCTTCTTAAATTGAAGGAAAAGCCATTTGAACCTCTTGGGACAGTAGATTTCAAATTCTTATCTTATAAGACAGCTTTTCTCTTAGCTTTCTCTTCTGCTAGAAGAGTCAGTGAACTTCATGCACTATCGGTGGATGATTCTCATTATCGTAGTGTTGGGAACACTATCACCTTCACTACTAATGTGGGTTTTTTAGCTAAGAATCAGGCTCCTAATAAATATCCGGAACCTATTGTTATTAAGGTTCTTCCGTCTTCAGACGGGCGTAGGCCTTTACTCTGTCCTGTTAGAGCATTACGTATCTATAAACAGAGATCTCAATTTATCAGAAAGGGACGGAAACGTTTCTTTCTGTCTTTGATGCCTAATAGAAAGGACATTTCAGTCCATTCTATTGCTAGATGGATTCAGTTAACTATCCATACTGCTTATGAAGATTTATCTTCTTCTCAGCAGTCTGTGCTTAAGATTTCTGCTCATGAAGTAAGAGCTCTTTCTACTTCCTGGGCTTATGCTAATAGTGTTGCTATTACAGATTTAATGAAGGCTGCTTATTGGTCTCAGCCATCCACATTTACGAATTTTTATCTCAGAAATATTGAGTCCATTTCTGGAGACCTGCATCGTTTAGGTCCGTTATCTGTTGCTCAGAATGTCGTCCACTAAACAGTTGCAACTATAGTTATGCAGGCTTTCTGTTCCGGCAGTGACTCCGTCCGGCTGCCCTCTTCGCTCTGGGCTATTTGACCCAGGGCAAGGGGAAGGGGGGGGGGGGGGGCGGGTGTTCCCTTAGGTCACCTGCTTTATAGTGAAAAGCAAGGGAATGCCTCCTCCAAGTCAGTATTTCTGAGTCGCTCCCGGGATGGTTTTAAAGTGTAATATTAATGTTAAAATTCATTCATGTCTTATTTTTAAAGTGTAGCTCGGTGTGAAGCATTTGTATATGTCAAGTGTCAAACGGGCTTTAATATATAATACTCGGACACTTTTAAATGACTATAAAGAGTCTCAATTCTCTGGACTACTTTATTTATTGGCTTGCTTTAAAAATAATTAGTATAAGGGTTATACTGGATGTTAATAGAGAACATGAATGTTATTGTGCTCAATTATTAAGGGTAGTGTATCTTTCTAATTTAATATTAAATAAGAAAGATACATGTAAAGCCTAATACTCCTTTTCTCCTTAAGGGGTTACCTCTTTACTATATAGTTGAGCTTATTGGATTTTCCTCTATGTCCTAGGCCCTCCAGCCTGTTTACTATTCAGCTAAGTCTGGGTCATTGGTACAGTATAAAAATGTTAAAAAATTTATAGTAATTTATATATTTTTTATACTTACCAATGACCCAGACGGGGATGGCCCTCCCTGGAGTTGGGAACTCTTGCCTCCCCGCTGAGTACATAGCGCTGACCAGGCACTGCCAGTAAGAATGATAATTGGTGCCAATTTCGGGACGTCTGCGTCACTGCGCATGCGCAGTAGAGGCGTAGTATGGAGGTCCTTTAGGACATGATTTCTTTTTGTTTTGGATGCAAATTTTGGGGATTGGGGGGCAAAATTTGTGTTTGGCCCTGGTTTTGTTAGAGTTAGCACCAGCTAAGTCTGGGTCATTGGTAAGTATAAAAAATATATAAATTACTATAAATTTTTTAACTTTCCAAACCGAGAGGCAGATTTGAACCAAATTTGATACGAGGGCTTATTGGGTCATAAGTACTTAATTTATGCCCAAATTTTTTTCCCCGTCGCCCGTATATGGGAACCGCAGGAGCTAAAAATAAAAAAAAATTAAAATGCCCATATCTCTAAAACTACACAGCACTGAGAATTCTTATTTGGTTTGAAGCTTCCTTAGCACCAACAGAATGGAATGGTAAAAAAAAATTGCAATCGGTTTTATCATGGGGTACTTTTTTTGGACTTTGAAAAAGTGCTGAGTCAGCATTTTTTAACACTGCGGGTAATGGGAAAAACATTTAAGACTACTTTTCTCCCAAACCACTGCTCCAAAAGCTTTCAAATTTCACATATAGCATCTTTGGAAGATTGTTTCACATGTTTATTGAAATCAAATCCCTAGGTCCATATTTGGGCTCTCTATGGGAGCCCAAATGTTTAAATTAGTGCAGTATGAGGAATATTCTTTAAAAATCTTCTTCAGATTTACCCATCAGAATCTTTCGATATTTGGTATGTGGCATGCTTAGGGGGTTGAGATTCAAATTTGTTCAAGCCAAGTCCCTGGGTTCATATTTGGGCTCACTGTGGGAGCCCGGATTATAACTTAGTTCAAAATGAGGAATTTTCTTTAAAACTCTTCTTCTTCAGATCCAGCAGTCAGAATGTTTTGATATTTGGTATGCAACATCCTTAGAGGGGTGAGATTTAATTTTGTTCAAGCCATGTTCCCAGGTCCATATTTGGGCTTAGTGTGGGAGCTCGAATTGTAACTTTGTTCAAAATGAGGAATTTTCTTAAAATATCTTCTTCAGATCCAGCAGTCGAAAATGTTTTGATATTTGATGTGCAGCAACCTTGGGGGGGGGGGGGGGGGGGATTCAAGTTTGTTAAAGCCAAGACCCTTGGTTCATATTTGGGCTTCCTGTGGGAGCCCGAATTATAACTTAGTTCAATATGAGGAAGTTTTCTTTAAAAATCTTCTACTTCAGATTCAGCAGTCGGAATGTTTTGATATTTGGCATGAAGCATCCTTAGGGGGGTGAGATTCAAGTTTGTTCAAGCCAAGTCCCTGGGTTCATATTTGGGCTCACTGTGGGAGCCCGAATGATAACTTAGTTCAAAATGAGGAATTTTCTTTAAAAATTTTCTTCTTCAAATCCAGCAGATGAATGCTTTTGATATTTGGTGTGCAGCATCCTACGGGAGTAAGATTCAAGTTTGTTCAAGTCATGTCCTTAGGTCCATATTTGGGCTCACTGTGGGAGCTCGAATTGTAATTTAGTTCAGAATGAGGAATTTTCTTAAAAAATCTTCTTCTTTAGATCCAGCAGTCGGAATGTTTTGATATTTGGTATGCAACATCCTTAGGGGGGTGAGATTCAAGTTTGTTAAAGCCAAGTCCATGGGTTCATATTTGGGCTCCCTGTGGGAGCCCAAATTATAACTTAGTTCAATATGAGGAATATTCTTTAAAAATCATTTTTTTTTTTAGATCCACTGGTCAGAATCTTTGGATATTTGGTATAAGCTTTCCTTAGGAGGGGCAGATGCAACTTGTTGAAATCAATTCCCTGGGTTGATATTTAGTCTACCTTGTCAGGTGAGCGCCCTCAGGCCCCCTGGGGCCTCTTGTTTACGTGTTGTGAGTGACCACCTCTGTAAATGTGGAATGGATCTTTTGATCAAGGATTTCTCAAGTTTAATGTAGACAAATTTCTCATCAAATCTTGTATATGTTCACAGCAGCTCACTTCAACAGTTAGATTCCCTTAGCCAGTCTTTAAATGCTTCCTACATGTGATTGCTTTTTTGAAACACTGACTGGTACTCCTAAACACTACGATGACGCCATATAGCTTTATAACCCCAAATTTTACTAAATTGTGTATATCCAGTAATTTAGGGCATTTTTTCAGAATTTTCATTTGATCAAATGGACCGCCTTATTGCCATTGAAGAGATGGATTTCTGGTCCCTGAAGCAAAAACATAGAAAATACATGGAAGTCTCCTTCGAATGGTGGCACTGTGTGTTTGTTCTATATCTCCTCCCAGGTGTTATTATGGGAAGAGACATATTCCACACTTGGCAATGCTCTTGTTAAAATTCCTGATCTCATTTCCATGCTGTAAAACAAAGAATAGTTCCATATTCTTCATGTGGATGGTCCAATTGTCACCAACCTCTGGTAACAGGTGTACATAGATCTCACAATTGAAACAGGATGCTGAACTCCTGCTGTAAAACAGACAATAATCCCACATCCACCATGTGAATGGCCCAAGCGTCACCAGCCTTATGTAACAGTGTTTATGAAACTATTTTGATGAACCTTCTCAAAGGTGACAACCAACAATCCAACATGCATTTATTCCAAAGGTACCATGATTTTAACCAAGTTATCTTCCCTTGAACTAAGTTTTAATACAGATATCTATATAAACTTCTTGTGTATGTGCAACTCCTTTTACACTTATAATTTGATTTTGATGAAGCATTTATTCATGATGACTAGCAAGTAAATATGTGTCTATTCCAAAAATTTCAAGCTGTGACAATTTAGACTAATGATCCGTCACACTGGAGTATAAGTTGCACCCCAAATTTTCAGATAATTTTCACCCTTTTTAATATAACTGTCACTGTGACATTCAGGGATCACTTCAAGTGCTGTTAGTTGCATAAGTACACCAGTACCAGTAATTTTGAAAATTGAAAATTATGGAAATGGGTCAAATTCACTGGAGGCGTTGGGGAAGACATCCCTGTCACTTTTTGGAAGCAATTTTAAAAAGATGACAACCAGTGACCTCAAACTTAACTTTTTTTTCATTACTTCAAATATTTTTTTACAGATATTATCCTATAAATTTATAATGAATTCAAACAAACATAATACTTATATTCTGACTCGTAAGGACTGTGCTATCCATGTATCACATCATGGGATTTTGTGGTGTATGTGGGTAGAAACAGAAACAAAGAGAAAGAAAAGCCTGAACAACAATAATCCATTCAAACATTATTAACTCTTACATCGCGGAGTATTTCCAAGATATTTTTCATCAAATGTAGTCATGGCTGCTGTGAACTAAATTTGATGAAAAATTCATTTAAATTTAACTCAAGAAATCATTTGGAAAAAGTCCATTCAATATTTTTATACTGTACCAATGACCCAGACATAGCTGGTGCTAACTCTTAAAATATAGGGCCAAACACAAATTTTGCCCCCCAATCCCCAAAATTTGCATCTAAAACCAAAGAAAACATGTCCTGAAAGGCCCTCCACACTTCGCCCCTACTGCGCATGCGCAGTGTCAAGGACGTTCCGAAATTGGCGCCATTAATCATTCTAAGTTTGGCCCTTCATCAGTTAACATCTGACTGATCTTTGTGCTTATAAATCTCAGTTTAAATGATGCCAGACTCATAAATATTAGTGAAATGGTGATTCTAAGGAGGATAGAGAAGGAGGAGAGGAAAAAAATGTGTGACAGAATATTATCAGGGCTGTAACTTAAAATTTTTTAATGAAATTATGTTAAGTTACCTATTTTCGAGGCAGCAGCCATTTTGTTGTCATTCTGATTATTTAGTTACACTGTTTTTTAAGTGTTTTCCTCTCTCCCTGTCCTTTAAGTCCCCCCTTGCTATTCTCCCATGCTTTTGGCATAGTTTTTGTAATTATTATTACTAAATTTTCTTGGGAGTTTTAGCTGAATAACAGAATGAATTCTGTTCTTTTCCCCATGTTTACGTCTTCACCTACGGGTGGTTAGGCGTTGTGTTCTGCATCTACCATCTGATGTTCTGCAGTTTCTTCCCTGGAAGTCTCTGTTTTGCATCAGATAGTGTATTTTTGGTAACTGATTTTGGGCCTGGGTGCCTGGAGTCTTATTTTAGTGTTTTTACACTCATTGTTTACATTTACAACAGCCCTCTGTGTGAGGGGGGGATTTCTGGAAAATAATATCTTGATGTTATTTTAATCATAACTAGATACATTATTATTGTTCGTAAGTGTTGAATAAATTGTTTAAAATATTTTTAAAATTTTTGTCCACACTTAGGCTTGGGATCCATTGGGGCTCAACGTTACTTTTCAGAAACTTGGGCTGTTCTGAAAAAATATTTTTTCAAAATATTTTGATTTCAATTATTTTTTCTATATTAATGGATCATATTATTATTATGTATTTTGATTGCCAGGGGTTAGTGCGAGTACCAGGACTTGTTTTCTTTTCACATTGAAAGGATATTGATCAATTGTATTAAGAGGAAGTCTTCCTCTGACTTTATAATCATTCTATATGTGGTCAGTGTACTCGCATTAACTCCTGTTCTGTATCGTATGATTTCGATGACAATATGGGAAGCGTATGTCACGGTATGTTATTGGGGATTTGGACACTCCGGTCCTTTCCCCGCAGGGTCACTCTACTTTATCAATTTCTATTTCAGATGATCAAGATTAGGGTGATGTATCTGTGATGTCTTCCAACAGTGTGCCTCCGTCGTCACAATTAATGAAGGGCTAGCGGAAAAGTGCTCATGTAAATACGCCAATTGCCTAAGAGGACCCTAGTAGGTTCGACGGCCTTTGACGTCCGCTAGCTCGCCCGGTGTAGCATCCATTCACCGAATGGTTCGGCAGCCGGGTTCGTCCGTTGCGGTCTAGAAGGAATTTTGGGGTAATGCGAGCACTATAAATTAACCTAATGCACACCCAGTGACGGCGGATCGGAGGGAGAACGGAGGAAGCCTTTTAGTCCGGTTCATAGCTCGTTCCGGTCCATCCGGACGGCAAGCGAGAGAGGCCCCTCTCTCGTTCAACAACATCTGGCCCCAGATGTTGTGGTACAAAATGTGTCGCAAGCGGAGCATACGTCCGTCGCTCGGGACGCTCCGTTGTATAGGCAGTCCGCGGAGACTGCTAAGGCTTCCTCTTCTCGTCAGCGCACACGACCGCACCTTGGCTGCGTGACCGCCGATATATTACCAGCTTCGCCGATCAAGGATTCTTCGGCGACCAGGTCACACCATCCGGTAGCCATGGACACGAGGCCTGCAGACTCCGGACGTTCACATAGGAAGTGTGCGGGAGTCAACGTTCACGGAGCTTCCGGCGGCAATGCATCGTAAGACCGCTACTGCACAGGCCTCGGGAACGGACGTGCTTTCCTTAATAGCACAGTTTATCGCAGCATCCCAGCATCAACTGAATCTGTCGCATATATTTTATCCGACGATGCTGGGGCGGGACGCTCCGCGGAAGCGGGTACGGACGTCCGAAAGTTTCATCCGGTCCGACGGGATACCGAAAGGGATTTGGAGGATTTCGAGCTTTCCCTTTCGGAACAACATATGCTGTTGTGTATGTCATCTGACTTGGTCTTCTACAGCTTCTTTCGTCGGACCAGAATGCTGCGATGCCGGATAAGAAACTGATAGCGTCGGTGGACTTAGAAATTTTTGGTTCGGTTCAGGGACATCGTCCCTCAGTTCCGACATAGTCCAATAATGTCACACAAACTTTCGAATTATTGCACGACGCTGTATATATTATTATTTTATGCTTGCTATAACCAAGCATTTCTGGTTTCTTGTTCGCAGAGTTATGGAGATGTCTTTCATAAGTGTGCCTCTGTCGTCATAGTTAATGAAGAGCTAGCGGCAATAAGTGCTCATGGAATATGTCTATCGCCTACGGAGTGACATTCGCTAGCTCACCCGGTGTAGCGTACATTCATTGAATGGTTCGGCTGCCGGGTTCGTCCGTTGCGGTCTAGGAAGGAGATTTGGGTGATGCGAGCACTTTAATTACTTTAGTACTCACCCAGTGACGGCAGATTGAGGACAGATTGGAGGAAGCCTGTTAGTCCGGTTCCTGGCTTGTCCAGGTCCGTCCGGGCTGTGAGCGAGAGAGGTCCCTCTCTCGTCCAACAACAAAGGGGACCGCATGTTGTGGTTCAGATATTTTACATTCGGAGCATATGTCCGTCGGTCGGGACGCTCCGTTATATTGACAGTCCGAGAGACTGTCCTTAATGCTTCCTCATCCTCACAGCAGGGCACACGACCGCACATTGGCTACGTGACCTCGAGTATCCGATCAGTTTCGGCATTCAGTGATTCCACGGCGAATAGGTCGCGCCATCCGGTAGCCAAGGGACACGAGGCCTATACACTCCGTTCGCTCGCATATTGGTAGTATGCACGGGGTAACGATCATGGAGCTTCCAGCGGCAATGCATCGTAAGACCGCTTCTCCTCAGGCCTCAGTGATGGACGTGCTATCCGAGTTAGCACAGTTGTTTCGCAACATCCCAGCAATTGACAGTTTCTCGGTCGAATCAGGAATTATCCGACGGCGCTGGGTCGGTGCGGTCCGCGGTTGCATCAGCTACGGACGACCGAATGCTTTATAGGGTCCGACAGGATGGCGAAAGGGATTCGAAAGATTTCGAGTTTTCCCTTTAGTAGTATCGGAAGCTGCCTTTCATATCTTCTGGCATTATCTTCCAGTGATTGTTATTTCGGACTTCATTGCTGCGATCTTGGATAAGAGACTTATAGCGTCATTGGACTCGGATTTTTCGATCGCTTCAGGGACATTGTCCCTGACTTACCGACGCAGTCCAATATTGTCATTACAACATGTGTTTTATTTTTCGACGCTATATATATATATATATACAAGCCTGCTACCAAGCATGATAGTTTAGTTTCTTGTCCGCGTTGCTCATTTCTGCCATTTTATCTTTTATACGAATAGTTTATTTTGGCAGAGCAGGGCATACCGAGAGTTCTTATGCGTCTAGACGGTGTGGTTAAAGACTGCATATATTCTTTTTCGCCGTTTATGTCTTTTCCAATTTCAATGTTGGAAACGACATGATGTATAGTAGACTTAACTTAGATGCTTTATCATACGTAATCCGCCTTACTGAGGCGTTATCATTACGTCTTCAAGAAAAGATTTACGGGATATTATTCTCAATGTAATTTCTTTTGAGGGCAGTAGTTTGTTCACGTATAACTCCGCCCTTCAGTGGCTGATTGGAGTTGGTTAGACGTGACGCAGCCCTAGCTACATCCACACGCGTGGATAGTAAGGTTAAGAACTCTCTCAGAGTCGCTTCGTTCTCGGAGGAGCTTCTCTTCGACGGCAACTTTTCGGCAATCCATGATTTGCTCGATTTACACGTTCTCTTGTCTATCTAGTGTTACAAGAGATTCAGACTGGGGCAAACATTCGGTGGTTGACTCAGAGAGTGCCACCGCAGTTGCCGGACCCGAGTGTGGCTGTTATGACGGTTGCCAGTCAAACAGATTGGGATATAATACTGATCCCTACGGATTCGAAGTGCCAGGGTCTTTGGGTTCCGCAGTCTCTTAGCAATCAGTTTTCTTCCGCGGAATAATGTTTTTTTAGGCTTGCTTTATGTCATGGCATGAACATTATTCAGAAACGCATGCCCAAATCCTGTCCGTTAATTCAACAGTAGTGGCGTATCTCCGGAACCAGGGAGGCACTCTTTCGTTTCCGTTATTCAATTTAATGGAAAGAATCCGTCTGTTGGTTATAGTACACCAAGTTCTGTTTTGGTCCGTCATATTCCGGGTAGTCTGATTGTTTTACCGGACTCCCGTTCTCTTACGGGTCGCTTGTTACTGTCAGAATGGACTCTCAACAAACAAGTATTCAATCAGATTTGCTATCTATGGGAGCGCCCAATGATGATTTATTTACGACACAGTTTGCTAATCAATTGCAGACGTATGTGTTAGCTTGTCCAGATCTCTGAGCTAATGTTGTTAATGCTCTATTGATCTATAGGACGGAATGATAGGATACGCGTATCCTCCGGCGCTGTTGTTTCAGCAGGTATTGCTAAGATAAACAACTACAATACATTTCTGTTGATAGCATCTCTATCTTCACAGAGATCATGGGTAATTTACTCTCTTGTCTACTGTGGGTCTTAACGTGAAATCTTCCTCTATGTGAGGATCTTTTTTCACTGGGTAAATCGTGTCATCTTTATCACAACCCGCAAGGTCGCAACCTTCATGTATTCCGTTGTGTGGTCTGTATTGCATTGTATGCACTGTACTGGACGAGCTTTGGACGCGATTTCTTACTATAGGAGATCCTCTTCTTCGCTATTCTATGCGGCTAAAGTGGAGGCTCTTCCGTCGTGGTGTAGGGATCATTATGTTCATATTGTTGATCCCTCCATACTACTCATTGCAATTTTTTAGTATACTTGTTTCATAAGATCTACTGCAGCCTGTTATTATTTAGGTTATAGGTTTATGTTACCTCATACCTATGCACTCTACGATAGTTTACAATTGAGTCTTTTGTCTCTTTATCTAAGTCAGTTAGTAGCTTGTTGATAAATAGACTTAGAATCTTTAGATTAAATTCCTATATGGATTTTAACTTCGGTTCTTATTTAGCTAAGTAATCATTTGAGCCTCTGGAAACAGTAGTTTTCAAATTCTGACCTTTTAGACAGTAATTCTGTTGGTTTCTCTTTTACTGTAGAGTCAGTGAGTTTCATGCACTATCGATGGATGATTTTCACTTTCGTAGTTTCGGAATCACTACTTCCGTTACTATTTAGGTTGGATTTTTGCATAAGAGTTAGGCTCCTATTATCCGGAACCTATTATTTTAAGGTCCTTCCGTCTTCGTATGGGCATAGGCCTTTACTCTTTCCGGGTACAGTTTATGTATTTATAAACAGATATCTGTTTATTACTATGGGCGTAAGCTTCTTCTGTCTTTGTTGCCTAGTAGAAGGACGTTACGCTCCATTTTATTGTTAATGGATTCTATTTACTATCGGTACTGCTTATGGTATATCATTGACTTAGCAGTTGTGCTTAAGATTTCGGCTCATGAAGTAAGAGCTCTTCTACTTCTTGGGCTTACATTAATAGTGTCGCTATTATAGATTTTTGAAGGCCGCTCATTGCGCTCAGCCATCCACATTCATGAATTTTATCTCAGAAATATCGAGTCCATTTCTGGAGGCCTCTATTGTTAGGTCTATTATCTACTGCTCAGAATGTCATTCACTTAACAGTTGCTACTATAGCTAGGTAGGCTGTCTGTTTCGGCAGTGTCTCCGTTCTGCTGCCCTCTTCGCTCTGGGCTATTTGACCCAGGGCAAGAAAAAGGGGGGGGGGGGGGGGAGGGTGTTCCCTTGGGTCACCTGTTTTACTATGAAAACAAGGGGATACCTCCTCCGGAGTTAGTTATTCTGAGCTGTTATTGGGATGGTTGTTTAGTGACAAGTTTAGGTTTTTAAAATTCATTCAAGTCTTAGTTTTTAAAGTATAGCTTTTGAATATTGCATATGTCAACGGACATGATTATGCAATCCTCAGACACTTTTAGGAGTATAAGAGCCTCTATTCTATAGACTTACTTTATTTATTGGCTTACTTTAAAAATTATTAGTATAAGGATTATATTGGATATTAATAGAGTACATGGATGTATTAAGCTCAATTTTGGAAGGTGTTGTATCTTTCTAATTTATCATAAATAAGAAAGATACATGTAAGGCCTATTACTTCTTTTTCCCTACAGGGGATGACTCTATTTTATTTTATTGAGCGTATTCCATTTTGCTCTATGTCCTTGGCCCTCCAGCCTTTTTACTATTCAGCTATGTCTGGGTCATTGGTACAGTATAAAAATGTTAAAAAATTTATAGTAATTTATATATTTTTTATACTTACCAGTGACCCAGACGGGGATGGCCCTCCCAGGAGTTGGGAACTCTTGCCTCCCCGCTGAGTACATAGCGCTTACCAGGCACTGGTTATTAGAATGATTAATGGCGCCAATTTCGGAACGTCCTTGACACTGCGCATGCGCAGTAGGGGCGAAGTGTGGAGGGCCTTTCAGGACATGTTTTCTTTGGTTTTAGATGCAAATTTTGGGGATTGGGGGGCAAAATTTGTGTTTGGCCCTATATTTTAAGAGTTAGCACCAGCTATGTCTGGGTCATTGGTAAGCATAAAAAATATATAAATTACTATAAATTTTTTAACTTTCATGGGAAAAGTAGATTAAATGTACCCAAATAATACTTATTTCAGTGATAAGAGAAATTCTGTCCTGGGCAGTATTTTTTTACTGGAGTTTAAGGTCACATACTTATGCACAATGGCTAATCATGACCGTGATAGTTTTATGGGTGGAGGAAGCTGGAGTACCTGGAGAGAACCACCAAGCATCGACGAGCAAGTGTCAGCTCCTCAACATTCTAACTCTTTTCAAGCTCAGCTCAAGCAGGGTTACAGCGGTTGAAGACATGTGCACCATCAATGTGCCATGCCCAAGGACATGATGCGGGTCATCCCGGATGGGGATCAAACTTGGGTCCTCTAACACTGAAGTCCAACAGTCTCCCACTGAGTCACCGCGCTCCCATGTCCTGGGCAGAAAAATCTGCCAGCAGCATGCAAGGGGTTAATGGCTGCTAATGTCATTGGTTTATGAAGTCAGCTACCCAGTACATTGCTTAAATTTTTCACAAAAAAATTTCAATTGGATAATCTGTCCTTCCACTGGCACCCTTAATTTTGGGGTGTAATTTTTTAGGGAAAAAAGTGTGACTTATACATCGGCTGGTATGGTAAGTTGTCTCTCCTTGAATGTAGATCAATAGTTTTATATTGATTGTTTATCAACCTACCTTACAATTGTTTACAACAGGCTTGCACTACAGTGGAAGTCCCTATCTTAAAAAAATACTCTCTATTTTCTTCTTTCCCAAGTGATTTGGGAAAGAAAAGTGGTGCAAAAGCATAAAAAAAAAGTAAGCCAAAACTGAGTGCGACCGGCGTACACCCTGTAGGGGACTCTCTTCTCCATGTACTACTAATCCACGGCTTCCAGAACCAGTGTGCAGACTTATAACCAACATATCATTTTATTTTTTTCCGCCATCTTAGAGGGATGTGGATCGCCTCGCTCTTCTACATTGATACCTTTTGACTCGATGTTAACGATGTTTTCTGTTCTGTTATGTGGATTCATAGCTGTTTCTTCACTATCCAGATATACAGGGCTGTGTTTTTATATATTCTCTCGATTATTCACTGTATTTTTCGTGATAAATATCTATACCGATTTCACGCACAATTTTCATGTACTGTGCTGTTTTGGTCTTTTTCATTAATGCTAACCCTTTGGGTTCTGCTTTTAACTGAGTTAGGTGTCTGTTGGGGGCAGTTTTTATCCCTTCTGTTGAGGGTAGAATTTCTGCGAGTTTCCTTTTGGCTGTTTGGGTACTTTTATGTTCCCGTCAGGCAATTGTTTCCTGCCACCTTACTCTTGTAGCTAGGGGTGTCCTCATTTATTTTTTCTTTGGGTTCACCTTCCCATCTACATTCTCTCGCCAAATATGCCTAGGACGATACTTTGCAGGCCATTTTGTTGTCTTGGCATGTTGAAGTTTCCCATTATTCATGCGCCACTTTATTTCATTGTTCTATTTAAAGACCCTGTGGGCTGGGTGGTCTTCCACCTTCTTGGCTTCCGTCTATTGTGTAGTTCGGGCATGTGACTTTTTCCTCCCATGCCTGCGGGAAGGGGAACACAGTTGTTCAGGGCCTCCCAATTCGACTTTGTCTGGAGAGAGTTATACCCCCTCCTGGGGGGTTCTGCAGTCTTTTTATACCGTGGATACCGCGGTGGCTGCTGACTTTCTGGTGAAGAGGTGCCTGGTTTCAAGACTACTGTCCCCAACCAGTCGACACCTGAGGCTGTCACTAGGTTTGTGACTCCTCTTTTGGAGCCGAGCTTGGTTGCTCCCTCCACTTTTCCAGCTGTGTCAACAGCTACTGATGTATCTGCTTCTGCTGCTACTCCGTCGGTGACAACATCAGTCTCCATTTCAGCCACCCTTGGCTTATCCCTGCGGGGGTCTGCAGCGATTTCTGCTTCTTGGACATGGTAATATCGGCTTCAACCTTCCCTGGCTTCAACTCGGCGAAGTCGGAAGTGGTTGCCGGCTGATCCTTTCTCAGCCGTCGAGCACAGCAGGTTTGATTTGGATTCAGTTGTCCATGGTGGGGTCACCGTGGACTCTATTGCACTTCCATCCATGCACTCTGGTCCTTCGGCCAGTTTTGCGGGACAGGCATATTTTTGTGCAGCCTGGACCTTCTGTCCCTTAGAGGTCCACGGCTACTCTCCTGAGTTCCCACACTTCAGATCCTTAAGGGTATTTTGTACCCCTATGAGTGACTGTATTCAGATGTTTCAGCTGCCATCCGTCGCCCCGCTTTGGGTGTTCTAGAGGATCGTGACCCTTCGCTAGTTTAGAGGATCAGATGCGAAAGCCACTTTGCCAGGCTGTTCCAACGTCGTATCATCAGATACGGGTTATGAGCTTAGGGAGGCTTCAAGTGGCTTCCAGGCACCCTCCGTGGAGCCACCTCCCGGGATTGGAAGCAGGGTGTTGCTTTCTGATTCCCCTGGTGTTCGTACACCATGGGAGGCATCGGCTGCTCTGCCCGACATGGGCTGTGTGTCTTCCGACTCAGGCGATGGGTCAGACACACCTGACATTGAGAGCCATCAGTCTTCTGACTTGGGGGCAGCTCTTGACTTTGTGTTTGAATTCCTTCAAACCATCAGATCAGCCAGAAGTTTCAGCCAGCCCACGATCATCGGTCACGCGCCTACAGCCTGTGGAGCACCCTGCTTCTAGGTGCCTTCGACCGTACCAGTTTGTACAAGTGGTCGAAGCTTTTCCAGCATTAGACTTAAAATTCTTCACTAGGCTGATACCTTTTTGCCCCCTGTGCTTCGTTCTTCACTAGGCTGATACCTTTTTGCCCCCTGTGCATTATCGTTCATATGATTCCGCCAATCCGGCGGTCTGCAACACTTTGATAGCCTTGGATCAGGACTCCAAGCCAAGTCGGCCGTTATTCCTATGGCGACTTTGGAGTCCATGTTGGGCTTATCCAGAGAGATGCTAGACATGCTTTCTCTCTTGGATCAAGTTGTCTCTTCCTTGGCTGCTTATTTGCCTCCAGATAGGATTGACGACATACTGATTCCTTTGCATGTGATCTCTAAGGTGCTCATGCATCTTACTCACACACATGCCTGTAACACAGCTAATTTGGAATTAGTTCGACAGGATGCTGTGTTGGAAACAAGCCGTTCCCTTCCTGAAGGGCAGGGCATTGCTCTTCGATCTGCTTCTTTGGTGGGTCTGTGACTATTCCATGATTCCATGGCAACAGTCCAGGATGACGTGTGAGTCATTCCAATGATCAGCTGCTGCTTTGCCAGCTTGATCCACCTTTTGTTGGAGGCCGGGGCCATTCCAAGCCTAACAAATGCCCTTCTGCTTCCTCTGTGAAGTATCTGGCTGATCCTCCTGCTGCCGCTTCTTCCTATTAATCATGTGGTAAGGGTAAGGCTCGGCAGTCCTGAGGGAGGTCTCAGGATCCTTCATCTCTCAGAGGAGGCGGTTTCTCCTCTCACGGGCCTTGCCGGGGCTCGAAAAGAAGGTCCTCACCTCAATTCATCCCCAGTTGGAGGAGGGATATCTGAGTTTGCAGACCATTGGGGTATGATCACATCCAATCCTTGGGTGTTAAATGCATGGTCCAGTCTGCAGATATCTTTTCTGAGGCATCCCACTCTGTCGATTGTGACTCTTCCAACCCAAGTTCCTTTCGACGCTTCACGTCAGGAACTTTTGATCAGGGAGATAGACATTCTTCTGTGAAAGGGGGCGATTGAGGTCATCAAGAACATTCATGCAGTCGGATTTTATTTCTGCCTGTTCTTGGTGCCGAAGAAGGACGGCCGACTCCGACCGGTTATCGATCTGAGTAACCTGAACCAGTTTCCCATTGCTCCCAAGTTTAGCATGGAGACTTTCAGGTCGGTTCATCGCTCCATTTACCAGGGAAATTTTGCTTCCAGCACCGACCTGCGAGACGCTTACTTTCATGCTCCAATTCATCAGACATTGCGAAAGTACCTCAGGTTTGCTTTTTTGGGGGAATTTACCAATTCAAGACCATACCTTTCGGCCTCAACCTGGCTCCTTGGGCCTTCATCTGACTGATGTCGCATGTGATAGCCTTCCATCACACTCATTCCAGGGTAACTACTTCGTCATATCTGGATGATATCCTCCAGAGGCATTCCAATGCTGCTCTTCTGGAGTCAACTGTCAACACACTTGAGCCTGCTCACGTTGCTTGGATTCAGAGTCAACGAGTTGAAGTTGGACTTGGTCCCTTCTCAGTTGATTTGTCATCTGGGGATGGACTTCCATACTCATCTGAATGGGGTGGCAGTTCCCCGAGTGAGGGCTGTGATTCTCTCGGCTTTCGCCCTGACTCAGTCCACGTCCGCGACAGCTCAGAGTATTCTCTGGCTGCTTCTCCTACCGCCGTTGACAGATCTCATTCCTCTAGGTTGGCTGCATGTCAGACCTCTCCGATACTGGTGCAGTTACCAGCATCTCTTCATGGTTACCTTCTTCCCTAGACAGATGTTCAGTGGATTATGCAGGGAGTTCCGTTGGACTTGCCCATGTGCGATCGTGTTCTGATGGCTGATGCCAGCGATCTCGGATTGTGTGCGACGTTGGATCCTCTGGTCTTTCCCTTCATGGTGTATGAGACCAGGATCATGCAGCTCTTCACATCAACCAGAAGGAGCTTCTTGCTCTTCTCCTGGATCCCCCACCTTTCGAATTGTCAGGTCCTTCTGTTGTCCAACAATTTGACAGTGGTTGCTTACATTTGGAACCAGGGTGGCACGCACTCGGTTCCCATGTACGAATTGGCTTGGGATTTTCTACTGCTCACTCAGGATGTCAATGCCGGGTTGGTGGTTCATTACATTCCCGGTCGTCTGAAAGTCCTAGCCGACTCCCTGTCCTGACGGGGCAGGTTCATTTTCACCATGTGGACGCTTCAGAGGGCAGTGTTCCAGTTGCTTTGCGATCTCTGGGGTCATCCCCACATCGATCGTTTTTCGACCAGTTGGAACCCTCAGGTGTACACTTTTGTGTCCCTGTGTCTAGATCCTCTGGCTTTTGCTGTGGATGCTCTGTCACTTGATTGTAACGGTCTAGTCGGCTACTCCTTCCCGCAGGTTCCGATTTTTCCTCAGGTTCTAGCCAAGATACGAACCTGCAGTTGTCGAATCCTTCTGATCGCTCCCCTGTCGCCTCAGTGGGTGTGGATCCATACAGCTCACCTCTCTGTTGGAGGCAGTTCTTCTTTGCAAGGTCACCCAAGGAGGTTTCATGTCGACCTGACTTCATTGTGACCTCCTGCATATCTTTTGTCAGGACCTCTCTTCTCTGTAGAGGTTTTTCGAGACGAGCAGTGGGGTTCTTTTCTTCTTCAAGGCAGCACTCCACTGGTTTAGCCTATGTGGCTAAATGGAAGGTCTTCTGTTGATGGTGTGCTAATCACTCTGTTGATTATGCCGATAACACAGATTGCGGAGTTCCTGGTATATCTGTTTGATTCTCTGGGTCTCCAGTCTAAAAAGTACAGGTCCATGCTTTCAGAGACCTCTTCGTTTGTGAGAAAGCATCTTATCAGCACTAATCCGTCCCTCTCCAAGCTTGTTCGGTACTTTATTTTGAAAAGGCCTAGGATTTTGCAGCTTACTCCAAGATGGTATCTTTATTGGGTGCTGCGGGGATGTGGTGGCGTCGCGGTAACCGGTTCTCGTCAGATCACCGAAGTTAAGCAACATTGAGCGTGGTTAGTAGTTGGATGGGTGACCATTTCAGCGACTGATTCGCGCTCCCGTGTTGTGTCCTTGGGCAAGGTACTTAACCCCGATTGCCTACATGGGGGCACATTGATGCTGTGAACTAAAACGTACTGCGCGTCAATGGTGTGCATGTCTTCAACCAATCTAACCCTGCCTGTGCCGTGGTGCAGAGTTCAGAGTTACGATGTTGAAGAGCTGACAGCTGCTCGTTGTTGCTCGGTGGTTCTCTCCGGGTTCTCCGGCTTCCTCCACCCGTAAAACTGTCATGGTCACGATTAGTCATTGTGCATAAGTATGTGACCTTAAACACCAATAAATAAATAAATATAAATATATTGGGTGCTGCTTTGCTATGGGGAAGGGCTCCGTTCGAACCTTTATCCCAGGTGGATATGCTTTTTCTCACATACTAGACTGCTTTGTCTGATGGCTTTTGCCTCAGCCAGAAGGGTTAGTGAACTTCATGCTCTGTTGATCCAGGCTTTTCATGAGTGTGGCCAACAGTGTTACTTTACCACTGATTGCTCCTTTCTGGTCAAGAATCAGATGCCAGAAACTACTCAACCTCCAATCTGTATCAGGGCTCTTCCTCCTGCAGAGGGTAATCGCCCTTTGCTCTGTTCGTTCTGTGCAATTCAAATTTACTTCAACCGGACGCAGTTCATTAGGAAAGATGGGAACAGATATATTTCTGTGTCTTATCCCTGGTCGACTGAAGATCTCACCTCAATCCATTTTAGATTGATTTGTTTTGCTATTCACACATCATCCACTCGTCTAGCGACTGACGATTATTTTACCAATCATTTTTCTGCCCATGAGGTGTGTACATTGTCTACCTCCTGGGCTTATGCTAACTCCATCAGTTGTCAGTTGTTATGCAGGCAGATTACTGCAGAAATGCTTCGACTTTCTCCACCTATCTGAGTCAGTTGCAGGAGCAGTCAGAGGACCTTTTTTCTTTTGGCCCTCTTTTCTTCTGCTCTGGCTGTCATCAACCCTACCCATTATGGTTCTTGCAAGGTCAGTTCCAGCCCTGTTCATGGTACTGTCCTTTCTGTCTGTGTGCCACACAGGTCCATGTTTCATCTCCCATTGTCATTTACTAATGGTTGTGATGCTATGGTTTTATAGGCCTAGGGAACTCTTCTTCTGTCCATGGTTCCAGCGCAGTCGGGTTATGTGGGGTTGGTTATGTGATTCCCTGTTGTCTGTTCAACCTGTTGTAAACAATTGTAAGGCAGGTTGATAAGAAATTTAAATTTTGTAGTAAATTTCCTTTCTTATTATACCTACCGCAGTTGTTTACGTGGAGACCCTCCCACTTTTTTGGGGGGTAACAATCCTTCCTCCCCGCTAATCACATAACTCTAATGTTGGCGGATTCAATAGAATGACAAGTTGGCTATACGTCTGTGCACTGGCTCCGGAAGCTGTGGATTAGTACATGGAGAAAAGTGTCCCCTACTGGGTGTGCGCCAGTCGAACTCGACCCAGTTTTGGCTTATTTTTTCTTGATGCTTTTTGCACCACTTTTCTTTCCCAAATTGCTTGGAAAAGAAGAAAGTAAAGAGTATTTTTCTGTGTTAGGGACTTCCACTGTAGTGCAAGCCTGTTGTAAACAATTGCGGTAGGTATAATAAGATAGGAAATTTACTATAAAATTTAAATTTCTATAGTAAATTTTTGGTTGTGTAACTCCTACATTTATGAACTGATTTTGATTAACCTTTTACCAAAGTTAATAACCAAGAGCAGCAAGCATTTTTCACAAAAATCTCGATTTAGTTTTTATTATACGCCCGTTTATAAAAACGGTCTTTATGTTATCAGTCTGTCCATCTGTCTGTCCGTCTGTCTGTCCGTCTGTCCATCCATCTGTCTGTCCGTCCGTCTGTCTGTCTGTAAACAATTTGGTTTCCGTTCATTTAAAGTTGAACGCCTTGACGGATCGACATCAAACTTTCAGAAGTTGTTTTTAGCATTAAAATACAGGTCAAGTTCGATATTGGTGTTTCTCAGTCCATCTGCTGCAGAGATATGGCCGTTTGAAAACACAATTTTTCTAAAAAAATTGGTTTCCGTTCATTTAAAGCTGAACGCCTTGATGGATTGACACCAAATTTTTCAGATGTTGTTTTTAGCAATGAAATACAGCTCAAGTTTGATATTGGTGTTTCTCAGTTCATCCACTGCAGAGTTATGGCTCTTTGAAAACACAATCTTTCGAAAAAAATTGGTTTCCCTTCATTTAAAGTCGAACGCCTTGATGGATCGACATCAAACTTTCAGATGTTGTTTGTAGCAATAAAATACAGGTCAAGTTTGATATTGGTGTTTCTCAGTCCATCTGCTGCAGAGTTATGGCCCTTTGAAAACACAAGTTTTGAAAAAAAAATTGGTTTCCGTTCATTTAAAGTCGAACGCCTTGACACTAAATTTTTCAGATGTTGATTTTGTACACCCGTTTGAAAAATGGGACGTATTATGTGAATAGTCTCTACACCCGTCTGTCTGTCTGTCTGTCTGTCTGTCTGTCTGTCCATGGACAAATTTCGTTTCCTGGATTATAACTTTAGTTGTAATGGATTGAGCTGAGTTAAATTTAGCATGTGGATTTAGTATGACAAAATACAGGATGGGTTCGATTTCTGTTTCTAGCGGCCCATTTGCAATAGAGTTATGGCTCTTTATTTATGGGAATTTAGCCCAACTTTTCGTTTCCGGACGATAACTTTAGTTTGCCTTGACTGATTTATTTCAAATTTTCAGTTTTTTGTTTTTGACCACAAATTACAGCTCAAGTTCACTTTTGACCACAATCGCATATACCTTTCCAGAGTTATTCCCCGTGAGGTTCCGCTCCACAGTTTCGCACTATTGCACAGGGGTGAAATTCTAAACATAGGGCATATGATGAAACTAAGGCCATGTAAAATTGAGATATATTTTTAGTATCAGATATATGATTACATTAGGCTTTTTGTTGGACAAGAGAATTTAAAGTTTTGGTCCCAAAGTTGGATTCTGATACATAGGGGTAAATTACCAGATGAATTATGGGAAACAGAGGCTTCGAAAAATTGGCTATTTTTAGCTCACCTGAGCGAAGCTCAAGGGGAGCTTTACTAATCACTTTCTGTCCGTCGTCCGGCGTCCGTCGTCGTCTGTCCGGCGTTAACTTTACATTATCGACTTCTCCTCCTAAACCACTAGCCCAATTTTATTCAAATGTTGGCTAAATGTTTATTACCTAATGCCAATTCAGATTTGTTCAAATGAAGTTGCCCCTCCTCCTGGGTGGTGCCACGCCCCCAAGGGGCACCAAAATCTTTGTAAATCTTCTTCTCATGAACCAGCAGTAGCAGAGACTTGATATATGGTGTGCAGCTTCCTTTTGAGGTGTAGACTCAGATTTGTTCAAGAGAAGTTTGTGGGGCTATACTTGGCGTCGTTAAGGGAGGGGAAAAATTTTTTGCCCTGCCCAAAATTTCTATTTTCCAAACCGAGAGGCTGATTTGAACCAAATTTTATGTGAGGGCTTATTGGGTCATGAGTACTTGATTTATGCAAAAAAAAAAAATTCCTGCAGCCCCGTGGGAACCGCAGGAGCTAAAAATAGAAAAACTTTAAAATGCCCATATCTCCAAAACTGCACGGCATTGAGAATTTTTATTTGGTGTGCAGCTTCCTTAGGACCAACAGAAAGGATTGGTAAAAAAAAATTGCCATCGGTTTTATCATAGGGTACAGTTTCGGGACTTTGAAAAAGTGCTGAGTCAGCACTTTTTAACACTGTAGGCAATGGGAAAAACATTAAAAAATCTTCTTCTCCAGATCCAGCAGGCAGAATCTTTTGATATTTGGTATGCAACATTGTAGGGTGGATCTGATTGAAGTTTGTTCAAATCGGCCCCCTGGGTTCATATTTGGGCTCAGTATAGGAGCCCGATTTCGAACTTAGTGCATTTCAGGCAAATTTCTTAAAAAATCTTCTTCTCCAGATCCAGCAGGCAGAATCTTTTGATATTTGGTATGCAACATTGTGGGGTGGATCTGATTCAAGTTTGTTCAAATCGGCCCCCTGGGTTTATATTTGGGCTCAGTATAGGAGCCCAAATTTGAACTTACTGCATTTCAGGCAAATTTCTTAAAAAATCTTCTTCTCCAGATCCAGCAGGCAGAATCTTTTGATATTTGGCATGCAACATTGTAGGGTGGATCTGATTCAAGTTTGTTCAAATCGGCTCCCTAGATTCATATTTGGGCTCACTATAGGAGCTCGAATTCGAACTTAGTGCATTTCAGGCAAATTTCTTCAAAAATCTTCTTCTCCAGATCCAGCAGGCAGAATCTTTTGATATTTGGTATGCAACGTTGCGGGGTAGATCTGATTCAAGTTTGTTCAAATCGGCCCCCTGGCTTCATATTTGGGCTTACTATAGAAGCCCGAATTCGAACTTAGTGCATTTCAGGCAAATTTCTTCAAAAATCTTCTTCTCCAGATCCAGAATGCAGAATCTTTTCATATTTGGTAAGCAACATTGTGGGGTGGATCTGATTCAAGTTTGTTCAAATCGGCTTCCTAGATTCATATTTGGGCTCACTATAGAAGCTCGAATTCGAACTTAGTGCATTTCAGGCAAATTTCTTAAAAAATTTTCTTCTCCAGATCCAGCAGGCAGAATCTTTTGATATTTGGTATGCAACATTGTGGGATGGATCTGATGCAAATTTGTTCAAATCGGCTCCCTAGATTCATATTTGGGCTTACTATAGAAGCTCGAATTCGAACTTAGTGCATTTCAGGCAAATTTCTTAAAAAATCATCTTCTCCAGATCCAGCAGGCAGAATTTTTTGATATTTGGTATGCAACATTCCGGGGTGGATCTGATTCAAGTTTGTTCAAATCGGCCCCCTGGATTCATATTTGGGCTCACTATAGAAGCTCGAATTCAAACTTAGTGCATTTCGGGCAAATTTCTTCAAAAATCTTCTTCTCCAGATCCAGCAGGCAGAATCTTTTGATATTTGGTATGCAACATTGCGGGGTGGATCTGATTCAAGTTTGTTCAAATCGGCCCCCTGGATTCATATTTGGGCTTAATATAGAAGCCCGAATTCGCACTTAGTGCATTTCGGGCAAATTTATTAAAAAATCTTCTTCTCCAGATCCAGCAGGCAGAATCTTTTGATATTTGGTATGCAACATTGTGGGGTGGATCTGATTCAAGTTTGTTCAAATCGGCCTCCTAGTTTCATATTTGGGCTCACTATAGAAGCTCGAATTCGAACTTAGTGCATTTCAGGCAAATTTCTTAAAAAATCTTCTTCTCCAGATCCAGCTTCAGAATCTTTTCATATTTGGTAAGCAACATTGTGGGGTGGATCTGATTCAAATTTGTTCAAATCGGCCCCCTGGGTTTATATTTGGGCTCTGTATAGGTGCCCAAATTTTAACTTAGTGCATTTCAGGCATATTTCATAAAAAATCTTCTTCTCAAGATCCAGCAGGCAGAATCTTCTGATATTGGGTATGCACCATGCTTAGGGGGGTGAGATTCAAGTTTGTTCAAGCCAAGTCCCTGGGTTCATATTTGGGCTCACTGTGGTAGCCCGAATTATAACTTAGTTCAAAATGAGGAATTTTCTTTAAAAATCTTCTTCAGATCCAGCAGTCGGAATGTTTTGATATTTGGTATGCAGCATCCTTAGGGGGTGAGATTCAAGTTTGTTCAAGCCATGTCCCTAGGTCCATATTTGGACTCACTGTGGGAGCTCAAATTGTAACTTAGTTCAAAATGAGGACTTTTCTTTAAAAATCTTCTTCTTCAGCCATGTCCCTAGGTCCATATTTGGACTCACTGTGGGAGCTCGAATTGTAACTTAGTTGAAAATGAGGACTTTTCTTTAAAAATCTTCTTCAGATCCAGCAGTCGGAATGTTTTGATATTTGGTGTGCAGCATCCTTAGGGGGGTGAGATTCAAGTTTGTTAAAGCCAAGTCCCTGGGTTCATATATGGGCTCCCTGAGGGAGCCTGAATTATACCTTAGTTCAATATGAGGAATATTCTTTAAAAATCTTTTTTTTTTAGTTCCACTGGTCAGAATCTTTGGATATTTGGTATAAGCTTTTCTTAGGAGGAGCAGTTGCAACTTGTTGAAATCAATTCTCTGGGTTGATATAAATTTAGGCTACCATGTCAGGTGAGCGCCCTCAGGCCCCTTGGGGCCTCTTGTTTAAAATGTAATTTTTACACGGGTTTGTTACCAGACAGTAACTAAAAAATGAGACGGAAACATATAAATTTTTTTTTGCATTTTAGAAACAGAGGATGCTCTGTTCCAGGGGTGGGTAGGTGGGGTTGGTGGGAAAATTCTGCTTTTGAGGCTGCTAGGTGGCTGAAAATGGCTGGTTTCGGCATTTTTTCATGCAATTTTTCAGGTTGAAGTCTGGCCTTTGACAATAAATTATTCCACCCACATTCAGATTGTTTATTTCTATACTCTCCCAAAAAAGAAAGTTAAATGCTAAAAAATAACACTAAAAAAAGATATATGATTTTCATTCATGGAAATTTTATTCAATCACAGATGAATCAATTTGTGATCAACACGAGAAATTTCATTACGCTACGACGAATACTGTTGGTGCCATGGAGAGTCAAAGACACTAAGGGTCAAACACAAAAGTCACACACTCAATATCTGGTATGACCTCCGTCTGCATCGACTACTGCTGTGCATCTATGCCTCATGGAAGCGAACAAGTTAGCATGGAAGTGGGTTAGGGTAGGGTTAGGTTAGGTAGGGTTAGGTTAGGGGTAGGGTTAGGTTAGGCTAACCCTAACCCTAACCCTACTCTACACCACTGCAGTCGAGCACGACGACGTAACGTCAAAATCGGACAAATTGCAGATCTTTGAGGACGTAAGCCGTATTCTCTCAGCCAGTTGATTACTATTTGAGTATGTATCCGTCTCAGGTTAGGGATGTTCCTGGCTGTCGTTGTTGCCATTTGTTGCCGGTTCCGGAGATGGACGACACGGATATACCGATCTTGTGCAGGGGTGGTAACTCAGGGTCTCCCGGAGCGGGGTCGGTATCGAATGTCATAATCTTGTGCATGTCGATGGACTAGCCTGTCTACAGTGTTACGGTGGCAGTTCAGATGCTGGGCAACCTCTCTGTGTGTTCTGCCAGCTCTAATCATACCCAGGGCAAGGAGATGTTGATTCATTGTCAATCTTGGCATGCTAATGTGGAGTCGTTTTAACAGCAGCACAAGTTTGAATGTGAACGATAGGAAGGCCTTACTTTAGTGTTTAAATACCCAAGGATTCACACTGCTGCATGAATTTTCAGACTCTCCACGTGCAAAACATGCCTTTTCACAAACGTGCAGCACGTCATTTAACATTAATGCAATTTGAACGGGGAAAGCTGTTTTTGTGTTCAATATAACTTATTCATGAACAGGTTAACATTCTTTACACCTACGAAATTATTTTTGTGGAGTTTGATCAATTTCTGCAATGCACACTTTCTTTTTTGGGCGAGTATACTTAGTCAGATAGTGTTATATGTTTTTTGTGGATTTGGGAAATGTAGTACATGTTATGAGTTAGATAACTAAGCTACAAAATATTTGCATTTGAAGAGAGTGTATGGCATGTCATATTTGGAAATGCCTGGAAAACTGTGGAGCGGAACCTTAAAGAGCATTCTGCCGTCGGTGTCAATTCTTGAACCAGGAAGTTCCTTATTTGTGTTTGAGTTATAAATACACCATTTTTCAAAAAACTTTTAATTATTTCTGGTTTGTGTGCAATTGTTAGGAGTAGTTAACATTCATCAAGTGATATCTCAGCACAACTGGATGGAAATAAGTGGAAATTTGGAGAAATATATTGATGTAGCCTAATTTTGCACTTGTTTTGAATTTCTGTCAAGATTTCGAAAACATTAAGGTAGAGCACTGCCTTTCCTAAGCACCGAGCCTTGTATTCATGGCAAATATATGCAGTTATGGACACCCTGGTTGTTATTGTTGACCGGAGGTTTGCAGTCATGGTGTCTATTTTTTCAGTTTGGTCATTGGTGTCATGTCTGTATGTCATCCATCCGTCAAGCTGTTAAACGCTTTCATATCTAGAGAACAACACCACCCCCCCCCCCCCCCTCAAAGCTATGGTTATCACTGCTTATTATTTTACATTTTGATTGTATTTAATAGTGCTATTGGCAGGACCTGGTTAGTCAATGTGGCTGGTGGTAATAACAAAAAATGCTCTCTGAAGTGGCTCTGAGAAATGTGAGGGTTGAGGTGGTGTGGTTGTGAAAATCAGGCGAAACCTGGCTGCAAAAGCTATTCGAAAGTCAGAAAGGCCATGCTGTATCTTTTTACTGGTTGAAAATAGAGACTTGTGGTTTTTGTTCATTCAACTCAAGATAGACTCCAGATTCTATTGCCTGAGTAAAATCCAAGGGAAGATCACTCTTGTTTTCTGTTTAAGGTTCCGCTCCACAGTTTCGCACTATTGCACAGGGGTGAAATTCTAAACATAGGGCATATGTTGAAACTAAGGCCATGTAAAATTGAGATATATTTTTAGTATCAGATATATGATTACATTAGGCTTTTTGTTGGACAAGAGAATTTGAAGTTTTGGTCCCAAAGTTGGATTCTGATACATAGGGGTAAATTACCAGATGAATTATGGGAAACAGAGGCTTCGAAAAATTGGCTATTTTTTAAAATGTAATTTTTACACAGGTTTGTTACCAGACAGGTAACTAAAAAATGAGACGGAAACATATAACATTTTTTTGCATTTTAGAAACAGGGGATGCTCTGTTCCAGGGGTGGGTAGGTGGGGTTGGTGGGAAAATTCTGCTTTTGAGGCTGCTAGGTGGCTGAAAATGACTGGTTTCGGCATTTTTTCATGCAATTTTTCAGGTTGAAGTCTGGCCTTTGACAATAAATTATTCCACCCACATTCAGATTGTTTATTTCTACTTGGTCAGATAGTGTTTGAAGAGAGTGTATGGCATGTCATATTTGGAAATGCCTGGAAAACTGTGGAGCGGAACCTGAATGATTGCAAATTTGTGGAGTTTGTGGTTTCCGTATGATAACTTTAGTTTGCCTTGACCGATTTTTTTTAAAATTCTCAGATTTTGTTTTTGACCACAAAGCACAGCTCAGGTTCACCTTTGGCCATGATCGCATGTACTGTTCCATAGTTATTCCCCTTGAATGATTGCAAATTTTTGAATTATGTGGTTTCCGGATGATAACTTTAGTTTGCCTTGACTAATTTGTTTCAAATTCTCAGATTTTGTTTATGACCACAAAGCACAGCTCAAGTTCACTTTTGGCCAAAATCGCATGTACCTTTCCAGAGTTATTCCTCTTGAATTTGTGCATTTTGTGTTTTCCGGATTATAACTTTAGTATGGCCTGACTGATTTTTTATACGCCTGTTGAAAAAAACGTCGAATTATGGAATCAGTCTGTCTGTCTGTCCATTTGTCCATCCATTTGTCCATCCGTCGGTCTGTCCGGGCCAACATTGGAGGTTTAGCGGATATTATTATTAGGGGCTGCCTCCAAATTAAGGTAGTGTTAGGGTTAGGAGTGGGGTGGGGTTAGGGTTAGGGTTAGGGGTAGCCCCAGAGTAGGGCTTAAGGTTGGGGAGGGTTAGGTCCTGGGGGGGGGGGTTAGGGTTGGGGTCAGAGGTGGGGTTTTAGTTTTAGTAGCCCCTAAACCGAAAAATAGCTCCTAATCCTATTGGTTTGGCTAGGGTGGGGTTGGGTCAGGGGTGGAGTGGTGTGGGGGTTAGGGATAGTCCCAGAGGTGGGCTTAAGGTTGGGGGGGGGTTAGGTTCCGGGGGTGGGTGGGGGTTAGGGTCTGGGGTGGGCTTTTAGGGTTTAGGGTCAGGGTGGGGTAGGGTTAGGGTTAGGGTGTGTTTTTTGGGTGGAGGGGTGGGGTTAGGGTTAAATATAAGTTCTAGGGTGGAGGGGGTGGGGTTTTGGGTAAAATAAGGTTTTGGACATACAAAATGTTTTTTTGGTAGCCCATAAACCCGAAATGTTGGAGCGTCCGTTCGTCAACATTTGGTTTCCAGATGATAACTTTAGTATTTTTTTTTTCGTTTGACTCCTAAACTTGGTATGTGGTTTAATCAAAACAAAAGACAGGTCAAGTTCGAATATGGGTCAGTTCGAACTTCGAAGTTTCCCTGAATTATGGACCTTGTTGGACATAGAATGCATCAAATATTTGGTTTCCGGATGATAACTTTTATAATTTGTTTTCCGATTGGTTCCAAACTTGGTATGTTGTTTAATCACAACAAAATACAGGTCAAGTTCCAATATGGGGTTGGTCCAAACAATTTTCACCCTCACCCCCATCCTTACCCCAACACTTCAAAAATACAAAACGGGCATATATTGCCCCGCTACGCGGTGCTCTTGTTATTTTTGTCCCCCGAAAATTGTTTTTTGGGGAGTCTATTAATATAGCCGGTGTCCATCTGTCCATGCATGTGTCCGTGCGTGCATCTATCCCACTTTATTTGCCTGATGATAACTTTAGTTATAGTTGGCCAAAATGAAAAATTTGATATGTAGGTATATCAACATAAAATATAGGTCAGGTTCAAATCTGGGTGAGGTCCGACAAATTTTGCCAGAGTAATGCCCCTTTTTCAACTTCAAAATTTTGGGGCTTTTTTGTTTGCCGATGATAACTTCAGTTATAGTTGGCCAAATCAAATGAAAATTGGTATTTAGGTGTATCAGTATAAAATACATAGGTATATCAATATAAAATACAGGTCAAGTTCGAATAAGGGTGTGGTCCGACAAGTTTTGCCAGAGTTATGGCACTTTTTCGACTTAGAAAATTATTGTTTTTTGGTTTTCTGATGATAACTTTAGTTGCTGTTATGTAGGTGTATCGACATAACATAAGGTCAAGTTCAAATCAGGGTTTGGTCTGACATTTTTTGAGTTATGTCTCTTTTTAGACTTTGAAAAATTCAATTTTTTTCAAATCTTGAATTGCCCATTTTTTTCGGTGTACGTGTGGCTAGACAGCCTTTTATTTTTAATTTTTTTTTGTCTTAAAAACATAGATTATGACCCATCATTTGAATGAGCTTGTCATAAGCTATGTTTTGATGCAAAAGAAAAAAATGAAAATATTTAGATATTCAGGAATTTAGTTTGCAAGCCTCGTCTGCATTTGTGTTAGGTAAGGGTATAAACTTCTCAGACATGCCCACTAGCAAGTGAACATCAACATATTCAAGCATTTCAAAGCTTCGCTTTCAGAGGTGCATTCTGTAAAGCTAAAAATGGAAATATTAGTTACCATCAGTGAAAGTTTCATTAACTTCCACTTAACTTGATGCTTGCCATAGGAACTTCTCGCCATTTGACCAGCGTGCATCAAAAGAGAGCTCCTGACTCCTCAATTTCTGTTATGAAGAAGCCTGGTATTTTTACTTTTCATTGGGCACAGATATGTGCTTCTCTAAAAATGAAAATAAAAACTGGCTCAAAATATTCTCTTTTTATATTACAGATAAGCTTAATAAATACCATCAGCCTATGTGCTTATTATCTGCATCCATGGATAAAACAATGATTCTTTGGAAACCTGATCCCGAAAGTGGTGTTTGGGTTGAAGACGTAAGTTACATATACTGAATAGATGTTAACACTTCCAAGTGCATTGATGTTACTGTTAACCCTTTACCCAGCGAATCGGCCACATCTGCCTGAGTAATATGCAAATTCATCAGCTGAAGAAATTCTATTTTTCCAAAAAATTCAACAAAACTATATCATGTGACCCCTCTTTGGAACAAGCTCATTGAGCTTGTTCCAGTGAGGGGTCATATGATATGATTTTGTTGAAATGTTTTGAAAAATTAAAAAAAATTATATTTAATAAATTTTGATATCCTCTGTGTTGGGTAAAGGGTTAATTGAATAGCTGCTGTACCAGGGAAAAATATTCAATTAACAGGAGTATACAATTAGCAGGAATAGGGACATTTTCCTATCTTCTAGTTATAAACTGAGTCTTTATTCTATTATATCTTGATTGACAGAGCTCTTTAAGTGGTTTCTTCAGCCAGATGTAATGTCTATTGTGCAGAGCTCTGATTTGGAGGCATTAGGTGTTGGAGGTGTTTGAGAAACAATGTCCTAAACCAAGGATAGGTATCCCTCCTCCATTTCAGTTCTGAAGAAAGATGAGTTGGGCTGGAGATTGAGCTATCCCCAGGCGATCAAGTGTGCTTCGACTGCTGCCCTTGTGAGGAATTCTGCCAGGCTAGACTCATTCAGTGGTGCAAGGTATGGCCCTTCTGATAGCCCTATCTGCCTCCTTTTTTTCCCTTTCCATCCTTTTCCTAACCAGAAACTCTTGACAGTTGACGAGTGCCATGACAGATGGTCCCTTCCTTCTCTTCTTTTTCCTTTCTTTACAACTTCATGGGAGGTTAAATTAACGTCCAGCAAGACTGAGTCACTTGGAGGATGACCAGTTCCGGAGGGAATTCCTCCATAAAAGGTACTGCACCTCTGAGTCTCCAAGCACTCTGGTTCAGTTGTTCTCTCAAATCCACTGCTAGGTGAATTTACCTTTGCAAACTTGGATACTCCAACTGGTAGGAAAGGCAGCCTACAAACCTTTCAGTGTTTCTTGGATCTCAGTAGATAATTCCATATGAATAGCTAATGTTACACCTCGGAATGCAAGGTACACATGATGGTGATCCTTCTCCTGAGCTGCTTTGTATAATGACTTTTTATTTGGTACTGAGCTTCCTTTTGAGGTGTAGAATAAAGTTTGTAGGGCAATATTTGCCTTTGTGATAGATGGGTTCAAGTCTGCATATTGTCAAAAAATCATCTGAAGTGGATAACAGAGTTATAAATAATTACATAACTTCATTCCTCTTCAGTTTAAACTAGCTATAGATACAAATTTAATCCTTCTTTAACCCTTTACTCAATGTAACGGCCAAAACCGGCCAGCACTATTCTAAAAAATCGGCAATTAATTTTCATTATTCTTTTCTTTTTATGTCTCAAAAACATAGGTTATGATCCCTCATTGGAATGTGCTTGCCAAGCTCGTTCCAATGAGGGGTCATGACCAGGGTTCGACATTTAACGTTTTTATGCACCCGACATGTCGGTCTAGTCGCTTCAAAAATTACTAGCCCGGACCTGATTTGTACTTGCCCTGACCCAGTCCACAGAATTAGAGAAAAACCCTGCTTACTGGTACGATCCTTCGATTTTGAAAAACCCAGGTGCGCATTTAGTTGCTCGCTGCTTTTGGGACTTAGGCACGCACTTTTTGTGGGGCGCACTACATTTAACATCAGAAAATGAGCGTGAAATGATACATGTAGTTACTATCATTTCACGTCCATTTCCTGATGTATCGTGCCCCCCAAAAAGCATGCCTTGTAAGTTGTAAGTCAATACGCCTATTTCCAGATGTAATATTATCATGCATTGATTTTGTCCATAAAGAAATTTAAGAAAACTCACCTTGACATTTTGTTTCTCATTTCGTGGAATTGTCACTTTCCGTTTCGGCCGCCACATTTTCAAGAAAAAGTACTGTGTAAAGACTGAGATTTGTACAAGTCAAATAAAACCGTGCACATAAGTTTCAGGTTCAAATAGATTTCTAGAAGTTAATTTTCCCAGCGAATTATCGAATCATAAGAGAATATTATTGTAATCCATTTGCACACAAGAAATCACGATAATTCACAGTATATTCCAGATTCAAAATGGAATTTCCCACACACTCTGACAGTCACACTGACACAGTTGAAACTTGATGATGTCACTCTGATTGACATATTGGACACACCCACGATGCTGTCTTTCATTCTCTGCATAACAAATTTTCAATTTGCAACAGGTAATAACTCAACTAAAACTGACAAGATGGCATTGACCACGCCTCTAACTATGTCCAACATTATCCCTTCTTCACAGTTGCAACAGGAGATAACTCGACGATATTATCATCACAGTATGTTTCGACATGATGATAATAGAAGGAGATAGAGTCGGATCGGCACACAAATATATTATATTTGTGTGCCGATCCGATTCTATCTCATTCGGTCTCGTTGCAATAACAAAAGTGATAGTTTTTTTTTCAATTAATCAGTTATTGCCCTAGAAAAATGAGGATGACCAGTCGGGCAAGTTTGACAGAGAAACAGCACGACCGGACCAAAATCTACTGGACAATGTCGGTCCGACGTGAGTTAGAGTCGAACCCTGATGACCTATGTTTTTGAGACAAAAAATTCGTTATTCAAGAATTTTTATTGCAAGTGTCGTCTGCTTTTCATGTTAGGTAAAGGTTTAAACAATTTTGTCAGGTCAGCACCTCAGAGCCCATTGAGCCTCTTGTTTACTCTTCTAACATATTCTCTGATGATGTTGGTCTTCAGTTAATAGTGTTTCACGTATTTTTTAACTCATTGGTATGTTCTCACATGACTTATTTTTTTGGATATTATAGGTGAGAGTTGGAGAAGTGGGAGGTAATACTCAAGGATTTTATGGAGGACTCTTCAGTCCCAATGGCAGATCAATTTTGGGACACAGCTATCAAGGTTCATTACATCAATGGTCATTAGATGAGGTAATCAACTTCTTGCATGTTGATGGCTGATTTTCTTACCCATTATTTCTGTTTATCATATGACTTCTCCGTTTTCTCGGTTTATTACCATTTCATATTTTCAATAAATATTAATTAGTGCTTCTTAACACCTTCAGTTGATTTCATTGGTCAATTTAAAAAAGAATGCTTTCTGATTGGTTAAATTGATGCTATTTCAAAACTGATCTTGATATTCTTGTACTTATGTTATATTGAGTTCTGGCGCATGACCTTCAACATGCATTTCCATTCGTTTAACCCTTTTTAGATGTGTTTTTAATAACTGTGGTGTCATTTGATAAATAGAATATGAAATTTGTGATTTGGTCACTCTATATTTATGAAACTTGTCAACAAATTTTCCGTTTTGCCTCGCCAGAGAATGGCAAAGTGGAAAATTCTTAGACTTGTTTCATAAATATCCAGTGACCAAAACACTCATTTCATATCCTCTGTTTCAACAGTTTTTCACTGCTTCATTGCCTAGCTCCTATATCTGGACCATTGAACAGCATTGGATGGTCAGAATTGGTCTTTCATAAACTATCCATTTGTATTCATATGACTAAAATTACTTATGATTGTACATCGATACCTCTAAAGTACAATGTTTTAGCCCTTAAGGGCCAAGAGATTTTCACATATTTTTGCTACACTTTGACAGCCCACATCCTGTGACTTTGCTGCTGTTTTTTGGCTAGTCTTGGCTGCCTGGCTAGGCAGCTAAGACTTACCTAAAACAACTACCAAGGTGCTTAAAATGTAACTTGTGAGTTAACCCAAAGACTGCATGTAGGGGAACCTGTTCTGTTTCAGAAAATGTGATCAAAGTTGGAATTAGGCCCTCAAGGGTTAAATACTATTATTGGTACAGTGGAACCCTGTTAACTGCCACATTACCAATAAAAAATACTTATGATTGTGCATTTTCATTTTAAAGACGTATTATTGGTACAATGGAACCCTGTTAATTGAAGAGCCACATTGCCAATAAAAAATATTCCATTAATGAAGTATAAAATTAACAGGGATTGGTTACTTTGATTTACTGTGGTAAACAAGCTTTGTTTTACTGGTAAAATAGGACCCAGTCAGTAATTCCTGGGGTGGAAGTCCTTTAAAATGAACTATATGAGTGTAAACAATTGGATACACTTTACTTTATATCCATGTTGCGGACGATTAGCCATTGTGCAGAAGTATGTGACCTTAGACACCAATAAATAAATAAATAAATACAGAATTTTTTATTCTGTTTTTTTCTATATTTATTTATTGGGGTTTACTGACATCTTTGACAGCAAGGGTCACCTCATTGCAGACAGTTTTAAGGGCGGAAGAAGCCAGAGTATCAGGAGAAAACCACCAAACAACAGCGAGCAACTGTTAGGCTCTCCAACATACTAATTCCACACAAGCAGGGTTAGCATTGGTTGAAGACAAGTGCACCACCTACATGTAGTACACCTTAGTACACAATGCCACCATGTCCCCATGTGGGCAGTGGGGTGGAGTGCCTTGCCCAAGGACACAACCATGTTGCCGCAGGTGGGATTCAAACTGAGGACCTCTCTGCTTGCAGCCTGCACCTCTACCTACTGAGCCAGCACTCCCCCCCCCCCCCCCCCCCCCCCCCCCCCCCCCCGCTAGTTTATTGTATAGCCTTTTTACAGGTGAAATGTGTTCTGCAGGTATGGTAAATGGTTTTGTATTTGAAAATTAAATTTAGTTAACAGGCTCATTCAATTAAGAGATATACAATAAAGATGACCCCCCACTGTTTTAGACTGTTTTCACACCCTTTTCCCTTGTTTACAATTTAAATTAGACAAACAGTGGAATGGCCAGTTTATTTTATAGAATGTGTACATACTTTTTTAGTTTGTTTGAAGTACTGATACCACTCATTATACAGTTGAGCCCACTTAATTAGATTTCCCTTTACCTAATGAATCGGCCGAATCCGCCCACCGTAATATGGAAAAAACACCACACAATTTTCCCCCAAATTTAATGTTTTTCTTCCAAAACATAGGTTATGACCCCTCTTTGGAACGAGCACAATGCATTCGTTCCAATGAGGGGGTCATAACCTATGTTTTAGGGGAAAAAAATTAAATTTGGGGGAAAAATTCTGAAATTTTTTATTACAAATTTCAGAAACTTGCGTTAGGTAAAGGGTTAATTAAATAGCCCTGTTAATTGAATAAAAAAAAATCTGCCAAATATGCTGAAAGTGACCTTAAACGCAAATAAATAAATAATAAATAAACAGATAAACTTCATTTACATAAATCCCTGTGTGACACCCCCCCCCCCCCCCCCCCCCCCCCCCTCCCTTCAAAAGCAAAGAAAATATTGTGATTTTTAAAAAAAATTTGACAACCCCTTAATTCTCAAGCTTTACAAACCTCTTTGATCTAAGTACTTCCATTATACATATTTATTCTATTATATAATATTTGACCAAGCTCGTTGAGCTCTGTCAAATAAAATATAATAGAATAAATACTCACATGTCGTCAAAATGAGGCAAAATTACCAGAGTTTGATTATTTCAACATTCCTGTTAAATGAATTGTTTGCACTGGCAAAGTGATCCAATTCACTGGCATAGTGACAATTCAAATAACAGGGATCCACTCCATAACAAGTTGATAATTATTGGCATTAAGTACATGCACTAATTTATAGTGATCAATCTCTAACAGGAATTGGAGTCCTGGTTGCCTGTTGTGACAGTGAAGGGACATTTTGATGCTGTTCATGATATTGATTGGGACAGAGGTAATGGACAATTTCTGCTGAGTGTGAGTTCTGACCAAACAACAAGACTTCATGCACCTTGGGCCTTGGAAGATGATAATGTAAGTTTTTCTCTTTTTTAACACGTTTCCCAAAAGTAACAGAAATAACTAGCCAGTGCTATTTAACAAAAATCGCATTCAAGTTTATGATTTTTTTCAATTTTTGACCTCTCATTCCAAGAAGCTATGTTTTTGACCTCTTGTTCTAATAAGTTAATTTTTTAGTTATTCAAGAATATTTTGTTGCCTGCAATTTATGTTAGTTAAAGGGTTAATACAGACCAGCAATGGGATTGGGTAAGTTTTTGTTTTGTAACACCACTGTATTGGTTGCATACAGGAAGTAAGTTCATCATTTGCCTTCTTGCATTCTTTTCCTAATGTGGTGTGTGTATGATTTTTTTTCACCTGTCTTGTCATGTATACTTTTTTTTTCTTTGGAGATTGACTATGAAAATGATTGAATGAAGTTTGGTTTTGATCATTAAAGGACTGGTTTTCAGTGATTTTAATAAATTAGGTTTGGTCTGAGCCTTTCTAACCCTTATTTTGCACATGTAGCCACAAACGCCCCCTTCTATATCAATCTGAAAAAGTTGTCCCAAGTGTATTCTTCCTTGAGAAATCAGCTGGTAAGATGCACTTGGCAGTGTTTTTACATCATTGTTGGCTGCCTGCACAGGCAGCCAACAATAATGTAGAAACACTGTAAAGTCATCTACAGCTGTGTACATGTATATATGGTATTTATTAACGTAAACTTAATCTTAGGCTCTCAGGGTTAAAAAAAACTTTTCACTGACATCATATGGAGAGTTTTGAACCATTGCTCCAATAAGATTCTATTACTGAATGCTTCAAAATATTTATGGTATTGGGGTCTATTTTGTGTAGTGGATGCCCTGCCTAATAATGTATTGTTTTTAGCAATCTAATTTGAGGCGGGAGCGTGGTGGCTCGTGGTTAGAGCATTGGACCTTAAACAGAAAGATCAATGGTTTGATCCTGACCAACACAAACTGCATCGTGTTCTTGGGCAAGACACTCAGTCTTGATTGCTCTTGTATGGTGTGGGGAGGTGGATGGCATGGTGATGCTGTGCTCCAATATTGTAGATATTGTACCCGTCTTGAAATACTAATTCTGCTTTTGTAGAGTTAGTAAGTTTTGGAATCTGACAGTTCTTTGGAAGTATAAAGCACATTTGGACACAAGTTGTTCTCCAGAAATTTTATTTGGTTATCAGTTCTGGTAAAATATGGTAGCAGACTTCCAGGAACCACTGGTGTTTGCTGTCACTCTGTTAGTTGATTGCAAATATTTTTCATGTTCTTTACATCACCACTTTCATTTTGATGTATTATTTGTGTATTTGTAATTTGAATATTTTTATACTGCACCAATGACCCAGACTTAGCTGGTGCTAACTCTAACAAAACCAGGGCCAAACACAAATTTTGCCCCCCAATCCCCAAAATTTGCATCCAAAACAAAAAGAAATCATGTCCTAAAGGACCTCCATACTACGCCCCCACTGCGAATGCGCAGTGACACGGACGTCTCGAAATTGGCGCCAATTATCATTCTCTGTTTGGCCCTTCATCAGTCAACATCTCACTGATCTTTGTGCTTGTAAATCTCAGTTTAAAGGATGCCAGACACGTAATTTTTGGAGAAATGGTGATTCTAAGGAGGATAGAAGGAGGAGAGGAAAAAGAAGTGACAAAAAAATAATCAGGGCTGTACTTAAAATTTTTTGATGAAATTATGTTAAGTTGCCTATTTTTGAGGCATGGGCCTCTTGTTGTCATTCTTGCTAAATGTTGCACTGCTTATTCAGTGTTTCCTCTCCCCTAGCCTTCTAAAGTCCCCCCTTGCAATTCTCCCATGCTTTTGGCATATTTTTGAGAAAGTTCATTTCTAAAATTTCCCTGGGAGAGTTGCTTGGATAAGAATGTTTTCTGTTATTTTCCCCATAGTTACGTTTTCACCCATGGGTGTATAAACGTTGTGTTCTGCATCTTCCATCTGATGTTCTGCAGATTCTCCCCTGGAAGTCTCTGTTTTGCATCAGATAGAGTGTAATTTTGATGACTGATTCCGGGCGAGTTTTTGCAGTGCCTGGAGTCATGTTTTCTGGTGTTTTACACTGTTTGTTTACATTGGCAACAGCCTTTTTTGAGGGGGGCTGTTTGCCTTTGCTGTAGTTTATCTCACTATAAGATACATTTATATTATCCGTAAGTGTCTCATTAATTATTTAATATAAATTTAAAATTTTTGACCACACTTTGCCATCGGATCCATTGGGGCTCAACGTTACTTTTCAGCAACTTGGGCTTCGCTGAAAAAATATTTTTTCAAAATTATTTTGATTTGCAATTGTTTTTTCATTTATTAATGGATCATGTTATTATGAAACTTTGTGTCAGGGGTTTGTGCGAGTAACTAGGACTTGTTGTTGACTTTTCACAATGAAAGGATATTGTTCAAATTGTAATGGGAAGAAATCTTCCTCTGACTTTCATGATCATTGTATTAATTGTAGTCAGTGTTCTCGCACTAATCCCTGCCCTATATGTCAATATTGGGATGATAAACATTGGAAACGTGTGTCACGGTATGTTGTTTCTGGAGAAAGGGCTATGCCGGCTCTTTCTCCGCAAGGTCACTCTACTCTCTCAGTTTCTATTTCAGAGGAACAAGAACAGGGTGATGTTTCCATGTTATCTTCTACAAGTGTGCGTCCGTCGTCACAAATGAATTCAGAGCTAGCGGCAAAAGTGCTCATGGAGATTAGACAAATGTCGTCCGCTAGCTCGCCCGGTGTAGCGTCCGTTCACCGAATGGTTCGGCAGCCGGGTTCGTCCGATGCGGTCCAGGAGGAAATTTTGGGTGATGCGAGCACTATAAACATACAAGGTGCACACCCAGTGACGGCAGATAGTGTGCGAGAATGGAGGAAGCCTTTGAGTCCGGTTCCTAGCTTGTCCAGGTCCAGTCGGGCCGCGAGCGAGAGAGGCCCCTCTCTCGTACAACAACATCTGGGACCAGATGTTGTGGTACAAAATGTGTCGCAAGCGGAGCATACGTCCGTCGCTCGGGACGCTCCGTTGTATAGGCAGTCCGCGGAGACTGCTAAGGCTTCTTCTTCTCGTCAGTGCACACGACTGCACCTTGGCTGCGTGACCGCCGATATTTTTCCAGCTTCGCCGATCAAGGATTCTTCGGCGACCAGGTCACACCATCCGGCAGCCAGGGATTCGAGACCGATGGACTCCGGACGTTCGCATAGAAAAAGTATGCGGGAGCCATCTGATGCGGAGCTGCCCTCGGCGAAGCAGCGAAAGACTGCGCCTCCGCAGGTCTCGACGCCGGACATTCTTGTGCAGATAGCACAGCTTATCGCAGCATCCCAGCAGCCGACAGAAACAGTGTCGGATCGAGAATTATCCGACGGCGCTGGGTCGGTACGCTCCGCCGAAGCATCGGGGGCGGACGACCGGGAACATCATGAGGTCCGACCGCATGGTGAAAGGGATACGGATGATTTGGAGCTATCCCTTTCGGAACAACATAAAGCTGCCGTGGACTTCATCCGGCACTTTCTCCCTCAAGTTGTTCCGTCGGGCCAGACTACTGCGGTTCCGGACAAGAGGATTATAGCGTCATTGGACTCTGAATTTTTTGAGCGGTTCAGGGACATCGCTCCCGAGTTTCCGTCGCAGTCCAATAATGTTGCAAGAACATTTGAATTATTGAACGACGCTATATTTAAACTTGCTTCCAAGACGGGGAAAGCAGGTTTCTTGTCCGCTAATACTCTCAACCTGCCTTTCATTAATGCAAGGAATAAATTCGATACGGCAGGACAGGGTATCCCGAGAGTTCCTCTGCGTATGGACGACGAGGCGGAAGACTAAGAGCTATCATTACCGTCGTCGGCTTCTATTCCAACCGCTGTGTTGGAAACAGCTATTGCGTCTAACAGAGCCAATTTAGATGCCTTATCTTACGCAGATCACCTTACTAAGGCGTTATCACTGCGCCTTCAAGGGAAAGAGTTTCAGGATATACAATCTTCTTTAAGACTTCTTTCAAGGGCAGTAGCTTATTCCATGTGTAACTCCGCCCTTTCAGTGGCAAATCTGGAGTTGGTTAGACGTGACGCAGCCCTAGCTACATCCACACTTGTGGATTCTAAGGTGAAGAACTCTCTTAGAGTCGCTTCGGTCTCTGGAGATCTTCTCTTTGACGGCAAGCTTTCTGCTATTTATGATAAAATTACTAAGAAAGCTTCGGATTCTCTGTTGTTCAAATCTGCTTCTAAGAAGCCGGATACAGCAGACAAGAATAAGACAGGCACTTCTGGGTCTAATGCGCCCAAGAGAGGTTCCTATAGAGGTTCCGGTGCGTCCTCTTGGTCTTATTCGAGAGACCGTCAGGGTAGCGACTCTCGTTCGGGACGTCCTTCGGGCCGGGACAATTGGTCGGACGCCCCGAGGTCGACGGGGCGAGGTGCGGGTCGTGGAGGACGTGGTTTCTCCTACCGCAGGCCTCGCAGGTCCAGGAGGTGATGGCTCAAACCTCTATCGCGTACCGGTTGGCGGAAGGTTGTCGAGCTTTTCTCAAGAATGGGCGTCGATTACGGACGACCCTTGGGTGAGAGGAGTGACTTCGGAAGGTCTAAAGATATCCTTCAAACGAAAGCCTCCATTGACTCGAAGTCCAAAGTGGACTCAACTTCCGTCAAATCCGCAGAAAAGAGACGCTCTGTTATCAGAGGTGCAGTCTCTTTTAATGAAGATGCAGTAGAGGTCGTAGAAAACCAGGAAACTCCGGGATTCTACAGCCATCTGTTTCTGGTTCCGAAACCAGACGGCTCGTTCCGTCCAGTCATAGATTTGAGCTGGATAAACAAGCTGATCGTCGCTCCGAAATTTTATATGGAGACGATTCGGTCGGTCAGAGCGAGTATTCGGGTGAACGATTATGCAACAAGCATAGATCTCAAAGATGCGTACTTTCACGTCATGGTACATCCGACATTCCGAAAGTATCTACGCTTCGCAGTCCTAGGAGTGGTGTATCAATTCCGGGCGATGTGCTTCGGATTGAATCTAGCACCTTGGGCTTTCACTCGGGTAATGAACTTGGTAATGATCTATTTCCGAGCTCATTCGTCTGCGGTAACGTCGGCCTACCTGGACGACATTCTTCAGAGGTACGGCAACGAGTTAACGCTTCAGAACGATGTTCAGAATCTACTTCTATTGCTCTGACGTCTCGGTTTTATAGTAAACGAGGAGAAGTCGGATCTGGTGCCGTCCAAGTCATTCACTCATCTGGGAATGAGCTTCGAGACGCACAACAATCTCGTTCGTCTGCCGTTAACCAGAGCGAAATTAGTCAGTTGTTACGCTCGCTATTGTCTGCACGCAGACAAAGTCACAGCGAGAGAATTTATGAGACTGATAGGTCTGTGCGGAGCCGCTGCGGATCTCATTCCGATGGGGCGGTTACGCACACATCCTCTCCAAATTTTCTTGACTCAGAATTGGAGTGTGAAAATTCATTCGCTCGACGAAGACGTTCTCTTGTCAGATCAAGTGAAACAAGAGATTCAGACTTGGGCAAACATTCAGTGGTTAAGTCAGGGAGTTCCGCTGCAGTTGCCGGATCCGAGTTTTACCATTATGACGGATGCCAGTCAAACAGGTTGGGGTGCATCATTAATCCCAACGGATTCGAGATGCCAGGGTCTTTGGGATCCGCAATTCCTGTGCAAGCACATAAACATCAAGGAAATGATGTCAATCCGGCTTGCGTTACGTCACTGGATGGACATTATTCACAATGCTCATGTCCAAATCTTATCCGACAATATGACAGTAGTGGCGTATATACGGAATCAGGGAGGCTCTCATTCAGTTCTGTTGTTCAATCTAACGGAAAGAATCCTTCTGTTTGCGCTAGAACATCACGTTCTTCTTTCAGTCCGTCACATACCGGGTCGTCTGAATGTGCTAGCAGACTCCCTTTCACGAAAGGGTCGCTTGTTGCCATCGGAATGGACTCTCAACAAACAAGTATTCAATCAGATTTGCTACCAATGGGAACGGCCAATGATAGACTTATTTGCGACACATCTCAACAATCAGTTGCAGACGTATGTGTCTCCGTGTCCGGATCCAAGAGCATTTGCAGTAGACGCTCTGTCGATCCCTTGGGACGGAATGATAGGATATGCGTATCCTCCAGCGCCATTAATTCAACAAGTATTGCTAAAGATAAAACAATCTCAATGCAAGATTCTGTTGGTAGCATCTCTGTTGCCACAGAGACCGTGGATAAATCTACTCAGGTGTCTGTTGTGGGACCTACCGCGAAAGCTTCCTCCACGGGAGGATCTTCTTTCGCAGGGGAAATCGCGCCAACTCCATCACAACCCGCAAGGTCTCAACCTTCACGTTTTTCCGTTGTGCGGTCCTTCTTGCATGGCAAGCACTTTACAGGACGAGCAGTGGACGCGATTTCTAACTGTAGGAGGACCTCCTCTTCGCTAAACTATGCGGCTAAGTGGAAGGTTTTTCGTCGTTGGTGTAGGGATCATTCTGTAGATATATTCGATCCCTCTATAATCAAACTGCAGCCTGTTACTATTAAGGGTTATAGGTCTATGTTATCTGATACCTATGCACATCATGATAGTTTACAAATTGGATCTAATGTCTCTTTATCTAAGTTGGTTAGAAACTTTTCGATAAATAGACCCAGAACTCTTAGATTAATTCCTAAATGGAATTTAGCTTGGGTTCTTCTTAAATTGAAGGAAAAGCCATTTGAACCTCTTGGGACAGTAGATTTCAAATTCTTATCTTATAAGACAGCTTTTCTCTTAGCTTTCTCTTCTGCTAGAAGATTCAGTGAGCTTCATGCACTGTCGGTGGATGATTCTCACTATCGTAGTGTCGGGAACACTATCACCTTCACTACTAATGTGGGTTTTTTAGCTAAGAATCAGGCTCCTAATAAATATCCGGAACCTATTGTTATTAAGGCTCTTCCGTCTTCAGACGGGCGTAGGCCTTTACTCTGTCCTGTTAGAGCGTTACGTATCTATAAACAGAGATCTCAGTTTATCAGAAAGGGACGGAAACGTTTCTTTCTGTCTTTGATGCCTAATAGAAAGGACATTTCGGTCCATTCTATTGCTAGATGGATTCAATTAACTATCCGTACTGCTTATGAGAGTTTATCTTCTTCTCAGCAGTCTGTGCTTAAGATTTCCGCTCATGAAGTAAGAGCTCTTGCTACTTCTTGGGCTTATGCTAATAGTGTTGCTATTACAGATTTAATGAAGGCTGCTTATTGGTCTCAGCCATCCACATTCACGAATTTTTATCTCAGAAATATTGAGTCCATTTCTGGAGACCTGCATTGTTTAGGTCCGTTATCTGTTGCTCAGAATGTCGTCCACTAAACAGTTGCAACTATAGTTATGCAGGCTTTCTGTTCCGGCAGTGACTCCGTCCGGCTGCCCTCTTCGCTCTGGGCTATTTGACCCAGGGCAAGGGGAAGGGGGGGGGGTGGGCGGTGTTCCCTTAGGTCACCTGCTTTATAGTGAAAAGCAAGGGAATGCCTCCTCCAAGTCAGTATTTCTGAGTCGTTTCCGGGATGGTTTTAAAGTGTAATATTAATGTTAAAATTCATTCATGTCTTATTTTTAAAGTGTAGCTCGGTGTGAAGCATTTGTATATGTCAAGTGTCAAACAGGCTTTAATATACAATACTCGGACACTTTTAAATGACTATAAAGAGTCTCAATTCTCTGGACTACTTTATTTATTGGCTTATTTTAAAAATAATTAGTATAAGGGATATACTGGATGTTAATAGAGAACATGAATGTTATTGTGCTCAATTATTAAGGGTAGTGTATCTTTCTAATTTAATATTAAATAAGAAAGATTTATGTAAAGCCTAATACTCCTTTTCTCCTTAAGGGGTTACCTCTTTACTATATAGTTGAGCTTATTGGATTTTCCTCTATGTCCTAGGCCCTCCAGCCTGTTTACTATTCAGCTAAGTCTGGGTCATTGGTACAGTATAAAAATGTTAAAAAATTTATAGTAATTTATATATTTTTTATACTTACCAATGACCCAGACGGGGATGGCCCTCCCTGGAGTTGGGAACTCTTGCCTCCCTGCTGAGTACATAGCACTGACCAGGCACTGCCAGTAAGAATGATAATTGGCGCCAATTTCGGGACGTCCGTGTCACTGCGCATGCGCAGTGGGGGCGTAGTATGGAGGTCCTTTAGGACATGATTTCTTTTTGTTTTGGATGCAAATTTTGGGGATTGGGGGGCAAAATTTGTGTTTGGCCCTGGTTTTGTTAGAGTTAGCACCAGCTAAGTCTGGGTCATTGGTAAGTATAAAAAATATATAAATTACTATAAATTTTTTAACTTTTGTATCTGGCAAAGTTACTATTCAATTAACAAGGTTGTACTAAATGTGTATTTGATGTTGGAGGTACACATGCAGAAATGTGACTGCAATAGAGCTTAAAAATGTTGTTTGTTCTATTTTACAGAATCAGTGGTATGAAATAGCCAGGCCTCAGGTTCATGGATATGACATGCAGTGTGTCAGCATGATTCACAGATACAAGTTTATTTCTGGAGCTGATGAAAAAGTTCTTAGAGTTTTTGATGCACCCAGAAATTTCATCCAAAATTTATGTCAGATCTGTAAATTGAATGAGCAAGTAGAAGTGGAATCTAAGGTATTTGTCTCATAAACTTTATGTAGCAATGCATCCATGTCAGTCCAATATTCAAATAGATTTTTCCTTCAGACAAATTGACTTTATAATGTGAAAAATTGTCTTACATTGTCCATATTATACATGAAAATTGTCATCTAGATATTATTGTGCTCCCAAACAATTTTTTTTCATCATATTATCAAGATGAAATAGCTTGTTATGTAAATATCTTCCCCAGCATCTCTAATACTTGCCTGACTTCAGAAGTTAATGTGATGTCGTAACATTGTGTGTGTATTGGTTTTGGAAGTAGAATTACCTAATTTGACAAGTTGGCAACATGTGCAAAAATGTTCCCTCAGTTACTAAAAAATATTCATTTTTTGCCTTGAAAACTTGGCTTGTGACCCTTCATTGAAATGAGCTCGATGAGCTTGTTCCAACGAGGGGGTGACAGCCTATGTTTTTGAGACAAAAATGGAAAAAATAAATTTTGGTTGCCAATTTTGGTGAATATTGTTTGTCGGTTACATTAGGAAAAGGGGTAAAGTACACTTATGGTAAAGAGTATCTTAATTTTATCTTTATTTGATATGAAATTCCTGAACCTTGTTCACTAAATCTGCAGATTAGATATCAGGTGTTTAATTACCTTACAATACTCATGATAGGGGAGTATATAGGAATCCTCTCCTCATGTATATCATGTCGCTGCACATCAGTTCAGTCTAAATAGTTTACTACTGGACCAAATTTAACCAAAGTTGGGACATATTTTCCTATAGCCTAACAGTTTTGCTCAAATTGATCTGCCCTTCCACCTTAGGTTGCCCAAAAGGGGAGATAACTCTTCAGAACCACTGTGCAGAAAGTCTTGATTTTTAACAAGCAGCATCTTTCACTCATATATATTCAACTTTGTTCAAGCTAGTATACTGCATTCATATCTGGGCGCCCAAAATGCAAAAGTTGTAGTAGTTTTCTTTTTCAGAACCGCTGCACAGAAAGTGTTTTTTTCATATGCCCTGTTGAAAAAAAGAGTTGTATTATATAATCAGTCTCTCCATCCATCTGCCTGTCCATCTGTCTGTCTATCCATCCATTAACTTGTTTGGTTCCCCACCAATAACTCCAGTTTGGATTATTTGATCTCAACCAAAGTTGGATCTCAACCAATTATTTTTACATGAGCTACGGCCCTTTTTCGACTTAGAATTTAACCATTAATTAACATTTTTGGTTTCCTCCAGATAACTCCAGTTGGGATTATTTGATCTCAGCCAAGGTTGGTACAATTCAAAATGGCTAATGGATGTATTTAGCCAAGCCTGGTAGTGCTCTTGTTTGGCAAGCAACATCTGTCACTCAGAAACGACATTTGTTCAACACATGTTCTGCATCCGTATTTGGGTTTGTTCTGTCTCTTTCAGCCCCAAAATTCCAAAGTTGTAATTTTTTGGCTACTACACTTTTGGTTTGATGTGACTTGGTCATTATGTCTCCCCTTCCCAGAAGGGAGACATATTGTTTTAGTGCATATTCTTCTTCTTCTTCTTCTTCTTCTTCTTCTTCTTCTGGGCCATAACTTTTTTGTCTTTTGACCTACACCTTAGATACATGGCATGTGGATGTATCACCATGAACCGGTGTGCAGTGTACCATAGTGACCTTCATGTGACCTTCACCTTTGACCTGAAGGTCAGATTTATGCACTTTTTTAAGGGAAATTGTCTGGACCAGAACTTTTTTGTATTTCGAGTCAGGCTTTAGATATTTGGCATGTGGATGTATCACCATGAGCCGGTGTGTAGCGTACCATTGTGACCTTCATGTGACCTTGACCTTTGATCTGAAGGTCCTATTTGTGCTTTTTTCAAGGAAACTTTGTGCGGACCAAAACTTGTTTGTCTTTTGAGCCAGGCCTTACATATTTGGCACGTGGATGTACCACCATGAGCTGGTGTGTACCATTGTGACCTTCATGTGACCTTGACCTCAAGGTCAAATTTATGTACTTCAAACAGGGAGTAATTGTCCAGACCAGATTTTTTTTGTTTTTTGACCTAGGACTTGGTTATTTGACATGTGGATGTGTCACCATGAGACCGCATGTCATGACTTTCATGTGACCTTGACCTCCAGGTCAAATTTATGTACTTCAAATAGGGAGTAATTGTCCAGACCAGAATTTTTTTGTTTTTTGACCTAGGACTTGGTTATTTGACATGTGGATGTATCGCAATTAGACCGCATGTCACATGTAATCATGACCTTCATGTGACCTTGACTTCAAGGTCAAATTTTTGTACTTTAAATAGGGAGTAATTGTCCAGACCAGATTTTTTTTTTTGGACATGTGGATGTGTCACCATGAAACCGCATGTCCGCAACCTTGATGAACTGCATGTGACCTTGACCTCTGACCTCAAGGTCAAATTTATGTACTTCAAATAGGGAATAATTGTCCAGATCAGAACTTTTTTGTTTTTTGACCTAGGACTTAGATGATTGACATGTGGATGTATCACAATGAGACCACATGTCATCATGACCTTCATGTGACCTTGACCTTAAGGTCAAATTTATGTACTCTAAATAGGGAGTAATTGTCCAGACCAGAATTATATTTTTATACTGTACCAATGACCCAAACATAGCTGGTGCTAACTCTTAAAAATATAGGGCCAAACACAAATTTTGCCCCCCAATCCCCAAAATTTGCATCTAAAACCAAAGAAAACATGTCCTGAATGGCCCTCCATACTTCACCTCTACTGCGCATGCGCAGTGTCAAGGACGTCCCGAAATTGGCGCCATTAATCATACTTTGTTTGGCCCTTCATCAGTTAACATCTGACTGATCTTTGTGCTTGTAAATCTCAGTTTAAATGATGCCAGACACATAAATATTAGTGAAATGGTGATTCTAAGGAGGATATAGAAGGAGGAGAGGAAAAATGAGTGACAGAAAATAATCAGGGCTGTAACTTAAAATTTTTTGATGAAATTATGTTAAGTTACCTATTTTCGAGGCAACAGCCTGTTGTGGTCATTCTTGTTATCAAGATTACACTGCTTATTCAGTGTTTTCCTCTCTCCCTTTCCTTTAAGTCCCCTCTTGCTATTCTCCCATGCTTTTGGCATATTTTCTGTAATATTATTACTAAAATTTCTTGGGAGTTTTAGGTGGATAACAGAATGAATTCTGTTCTTTTCCCCATGTTTACGTCTTCACCTATGGGTGGTTAGGCGTAGTGTTCTGCATCTACCATCTGATGTTTCTTCCCTGGAAGTCTCTGTTTTGCATCAGATAGTGTATTATTGGTAACTGATTTCGGGCCATGGTGCCTGGAGTCTTGATCTAGTGTTTTTACACTTATTGTTTACATTTCCAACAGCCCTCTGTGTGAGGGGGGATTTCTTGAAAATAATATCTTGATGTTAATTTAATCATAACTAGACACATTATTATTGTTCGTAAGTGTTGCATAAATTGTTTAAAATATTTTTAGAATTTTTGCCCACACTTAGGCTTGGGATCCATTGGGGCTCAACGTTACTTTTCAGAAACTTGGGCTGTTCTGAAAAAATATTTTTTCAAAAGTTTTTGATTCAATTATTTTTTCTATGTTAATGGATCTTGTTATTATGTATTTTGATTGTCAGGGGTTGGTGCGAGTACTAGGACTTTGTTTTCTTTTCACATTGAAAGGATATTGTTCAATTGTAAAAAGAGGAAATCTTCCTCTGACTTTCATAATCATTGTATAATGTAGTCAATGTACTCGCACTAACTCCTGTTCTGTATGTGTTGATTACGATGACAACATGGGAAGCGTGTGTCACGGTATGTTAGTGGGGAATTGGCCATTCCAGTCCTTTCCCCGCAGGGTCACTCTACTTTATCAATCTCTATTTCAGACGATCATGATCAGGGTGATGTATCCGTGATGTCTTCCAAAAAGTGTGCCTCCGTCGTCACAATTAATGAAGAGCTAGCGGAAAAGTGCTCATGTAATACGTCAATTGCCTAAGAGGACCCTAGTAGGTTCGATGGCCTTTGACGTCCGCTAGCTCGCCCGGTGTAGCGTCCATTCATCGAATGGTTCGGCAGCCGGGTTCGTCCGTTGCGGTCTAGAAAGGAGTTTTGGGTGATGCGAGCACTATAAAATATCCATGTGCACACCCAGTGACGGCGGATTAGAGGGGAGAACGGAGGAAGCCTTTTAGTCCGGTTCATAGCTTGTCCAGGCCCATCCGGGCTGTGAGCGAGAGAGGCCCCTCTCTCGTACATCAACATCTGGCCCCAGATGTTGTGGTACAAATGTCTCGCATTCGGAGCATACATCCGCCGCTCGGGATGCTCCGTTATATAGACAGTCCAGAGAGACTGTCAATAAGGTTTCCTCATTCTCATGGCAGCGCACACGACCGCACCTTGGCTACGTGACCTCCGATATCCAGTCATTTTCGCCAATCAGAGAATCCTCGGCGACCAGGTCATGTCATCCGATAGCCAGGGACACAAGGCCTGGAGACTCCAGACGTTCGCATAAGAAAGTATGTGGGAGTCAATGTACACGGAGCTTCCAGCGGCAAAGCATCGTAAGACCGCTTCTGCACAGGCCTCGGTGACGGACGTGCTATCCCAAATAGCACAACTTATCGCAGCATCCCAGCAACGACAGAATCTCTGTCGCATAATATAATATCCGATGACGCTGGGTCGGGACGCTCCGTGGAAGCATCAGGTGCGGACGTCCGAAAATTTCATACGGTCCGACGGGATGCCGAAAGGGATTCGGAGGTTTTCGAGCTTTCCCTTTCGGAACAACATAAGCTGCTGTATATGTCATCCGACTTCATCTTCTAGAGGTTCTTCGTCGGACCAGAATGCTGCGATACCGGATAAGAAACTGATAGCGTCGGTGGACTTAGAAATTTTTGGTTCGGTTCAGGGACATTGTCCCTCAGTTCCGACACAGTCCAATAATGTCTCAGATACGTTCGATTTATTGAACGACGCTATATATATTTTTTATATGCTTGCTATGTACAAGCATATCTGGTTTCTTGTTTGAAAAATTACTGAGATGTCTTTCAAAAGTGTGCCTCTGTCGTCATAGTTAATGAAGAGCTAGCGGCAATTAGTGCTCATGGATTACGTCAATCCCCTAAGAGGTCCCTAGTAGGATTGACGGAGTTGACATTCGCTAGCTCACCCGGTGTAGCGTCCATTCATCGAATGGTTCGGCAGTCGGGTTCGTCCGTTGCGGTCTAGGATGGAGATTTGGGTGATGCGAGCACTATAATAGACTTTAGTACACACCCAGTGATGACGGATTAGAGGAGAGATCAGAGGAAGCCTGTTAGTCCGGTTCATAGCTCGTCCGGTCCGTCCGGGCGGCGAGCGAGAGAGGTCCCTCTCTCGTGCAACAACATATGGGACCGGATGTTGTGGTACAGACATTTCACCTTCGGAGCGTATGTCCGCCACTCGGGACGCTCCGTTATATAGACAGTCCGAGTGACTGTCGATAATGCTTCCTCATCCTCACAGCAGCGCACACGACTGCACATTGGCTACGTGACCTTGAATATCCGGCCAGCTTCGGCATTCAGTGATTCCATGGCGAACAGGTCATGCCATCCGGTAGCCAAGGGACACGAGGCCTGCACACTCCGGTCGCTCGCATAATAGAAGTATGCACGGGGTAACGAATACGGAGCTTCCAGCGGCAATGCATCGTAAGACCGCTTCTCCACAGGCCTCAGTGACAGATGTGCTATCCAAAATAGCACAGCTTATCGTAGCATCCCAACAAACGACAGATTCTTGATCGGATCAGGAATAATCCGACAGCGCTGGGTCGGTACGCTCCGCTGTTGCATCAGGTACGGACGACCGAATATTTCATAGGCTCCGACAGGATGGCGAAAGGAATTCGGATGATTTCGAGCTTTCCCTTTCGGAACAACAGAAGCTGCCAAACATTTCTTCCGGCATTATCTTCCAGAGGTTGTTCCGTCGGACTACATTGCTGCGATGCTGGATAAGAGACTAATAGCGTCGTTGGACACGGAGTTTTGGATCGGTTCAGGGACATTGTCCCTGAGTTGCCGACGCAGTCCAATAATGTCTTTAGAACATTCGAAATATTGAACGACGCTATATATATATAAGCTTGCTATCAACATGCTAGTATAGTTTCTTGTCCGCAATGCTCTATTCTGCCTTTCGTGAATTCTAGGGAATAATTGTTTATTGGCAGAACTGGGCTTACCGAGAGTTCCTTTGCGTCTAAGACGGCGAGACTGAAGACTGCAAATTATCTTTTTCGCCGTCTATGTCAATTCCAACCACGATGTTGGAAACGACAATGATGTATAATAGGCTTAACTTAGACGCTTTATCATACGTACACCACCTTACTGAGACGTTTATCATTACTTCTTCAAGAGAAAGAATTCCAGGATATGATCCTCAATGAGATTTCTTTCAGGGGCAGTAGTTTTTCCACGTATAACTCCGCCCTTCAGTGGCAACCTGGAGTTGGTTAGACGTGACGCAGCCCTAGCTACATCCACGTGCGTGGATAGTAAGGTGAAGAACTCTCTCAGAGTCGCTTCGGTCTCCGAGAAGCTTCTCTTCGACGGCAACCTTTCAGCAATCTTGAATTGCTCGATATACACGTTCTCTTGTCTATCAAGTGTAACAAGAGATTCAGACGTGGGGAAACATTCGGTGGTTGACTCAGAGAGTTCCACTGTAGTTGCCGGATCCGAGTTTTTCGATTATGACGGATGTCAGTCAAACAGGTTGGGACACAATTTTGATCCCAACGGATTCGAAGTGCCAGGGTCTTTGGGTTCCGCAGTTTTTAGGCAAGCTCCTTACTTCCAAGGAAGAATATTATGTTGGCTTGCACTACGTCATTGGATGAATTTTATTCAGAAACGCATGTTCAATCCTGTCCGATAATACGACAGTAGTTGCGTATATCCGGAACCAGGGAGGCACTCATTCGGTTCCGTTATTGATTTTAACGGAAAGAATTCTTCTGTTTGTTATAGAACACCAAGTTCTGTTTCGGTTCGTCATATTCTCGGTCGTCGGATCGTATTAGCAGACTCCCTTTCACGTAAGGGTCGTTTGTTGCCATCGGAATGGACTATCAACAAACAAGTATTCAATCAGATTTGCTATCAATGGGAGCGCCCAGTGATAATTTATTTGCGACACAACTCTCCAATCAATTGTAGACGTATGTGTCACCGTGTCCGGATCCCTGAGCATATGTAGTTAACGCTCTATCGATCTAGTAGGACGCGATGATAGGATATGCGTATCCTCCAGCGCTGTTGATTCAGCAAGTATTGCTAGGATTATTCATTCACAATACAATTCTGTTGGTAGGATCTCTGTCTCCACAGAGACGGTGAATATATTTACTTAGATGTCTACTGTGGGACTTACCGTGGAAACTTCCTCCACAAGTGGATCTTTTTTTCGCTGGGGAAATCGTGTCAACTCTATCACAACCCGCAAGGTCTCAACCTTCACGTATTCTGTTGTGCAGTCCTTCTTGCATGGCAAGCATTGTACAGGACGAGCAGTGGACGCGATTCCTAACTGTAGAAGGACCTCCTCTTCGCTATACTATGCGGCTAAAGTGGAGGGTCTTGCGTCGTTGGTGTAGGGATCTTTATGTTGATATTTTTGATCCCTCCATACCAGACATTGTAAACTTTCTAGTATACTTGTTTAACGAGATCATCTGCAGTCAGTTACTTTTAAAGGTTATAGGTCTATGTTATCTGATACCTATGCACACCATGATAGTTTACAATGGAGCCTAATGTCTCTTTATCTAAGTTAGTTTGAAACTTTTCGATAAGAGACCTAGAATCGTTAGATTAATTCCTATTCGGAATTTAGCTTGGGTTCTTATTAATTAAAGCAACCATTTGAACCCCTTGAGGCAGCAGTTTCAAATTCTGGCCTTTTAAGGCAGCGATTCTCTTAGTCTTCTCTTCTGCTGAAGAGTCAGTGAGCTTCATGCACTATCGGTGGACGATTCTCACTTTCGTAGTATCGGGAACTCTATTACCTTTACTACTAATGTTGTATTTTTGGTTAAGAATCAGGCTCCTAATGATATCCGGAACCTATTGTTCTTAAGGTCCTTCCGTCTTCGAGCGGGCATAGGCCTTTACTCTGTCCGGATAGACCTTTATGTATTTATTAACAGATCTCAGTTTATCAGTTGGACGTAAAGCTTCTTCTGGCTCTGATGCATAATAGAAGGGTCATTACGGTCCATTCTATTACTTAATGCATTCAGTTAACTATCGGTACTGCTAAGGATAATCTATCCTTAACTCAGCAGTCTGTGCTTAAGATTTCGGCTCATAAAGTAAGAGCTCTTCTACATCTTGGGCTGCTGTATAGTTTTGCTATTATAGATTAAGTAGGCTGCATATTGGTCTCAGCCATCCACATTCACGAATTTTTATCTCAGAAATATTGTATCCATTTCTGGAGACCTGCATTATTTAGGTCCATTATCAGCTGCTCAGAAAGTCGATCACTTAACAATTGCAACTATAGCTATGTAGGCTTTATGTTCCGGCAGTGACTCCGTCCTGCTGCCCTCTTCGCTCTGGGCTATTTGACCCAGGGCAAGAAAAAGGGGGGGGGGGGTGGGGAGGGTGTTCCCTTGGGTCACCTGTTTTATTATGAAAACAAGGGGATTCCTCCTCCGGAGTCAGTAATTCTTAGCTGTTACTGGGATGGTTTCTTAAGTGAAAGTTAGGTTTTTAAATTCATTCATGTCATAGTTTTAAAGTATAGCATTTGAATATGTCATGTGTCAAACGGATGTTGTTATACTATCCTCGGACACTTTTAAAAGAGTATAAAGAGTCTCAATTCTTTGGACTAACTTTATTTATTGGCTTACTTTAAATATAATTAGTATAAGAATTATACTGCATATTAATAGAGAACATGGATGTTATGATGCTCAATTATAGAAGGTATTGTGTCTTTCTAATTTGTCATAAATAAGAAAGATACACGTGAAGCCTATTTCTCCTTTTCTCCTCCAGGAGATGACTCTATTTTATATAGTTGAGCTTATTGGATTTTCCTCTATGTCCTGGGCCCTCCAGCCTTTTTACTATTCAGCTATGTCTGGGTCATTGGTACAGTATAAAAATCTTAAACAATTTATACTAATTTATATATTTTTTATACTTACCAATGACCCAGACGGGGATGGCCCTCCCAGGAGTTGGGAACTCATACCTCCCCTCTGAGGACATAGCACTTACCAGGCACTGTTGGTAAGAATGATTAATGGCGCCAATTTCGGGATGTCCTTGACACTGCGCATACGCAGTAGAGGTGAAGTATGGAGGGCCATTCAGGACATGTTTTCTTTGGTTTTAGATGCAAATTTTGGGGATTGGGGGGCAAAATTTGTGTTTGGCCCTATATTTTTAAGAGTTAGCACCAGCTATGTCTGGGTCATTGGTAAGTATAAAAAATATATAAATTACTATAAATTTTTTAAGTTTTTTTTTTTGACATGTGGATGTGTCACCATGAAACCGCATGTCCGCTACCTTGATGAAGACCGCATGTGACCTTGATCTCTGACCTCAAAACGAAGGGGAGACATATGTTTTAGTGTGCTAAAACACTTTCTAGTTTACAATGCATCAAATATCGCTGCATCAAATATGTGTGCCATTCCTAATGTTGGCTCTCCAAGGGGAGATCTCTTGGAAACATTCATGTAGTTTATCCTCAGAGGAGAAAGTGTTGATTTTTGGCAATTAGCATGTTTCACTCATATATATTGTTAAAGGGAAGTTTCTGCAGCCATATGTGGGGAGTCCAGAAGTTGCCTTTGGGCTCTTAAAATTCAAAAGTTATAATTTTTTGCTCTCATTTTTGTTTTGTTTTGATGTGATTTGGTTATTCACACTGCAATAAAGGTTAGTGCATCAAATATGTGTGCCATGCTCTATTTCTGGCACCAAAAGGGGTGATAACTTACAAAAACTTGCATTTTGGGTGAAATTTGTGTAATTTCTTTCTCCTGTAACAAGTGGATCAGATTTGTGCTCATGTGATAGATATGTTCCTTACCGCATGACAATCCAAGTTTGTTCAAATCAGTATTACTGTATACATTTTTCCAATTCACAGATCCAGAACTCTGTCTTGGGTCCAGTGCTGCATTTGGGTTATGAATTGCACTCAGTAATAGCTCTAGTGTTTAAATAAAATTTACAATGTCAGTTTTCATTATTTAAAATTGAGTAATTGGATTAACATCTTATGACCAGTCAAGAGTTTGCATTTTATATGCCAAAAGTACTTATGTTCAGACACCAAAGTCAATATCCGGGTCACAAGGGATTTGTAAATCCACATCGTCCCTGCGCGCCTTCGGCGCACTAAAACCTTTCATTCATTCATATCTACAAACAATGTTTATAACTGTATGATTGTCACCCTATATATGTACATACCATCAGAAAAGAAACTGTATTAGCATTCACTAACAAACACCAAATTCACCTACATTCTGCAACTGTTTATAATTGACAAAAAAAGTATGAAAAGTTCGAATTTTCTGAACAGTGGCCACAAAAAAAAACAAACTTTGGACAAATGTCGGGTATCTCATGTCTATTTTGGCCATGTAAAAGAGTATCCTAGCAATTATGTGTAAGTATGCATGGTTTTATTTTACTTCCAAAATAATAAATCTGATAGTGTAAAAAGTGTGCTGAAAATATTTACTAAGGAATAAAAAGTTTTGTTTTATATCTGTTTTGAATGATAATAAATAACTGGCATAAAATCACGAGTGGAGACCTGTTCACTGCATACTTAGAACCTCCACACAGGAACATAATAATTCAATGGCCCTCAACAGGTGTGTTGTAATGGTATTCAGTGTGGGTTAACGTGTACAGTAAGATATATCCTTTCCACATTTTTTGCCATGTGTGATCTTATGTGCCTAACCTTTTACCTAGCAAGAAAGTCCGACTACAATTTTTTGGAATAACCAACAAACTTCTTGAATAACCATTTTTTTTCATTATTGGGGGTCAAAATGTAGCTTATGACCCCTGAATGGAATGAGCTCAAAGAGCTCATTCCAATGAGGGGTCAGAAGCTATAACTTTCAGACAAAAAATGAAAAATAATGAAAATTGAATGGTGATTTTTGTGAATAATGCTGACCGGTTTTGGCCCTTACATTTGGGAAAGGGTTAATATTTGCAATGTACAAGCACTACCAGACTCAATTGTACACAGGTCTTGTCTCCATTAAGCACTAAGTAGTTCATCTAGTGAAACATTTGATGATTAAAATGTTACAAAATAAATACTTTTTTGTTGTGATTTGTAGGAAGCTGCCAAGTTACCAGAAGGTGCCAGTGTACCAGCCTTGGGTTTATCAAATAAAGCTATATTCCAGGACGAACCTCAGACAGTTGACAAAGAAATGCAAATACAGATACATCCAAATGAACAGTATCCAGAATTGTATTTCAAACCACTATCTCTTGATGGTAGGGGATAAATTTTCTTTTCAAGTGCTTCTTAACAACAGCTGTGATAAAAAAGTACTTATTTGATACTGTTGATAAATTGTCATTGCAGTATAAAAATAACTCATACATTCCAGAGAGATGAAAACATTTGGTTGAAAAAATCCTTTTTATTGGGTAACTATTTTGTCACAAAAATATTCAGGTAAAAGGTGTATCTAAATCCTCAAAAAGTAGTTCCTTATTTACACATTTTTGGGACACTGTTTAAAAAGATGAATTAGGCCTAAAAAAGTTAATCTGTTTCTCAGGTCCTCCTGCATTGTCCTTTTGTCTGCTGCATGCTCTCTTTTTATGGCACCGAGAAATTCTCTCGGGAGCCTTATGTTTTCACCATGTCCGTGCGTTTGTCCAGCTTACAGCGTCCATCCGTTAACTTTTGGTTTCCATCAGATAACTAAAGAACCACTTATTTGATCAAATCATAATTTTAAAGGTAACTTGTGGATGACTAGACAATTCTTCCATTCGATTTTGGTCTGGCTAACCAGTTCAATATGGCCACCATGGCAGCCATATTGAATTTGGTTTCCATCCAATAACTAGTGAAGGCTGACTCGAATCATTTCTATATTTTTATACTGTACCAATGACCCAGACATAGCTGGTGCTAGCTCTTAAAATATAGGGCCAAACACAAATTTTGCCCCCCAATCCCCAAAATTTGCATCTAAAACCAAAGAAAACATGTCCTGAATGGCCCTCCACACTTCACCTCTACTGCGCATGCGCAGTGTCAAGGACGTTCCGAAATTGGCGCCATTAATCATTCTAAGTTTGGCCCTTCATCAGTTAACATCTGACTGATCTTTGTGCTTGTAAATCTCAGTTTAAATGATGCCAGACACATAAATATTAGTGAAATGGTGATTCTAAGGAGGATAGACAAGGAGGAGAGGAAAAATGTGTGACAGAATATTATCAGGGCTGTAACTTAAATTTTTTAATGAAATTATGTTAAGTTACCTATTTTCGAGGCAGCAGCCATTTTGTTGTCATTCTGGTTATTTAGTTACACTGATTTTTGAGTGTTTTCCTCTCTCCCTTTCCTTTAAGTCCCCTCTTGCTATTCTCCCATGCTTTTGGCATAGTTTCTGTAATTATTATTACTAAAATTTCTTGGGAGTTTTAGCTGAATAACAGAATGAATTCTGTTCTTTTCCCCATGTTTACGTCTTCTTCACCTACGGGTGGTTAGGCGTTGTGTTCTGCATCTACCATCTGATGTTCTGCAGTTTCTTCCCTGGAAGTCTCTGTTTTGCATCAGATAGTGTATTTTTGGTAACTGATTTCGGGCCTGGGTGCCTGGAGTCTTATTTTAGTGTTTTTACACTCATTGTTTACATTTACAACAGCCCTCTGTGTGAGGGGGGGATTTCTTGAAAATAATATCTTGATGTTATTTTAATCATAACTAGATACATTATTATTGTTCGTAAGTGTTGAATAAATTGTTTAAAATATTTTTAAAATTTTTGTCCACACTTAGGCTTGGGATCCATTGGGGCTCAACGTTTCTTTTCAGAAACTTGGGCTATTCTGAAAAAATATTTTTTCAAAATATTTTGATTTCAATTTTTTTTTCTATATTAATGAATCATATTATTATTTTGTATTTTGATTGCCAGGGGTTGCTGCGAGTACCAGGACTTTTTCTTTTCACATTGAAAGGATTTTGATCAATTGTAATAAGAGGAAGTCTTCCTCTGACTTTTTTAATCATTCTATATGTGGTCAGTGTACTCGCATTAACTCCTGTTCTGTATCGTATGATTTCGATGACAATATGGGAAGCGTATGTCACGGTATGTTAGTGGGGAATTGGACACTCCGGTCCTTTCCCCGCAGGGTCACTCTACTTTATCAATTTCTATTTCAGACGATCAAGATTAGGGTGATGTATCTGTGATGTCTTCCAACAGTGTGTCTCTGTCGTCACAATTAATGAAGGGCTAGCGGAAAAGTGCTCATGTAAATACGCCAATTGCCTAAGAGGACCCTAGTAGGTTCGACGGCCTTTGACGTCCGCTAGCTCGCCCGGTGTAGCGTCCATTCATCGAATGGTTCGGCAGCCGGGTTCGTCCGTTGCGGTCTAGAAGGAGTTTTGGGGTGATGCGAGCACTATAAATCAACCAAATGCACACCCAGTGACGGCGGATTAGAGGCAGAACGGAGGAAGCCTTTTAGTCCGGTTCATAGCTCGTTCTGGTCCATCCGGACGGCGAGCGAGAGAGGCCCCACTCTTGTACAACAACATCTGGCCCCAGATGTTGTGGTACAAAATGTTTCGCATTCGGAGCATACGTCCGTCGCTCGGGACGCTCCGACATATAGCAGTCCGGAGTAGACTGTCAATAAGGCTTCCTCATTCTCATGGTAGCACACGACCGCTCTTGGCTACGTGACCTCGGATATCCAGTCAGCTTCGCCAGTCAGAGAATCATCGGCAACCAGGTCACACCATCCGGTAGCCAGGGACACGAGGCCTGCAGACTCCGGACGTTCGCATAGGAAAGTGTGCGGGAGTCAACGTACACGGAGCTTCCGGCGGCAATGCATCGTAAGACCGCTACTGCACAGGCCTCGGGAACGGACGTGCTTTCCTAAATAGCACAGCTTATCGCAGCATCCCAGCATCAACTGAATCTGTCGCATATTTTTTATCCGACGATGCTGGGTTGGGACGCTCCGCGGAAGCGGGTACGGACGTCCGAAAATTTCATCCGGTCCGACGGGATACCGAAAGGGATTCGGAGGATTTCGAGCTTTCCCTTTCGGAACAACATATGCTGTTGTGTATGTCATCTGACTTGATCTTCTACAGCTTCTTTCTTCGGACCAGAATGCTGCGATGCCGGATAAGAAACTGATAGCGTCGGTGGACTTAGAAATTTTTGGTTCGGTTCAGGGACATCGTCCCTCAGTTCCGACATAGTCCAATAATGTCACACAACTTTCGAATTATTGAACGACGCTATATATATATTATTATTATATGCTTGCTATTACCAAGCATTTCTGGTTTCTTGTTCGCAAAGTTACGGAGATGTCTTTCAAAAGTGTGCCTCTGTTGTCATAGTTAATGAAGAGCTAGCGGCAATAAGTGCTCATGGAATATGTCTATCGCCTAAGAGGTCTCTTGTAGGATCGACGGAGTGACATTCGCTAGCTCACCCGGTGTAGCGTACATTCATCGAATGGTTCGGCTGCCGGGTTCGTCCGTTGCGGTCTAGGAAGGAGATTTGGGTGATGCGAGCACTATAATTACTTAGTACTCACCCAGTGACGGCGGATTGAGGACAGATCGGAGGAAGCCTGTTAGTCCGGTTCCTGGCTTGTCCAGGTCCGTCCGGGCTGTGAGCGAGAGAGGTCCCTCTCTCATCCAACAACATAGGGGACTGCATGTTGTGGTTCAGATATTTTACATTCGGAGCATATGTCTGTCGGTCGGGACGCTCCGTTATATTGACAGTCCGAGAGACTGTCGATAATGCTTCCTCATCCTCACAGCAGGGCACACGACCGCACATTGGCTACGTGACCTCGAGTATCCGATCAGTTTCGTCATTCAGTGATTCCACGGCGAATAGGTCACGCCATCCGGTAGCCAAGGGACACGAGGCCTATACACTCCGTTCGCTCGCATATTATTAGTATGCACAGGGTAACGATCACGGAGCTTCCAGCGGCAATGCATTGTAGGACCGCTTCTTCACAGGCCTCAGTGACGGATGTGCTATCCGAGTTAGCACAGTTTTTTCGCAGCATCCCAGCAATCGACAGTTTCTTACTCGAATCAGGAATTATCTGACGGCGCTGGGTCGGTGCGGTCCGCGGTTGCATCAGGTACGGACGACCAAACGCTTTATAGGGTCCGACAGGATGGCGAAAGGGATTCGAAAGATTTCGAGTTTTCCCTTTCGTAGCATCGGAAGCTGCCATTCATATCTTCTGGCATTATCTTCCAGTGATTGTTATTTCGGACTACATTGCTGCGATGTTGGATAAGAGACTTATAGCGTCATTGGACACGGAATTTTGGATCGGTTCAGGGACATTGTCCCTGACTTACCGACACAGTCCAATAATGTCATTAGAACATGTGTATTATTTATCGACGCTATATATGCATATAAGCCTGCTACCAAGCAAGTTTCTTGTCCGCAATGCTCATTTCTGCCTTTTTATCATTTATACGAATAATTTATTTTGGCAGAGCAGGGCATACCGAGAGTTCATATGCATCTAGACGGCGTGGTTAAAGACTGGAAATATTCTTTTTCGCCGTCTATGTCTTTTCCAACCACAATGTTGGAAACGACAATGATGTCTAGTAGACTTAACTTAGACGCTTTATCATACGTAATCCACCTTACTGAGGCGTTATCATTACGTCTTCAAGAAAAGAATTACGGGATATTATCCTCAATGTGATTTCTTTTGAGGGCAGTAGTTTGTTCACATATAACTCCGCCCTTCAGTGGCTGATTGGAGTTGGTTAGACGTGACGCAGCCCTAGCTACATCCACGCGCGTGGATAGTAGGGTGAAGAACTCTCTCAGAGTCGCTTCGTTCTCGGAGAAGCTTCTCTTCGACGGCAACTTTTCAGCAATCCATGAATTGCTCGATTTACACGTTCTCTTGTCTATCTAGTGTTGCAAGAGATTCAGACTGGTTCAAACATTCGGTGGTTGACTCAGAGAGTGCCACTGCAGTTGCCGGATCCGAGTGTTATAATTATGACGGTTGCCAGTCAAACAGGTTGGGATATAATATTGATTCCAACGGATTCGAAGTGCCAGGGTCTTTGGGTTCCGCAGTCTCTAAGCAAGCACTTATCTTCCGCGGAATAATGTTTTTTAGGCTTGCTTTATGTCATTGGATGAACATTATTCAGAAGCGCATGTCCAAATCCTGTCCGTTAATTCGACAGTAGTGGCGTATCTCCGGAACCAGGGAGGCACTCATTCGTTTCCGTTATTCAATTTAATGGAAAGAATCCTTCTGTTTGTTATAGTACACCAAGTTCTGTTTCGGTCCGTCATATTCCGGGTCGTCTGATTGTTTTACCGGACTCCCGTTCACTTATGGGTCGCTTGTTGCCGTCAGAATGGACTCTCAACAAACAAGTATTCATTCAGATTTGCTATCAGTGGGAGCGCCCAATGATAATTTATTTACGACACTGCTTGCTAATCAATTGCAGACGTATGTGTTTGCTTGTCCGGATCTCTGAGCTAATGTTGTTAACGCTCTATTGATCTAATAGGACGGAATGATAGGATATGCGTATCCTCCGGCGCTGTTGTTTCAGCAGGTATTGCTAAGATAAACAACCACAATACATTTCTGTTGATAGCATCTCTGTCTTCACAGAGACCGTGGGTAAATTTACTCTGTTGTCTACTGTGGGACTTAACGCGAAATCTTCCTCATGAGAGGATCTTTTTTCGCTGGGTAAAATCGTGTCATCTTTATCACAACCCGCAAGGTCGCAACCTTCTCGTATTCCGTTGTGTGGTCCGTATTGCATTGTAAGCATTGTACTGGATGAGCTTTGGACGCGATTTCTTACTATAGGAGATCCTCTTCTTCGCTATTCTATGTGGCTAAAGTGGAGGCTCTTCCGTCGTTGGGGTAGGGATCACTATGTTCATATTGTTGATCCCTCCATACTACTCATTGCAACTTTTTTGTATACTTGTTTGACAAGATCTACTGCAGCCTGTTATTATTAAGGTTATAGGTTTATGTTACCTCATACCTATGCACTCTATGATAGTTTACAGTTGAGTCTTATGTCTCTTTATCTAAGTCAGTTAGTAACTTTTTGATAAATAGACTTAGAATCATTAGATTAAATTCCTATATGGAATTTAACTTCGGTTCTTATTTAGCTAAGTAATCATTTGAGCCTCTGGAAACAGTAGTTTTCAAATTCTGACCTTTTAGACAGTAATTCTGTTGGCTTCTCTTTTACTGAAGAGTCAGTGAGTTTCATGCACTATCGGTGGATGATTTTCACTTTCGTAGTTTCGGAATCACTACTTCCTTTACTATTTAGGTTGGATTTTTGCATAAGAGTTAGGCTCCTAATATCCGGATCCTATTGTTATTAAGGTCCTTCCGTCTTCGTACGGGCATAGGCCTTTACTCTGTCCGGTTAGAGTTTAATGTATTTATAGACAGATATCTGTTTATTACTACGGGTGTAAACTTCTTCTGTCTTTGATGCCTATTAGAAGGACGTTACGCTCCATTCTATTGCTAATGGATTCAATTAACTATCGATACTGCTTATGGTATATCTTTGACTCAGCAGTTGTGTTTGAGATTTCGGCTCATGAAGTAAGAGTTCTTCTACATCTTGGGCTTACATTAATAGTGTCGCTATTATAGATTTTTGAAGGCTGCTCATTGCGCTCAGCCATCCACATTCATGAATTTTTTATCTCAGAAATATTGAGTCCATTTCTGGAGGCCTCTATTGTTAGGTCTATTAGCTACTGCTTAGAATGTCATTCACTTAACAGTTGCTACTATAGCTAGGTAGGCTGTCTGTTTCGGCAGTGACTCCGTTCTGCTGCCCTCTTCGCTCTGGGCTATTTGACCCAGGGCAAGAAAAAGGGGGGGGGAGGGTGTTCCCTTGGGTCACCTGTTTTACTATGAAAACAATGGGATACCTCCTCCGGAGTTAGTAATTCTGAGCTGTTATTGGGATGGTTGTTTAGTGAGAAGTTTATGTTTTAAAAATTCATTCAAGTCTTAGTTTTTAAAGTATAGCTTTTGAATATAGCATGTGTCAACGGACATGATTATGCAATCCTCAGACACTTTTAAGGAGTATAAAGAGTCTCTATTCTCTAGACTTACTTTATTTATTGGCTTACTTTAAAAATTATTAGTATAAGGATTATACTAGATATTAATAGAGTACATGGATGTTTGCTGCTCAATTTGGGAAGATGTTGTATCTTTCTAATTTATCATAAATAAGAAAGATACATGTAAGGCCTAATACTTCTTTTTCCCTAGAGGGGATGACTCTATTTTATATTATTGAGCATATTCCATCTTGCTCTATGTCCTTGGCCCTCCAGCCTTTTTACTATTCAGCTATGTCTGGGTCATTGGTACAGTATAAAAATGCTAAAAAATTTATAGTAATTTATATATTTTTTATACTTACCAATGACCCAGACGGGGATGGCCCTCCCAGGAGTTGGGAACTCTTACCTCCCCGCTGAGTACATAGCGCTTACCAGGCACTGGTTATTAGAATGATTAATGGCGCCAATTTCGGAACGTCCTTGACACTGCGCATGCGCAGTAGAGGTGAAGTGTGGAGGGCCATTCAGGACATGTTTTCTTTGGTTTTAGATGCAAATTTTGGGGATTGGAGGGCAAAATTTGTGTTTGGCCCTATATTTTAAGAGTTAGCACCAGCTATGTCTGGGTCATTGGTAAGTATAAAAAATATATAAATTACTATAAATTTTTTAACTTTTTAATTATGCATTGTTGGTGTCTAGAGGAAGCTTTCTTTCGATTTTGGACCAGTTAGCTGATCCAAGATAACTGCCAGCAGCCAATTCATTATGGCGGCCATCTTAAATTTGGTTTCTGTCCAATAACTAATGAAAACTGACTCGAATCAATTTCAGTTTTTGGTTATGCATAATCGGTGTCTAGAGGAAACTTCCTTTCGATTTTGGTCCAGCTAGCCAATTTAATATGGCCGCCATGGCAGCCATATTGAATTTAGTTTCCATCCAATAACTGATGAATGCTGACTCAAATCTTTTTTATTATTTTTTAATTATGCATTGTTGGTGTCTAAAGGAAGCTTCCGTTCGATTTTGGACCTGTCAGGTGAACCAAGATAGCCGCCAGTGGCTAATTCCTTATGGCTTCCATGGCTGCCTTCTTGAATTTGGATTCCAACCAATAACTAATGAATACTGACTCAAATCAATTGAAATTTTTTTGTTATGCATTATTGGTGTGTAGAGGAAGCTTCTTTTTGATTTTGGATCAGCTAACCAATTCAATTTGTTCCCCATGGCAGCCATATTGAATTTGGTTTCCATCCAATAACTAATGAATGCTGATTCAAATCATTTTTTTTCTTTTTGTTGCATTGTTGGTGTCTAGAGGAAGCTTCCTTTTGATTTGGTTATGCCCCCAAGAGACCACATGTAATTTTATGACAAATGGCCTGAGAAAACAAGATCTATTTTGTGGGGCCTTATATATATATCTTTTCATATTTGAGAACCAAATACTGTAGAGAATTTAAAAAAAAATGAGAAACAAATCCACATTGAGTTTATGCCTCACAGATAAAAGATTATAGTAATTATGATGTGGATCCATCTCTGTTAATCTGGACACTTTTGTTGCCTGCAGAGGAAATCAAAATGGGAGAATGCAATCTTTTTTTGAACTTGGTTTGTGTCTGAACTCATGCCAAAGGGCCAATAATCTTCTATTTTTAGCAACCAGATTTAAGATGCAACTTCAAATCCTTCAGAAGTGCTGGAGTAGAGTTTTACTTAGTGCACTCATGTACCGATGGGTTATACCTACAAGTGTTATTTGCTGAAACAAAATAACCGTAATACTCCACATGGGTTCTGTCAAAAAAAGATATAATAGAATGAATACTAAATTCATCACTAAAATACAGGAATCTAACCAGATTCCTGTTAATTGAATATTTCTGTTAACTTTTTACCCAACAAATCTGCTATGTAATTTACTAAGTGAACAGTTGAAAAACAAAATATTTTTATACTGTAAACCAATAGCCCAAACTTAGCTGGTGCTAACTCTTAAATATTCAGGGCCAAGCACAAATTTTGCCCCCCAAATCCCCCAAATTTGCATCCAAAACCAAAAAACTTATGTCCTATATGGTCCTCTATACTTTTGTCTACTGCGCATGCGCAGTGTCAAGGAAGTACCGAAATTGGCACCAAGCCACATTCTTTGTTTGGCCTTCTGTCAGTAACAACTAACTGACTTCTGTGCTTGAAAATCTCTGTATTTTTATACTGTACCAATGACCCAGACTTAGCTGGTGCTAACTCTAAAAAATCCAGGGCCAAACACAAATTTTGCCCCCCAATCCCCAAAATTTGCATCTAAAACCAAAAGAAATCATGTCCTAAAGGACCTCCATACTTTGCCCTTACTGCGCATGCGCAGTGTCAAGGACGTTCCGAAATTGGCGCCAATTATCATTCTCTGTTTGGCCCTTCATCAGTCAACATCTCACTGATCTTTGTGCTTGTAAATCTCAGTTTAAAGGATGCCAGACACGTAATTATAGGAGAAATGGTGATTCTAAGGAGGATATAGAAGGAAGAGAGGAAAAAGGAGTGACAAAAAATAATCAGGGCTGTACTTAAAATTTTTTATGAAATTATGTTAAGTTGCCTGTTTTCGAGGCATGGGCCTCTTGTTGTCATTCTTGCTATAAAGTTGCACTGCTTATTCAGTGTTTCCTCCCTCCTGGTCTTCTAAGTCCCCCCTTGCTATTCTCCCATGCTTTTGGCATATTTTTGAGAAAGATCATTTCTAAATTCTCTTGGGAGAGTTAGCTTGGTTACAGAATGAATTCTGTTATTTTCCCCATAGTTACGTTTTCACCCATGGGTGTATAAACGTTGTGTTCTGCATCTTCCATCTGATGTTCTGCAGATTCTCCCCTGGGAGTCTCTGTCTTGCATCAGATAGAGTGTAATTTTGATGACTGATTTCGGGCCAGTTTTGTCAGTGCCTGGAGTCATGTTTTCTGGTGTTTTTACACTGTTTGTTTACATTGGCAACAGTCTCTTTTGAGGGGGGCTGTTTGCCTTTGGAGTAGTTTATCTCACTATAAGATACATTATTATTATCCGTAAGTGTTGCATTAATTATTTAATATAATTTTAAAATTTTTGGCCACACTTAGCCGTGGGATCCATTGGGGCTCAACGTTACTTTTCAGAAACTTGGGCTTCGCTGAAAAAATATATTTTTATACTGTACCAATGACCCAGACTTAGCTGGTGCTAACTCTAACAAAACCAGGGCCAAACACAAATTTTGCCCCCCAATCCCCAAAATTTGCATCCAAAACAAAAAGAAATCATGTCCTAAAGGACCTTCATACTATGCCTCTACTGCGCATGCGCAGTGACGCAGACATCCTGAAATTGGCGCCAATTATCATTCTCTGTTTGGCCCTTCATCAGTCAACATCTCACTGATCTTTGTGCTTGTAAATCTCAGTTTAAAGGATTCCAGACACGTAATTTTTGGAGAAAATGTGATTCTAAGGAGGATAGAAGGAGGAGAGGTAAAAGAAGTGACAAAAAATAATCAGGGCTGTACTTAAAATTTTTTGATGAAATTATGTTAAGTTGCCTATTTTCGAGGCATGGGCCTCTTGTTGTCATTCTTGCTAATTGTTGCACTGCTTATTCAGTGTTTCCTCTCCCCTAGCCTTCTAAAGTCCCCCCTTGCAATTCTCCCATGCTTTTGGCATATTTTTGAGAAAGTTCATTTCTAAAATTTCCTGGGAGAGTTGCTTGGTTACAGAATGTTTTCTGTTATTTTCCCCATAGTTACGTTTTCACCCATGGGTGTATAACGTTTGTGTTCTGCATCTTCCATCTTATGTTCTGCAGATTCTCCCCTGGGAGTCTCTGTTTTGCATCAGATAGAGTGTAATTTGATGACTGATTCCGGGCCAGTTTTTTCAGTGCCTGGAGTCATGTTTTCTGGTGTTTTTACACTGTTTGTTTACATTGGCAACAGCCTTTTTTGAGGGGGGCTGTTTGCCTTTGCTGTAGTTTATCTCACTATAAGATACATTTATATTATCCGTAAGTGTCTCATTAATTATTTAATATAAATTTAAAATTTTTGACCACACTTTGCCATCGGATCCATCGGGGCTCAACGTTACTTTTCAGCAACTTGGGCTTCGCTGAAAAAATATTTTTTCAAAATTATTTTGATTTGCAATTGTTTTTTCATTTATTAATGGATCATGTTATTATGTATCTTTGTGTCAGGGGTTTTTGCGAGTAACTAGGACTTATTGTTGTTCTTTCACAATGAAGGGACATTGTTCAAATTGTAATAGGAAGAAATCTTCCTCTGACTTTCATGATCATTGTATTAATTGTAGTCAGTGTTCTCGCATTAATCCCTGTCCTATATGTGAATATTGGGATGAGAAACATTGGAAACGTGTGTCACGATATGTTGTTTCTGGAGAAAGGGCTATGCCGGCTCTTTCTCCGCAAGGTCACTCTACTTTCTCAGTTTCTATTTCAGAGGAACCAGAACAGGGTGATGTTTCCATGTTATCTTCTACAAGTGTGCGTCCGTCGTCACAAATGAATTCAGAGCTAGCGGCAAAAGTGCTCATGGAGATTAGACAAATGTCGTCCGCTAGCTCGCCCGGTGTAGCGTCCATTCACCGAATGGTTCGGCAGCCGGGTTCGTCCGATGCGGTCCAGGAGGAAATTTTGGGTGATGCGAGCACTATAAACATAATAGATGCACACCCAGTGACGGCAGATAGTAAGCGAGAACGGAGGAAGCCTTTTAGTCCGGTTCCTAGCTCGTCCAGGTCCAGCCGGGCCGCGAGCGAGAGAGGCCCCTCTCTTGTACAACAACATCTGGGACCAGATGTTGTGGTACAAAATGTGTCTTTAGCGGAGCATACGTCCGTCGCTCGGGACGCTCCGTTGTATAAGCAGTCCGCAGAGACTGTTAAGGCTTCCTCTTCACGTCAGCGCACACGACCGCACCTTGGCTGCGTGACCGCCGATATATTACCAGCTTCGCCGATGAAGGATTCTTCGGCGACCAGGTCACACCATCCGGCAGCCAGGGATTCGAGACCGATGGACTCCGGACGTTCGCATAGGAAAAGTATGCGGGAGCCATCTGATGCGGAGCTGCCCTCGGCGAAGCAGCGAAAGACTGCGCCTCCGCAGGTCTCGACGTCGGACATTCTTGTGCAGATAGCACAGCTTATCGCAGCATCCCAGCAGCCAACAGAAACGGTGTCGGATCGAGAATTATCCGACGGCGCTGGGTCGGTACGCTCCGCCGAAGCATCGGGGGCGGACGACCGGGAACATCATGAGGTCCGACCGGATGGTGAAAGGGATACGGATGACTTGGAGCTATCCCTTTCGGAACAACATAAAGCTGCCGTGGACTTCATCCGGCACTTTCTCCCTCAAGTTGTTCCGTCGGGCCAGACTGCTGCGGTTCTGGACAAGAGAATTATAGCGTCATTGGACTCTGAATTTTTTGAGCGGTTCAGGGACATCGCTCCCGAGTTTCTGTCGCAGTCCAATAATGTTGCAAGAACATTTGAATTATTGAATGACGCTATATTTAAACTTGCTTCCAGGACGGGGAAAGCAGGTTTCTTGTCCGCTAATACTCTCAACCTGCCTTTCATTAATGCAAGGAATAAATTCGATATGGCAGGACAGGGTATACCGAGAGTTCCTCTGCGTATGGACGACGAGGCGGAAGACTTAGAGCTATCATTACCGTCGTCAGCTTCTATTCCAACCGCGGTGTTGGAAACAGCTATTGCGTCAAACAGAGCCAATTTAGATGCCTTATCTTATGCAGATCACCTTACTAAGGCGTTATCACTGCGCCTTCAGGGGAAAGAGTTTCAGGATATACAATCCTCTTTAAGACTTCTTTCAAGGGCAGTAGCTTATTCCACGTGTAACTCCGCCCTTTCAGTGGCAAATCTGGAGTTGGTTAGACGTGACGCAGCCCTAGCTACATCCACACTAGTGGATTCTAAGGTGAAGAACTCTCTTAGAGTCGCTTCGGTCTCAGGAGAACTTCTCTTTGACGGCAAGCTTTCCGCTATTTATGATAAAATTACAAAGAAAGCTAAGGATTCTCTGTTGTTCAAATCTGCTCCTAAGAAGTCGGATACAGCAGACACGAATAAGACAGGCACTTCTGGGTCTAATGCGCTCAAGAGAGGTTCCTATAGAGGTTCCGGTGTGTCCTCTTGGTCTTATTCGAGAGACCGTCAGGATAGCGACTCTCGTTCGGGACGTCCTTCAGGCCGGGACAATCGGTCGGACGCCCCGAGGTCGACGGGGCGAGGTGCGGGCTGTGGAAGACGTGGTTTCTCCTACCGCAGGCCTCGCAGGTCCAGGAGGTGATGGCTTAAACCTCTATCGCGTTCCGGTTGGCGGAAGGTTGTCGAGCTTTTCACAAGAATGGGCATCGATTACGGACGACCCTTGGGTGAGAGGAGTGATTTCGGAAGGTCTAAAGATATCCTTCAAACGAAAGCCTCCATTAACTCGAAGTCCAAAGTGGACTCATCTTCCATCAAATCCGCAGAAAAGAGACGCTCTGTTATCAGAAGTGCAGTCTCTTTTAATGAAGAACGCGGTAGAGGTCGTAGAAAACCAGGAATCTCCGGGATTCTACAGCCATCTGTTTTTGGTTCCGAAACCAGACGGCTCGTTCCGTCCGGTCATAGATTTGAGCTGGATAAACAAGCTGATCGTCGCTCCGAAGTTTTATATGGAGACGATTCGATCGGTCAGAGCGAGTATTCGGGTGAACGATTATGCAACGAGCATAGATCTCAAAGATGCGTACTTTCACGTCATGGTACATCCGACATTCCGAAAGTATCTACGCTTCGCAGTCCTAGGAGTGGTGTATCAATTCCGGGCGATGTGCTTCGGATTGAATCTAGCACCCTGGGCTTTCACTCGGGTAATGAACTCGGTAATGATCTACTTCCGAGCTCATTCGTCTGCGGTAACGTCGGCCTACCTGGACGACATTCTTCAGAGGTACGGCAACGAGTTAACGCTTCAGAACGATGTTCAGAATCTTCTTCTATTGCTCTGACGTCTCGGTTTTATAGTAAACGAGGAGAAGTCGGATCTGGTGCCGTCCAAGTCATTCACTCATCTGGGAATGAGCTTCGAGACGCACAACAATCTCGTTCGTCTGCCGTTAACCAGAGCGAAATTAGTCAGTTGTTACGCTCGCTATTGTCTGCACGCAGACAAAGTCACGGCGAGAGAATTTATGAGACTGATAGGTCTGTGCGGAGCTGCCGCGGATCTCATTCCGATGGGGCGGTTACGCACACGTCCTCTTCAAATTTTCTTGACTCAGAATTGGAGTGTGAAAATTCATTCGCTCGATGTAGACGTTCTCTTGTCAGATCAAGTGAAACAAGAGATTCAGACTTGGGCAAACATTCAGTGGTTAACTCAGGGAGTTCCGCTGCAGTTGCCGGATCCTAGTTTTACCATTATGACGGATGCCAGTGAAACAGGTTGGGGTGCATCATTAATCCCAACGGATTCGAGATGCCAGGGTCTTTGGGATCCGCAATTCCTGGGCAAGCACATAAACATCAAGGAAATGATGTCAATTTGGCTTGCGTTACGTCACTGGATGGACATTATTCACGATGCTCATGTCCAAATCCTATCCGACAATACGACAGTAGTGGCGTATATACGGAATCAGGGAGGCACTCATTCAGTTCCGTTGTTCAATCTAACGGAAAGAATCCTTCTGTTTGTGCTAGAACATCACGTTCTTCTTTCGGTCCGTCACATACCGGGTCGTCTGAATGTGCTAGCAGACTCCCTTTCACGAAAGGGTCGCTTGTTGCCGTCGGAGTGGACTCTCAACAAACAAGTATTCAATCAGATTTGCTACCAATGGGAACGGCCAATGATAGACTTATTTGCGACACATCTCAACAATCAGTTGCAGACGTATGTGTCTCCGTGTCCGGATCCAAGAGCATTTGCAGTAGACGCTCTGTCGATCCCTTGGGACGGAATGATAGGATATGTGTATCCTCCAGCGCTGTTAATTCAACAAGTATTGCTAAAGATAAAACAATCTCAATGCAAGATTCTGTTGGTAGCATCTCTGTCGCCACAGAGACGGTGGATAAATCTACTCAGGTGTCTGTTGTGGGACCTACCGCGAAAGCTTCCTCCACGGGAGGATCTTCTTTCGCAGGGGAAATCGCGCCAACTCCATCACAACCCGCAAGGTCTCAACCTTCACGTTTTTCCGTTGTGCGGTCCTTCTTGCATGGCAAGCACTTTACAGGACGAGCAGTGGACGCGATTTCTAACTGTAGGAGGACCTCCTCTTCGCTAAACTATGCGGCTAAGTGGAAGGTTTTTCGTCGTTGGTGTAGGGATCATTCTGTAGATATATTCGATCCCTCTATACCAGACTTTGCAAACTTTCTAATATACTTGTTTGACGAAATCAAACTGCAGCCTGTTACTATAAAGGGTTATAGATCTATGTTATCTGATACCTATGCACATAATGATAGTTTACAAATTGGATCTAATGTCTCTTTATCTAAGTTGGTTAGAAACTTTTCGATAAATAGACCCAGAACTCTTAGATTAATTCCTAAGTGGAATTTAGCTTGGGTTCTTCTTAAATTGAAGGAAAAGCCTTTTGAACCTCTTGGGACAGTAGATTTCAAATTCTTATCTTATAAGACAGCTTTTCTCTTAGCTTTCTCTTCTGCTAGAAGAGTCAGTGAGCTTCATGCACTGTCGGTGGATGATTCTCATTATCGTAGTGTTGGGAACACTATCACCTTCACTACTAATGTGGGGTTTTTAGCTAAGAATCAGGCTCCTAATAAATATCCGGAACCTATTGTTATTAAGGCTCTTCCGTCTTCAGACGGGCGTAGGCCTTTACTCTGTCCTGTTAGAGCGTTACGTATCTATAAACAGAGATCTCAGTTTATCAGAAAGGGACGGAAACGTTTCTTTCTGTCTTTGATGCCTAATAGAAAGGACATTTCGGTCCATTCTATTGCTAGATGGATTCAATTAACTATCCGTACTGCTTATGAAGATTTATCTTCTTCTCAGCAGTCTGTGCTTAAGATTTCTGCTCATGAAGTAAGAGCTCTTTCTACTTCCTGGGCTTATGCTAATAGTGTTGCTATTACAGATTTAATGAAGGCTGCTTATTGGTCTCAGCCATCCACATTTACGAATTTTTATCTCAGAAATATTGAGTCCATTTCTGGAGACCTGCATTGTTTAGGTCCGTTATCTGTTGCTCAGAATGTCGTCCACTAAACAGTTGCAACTATAGTTATGCAGGCTTTCTGTTCCGGCAGTGACTCCGTCCGGCTGCCCTCTTCGCTCTGGGCTATTTGACCCAGGGCAAGGGGAAGGGGGGGGGGGGGTGTTCCCTTAGGTCACCTGCTTTATAGTGAAAAGCAAGGGAATGCCTCCTCCAGGTCAGTATTCTGAGTTGCTTCCGGGATGGTTTTAAAGTGTAATATTAATGTTAAAATTCATTCATGTCTTATTTTTAAAGTGTAGCTCGGTGTGAAGCATTTGTATATGTCAAGTGTCTAACGGGCTTTAATATACAATACTCGGACACTTTTAAATGACTATAAAGAGTCTCAATTCTCTGGACTACTTTATTTATTGGCTTGCTTTAAAAATAATTAGTATAAGGGTTATACTGGATGTTAATAGAGAACATGAATGTTATTGTGCTCAATTATTAAGGGTAGTGTATCTTTCTAATTTAATATTAAATAAGAAAGATACATGTAAAGCCTAATACTCCTTTTCTCCTTAAGGGGTTACCTCTTTTCTATATAGTTGAGCTTATTGGATTTTCCTCTATGTCCTAGGCCCTCCAGCCTGTTTACTATTCAGCTAAGTCTGGGTCATTGGTACAGTATAAAAATGTTAAAAAATTTATAGTAATTTATATATTTTTTATATTTACCAATGACCCAGACGGGGATGGCCCTCCCTGGAGTTGGGAACTCTTGCCTCCCCGCTGAGTACATAGCGCTGACCAGGCACTGCCAGTAAGAATGATAATTGGCGCCAATTTCGGGACGTCTGCGTCACCGCGCATGCGCAGTAGAGGCGTAGTATGGAGGTCCTTTAGGACATGATTTCTTTTTGTTTTGGATGCAAATTTGGGGGATTGGGAGGCAAAATTTGTGTTTGGCCCTGGTTTTGTTAGAGTTAGCACCAGCTAAGTCTGGGTCATTGGTAAGTATAAAAAATATATAAATTACTATAAATTTTTTAACTTTTCAAAAATTATTTTGATTTTCAATTGTTTTTTCATTATTAATGGATCATGTTATTATGTATCTTTGTGTTAGGGGTTTGTGCGAGTAACTAGGACTTGTTGTTTACTTTTCACAATGAAAGGATATTGTTCAAATTGTAATAGGAAGAAATCTTCCTCTGACTTTCACGATCATTGTATTAATTGTAGTCAGTGTTCTCGCACTAATCCCTGTTCTATTTGTCAATATTGGGATGACAAACATTGGAAACGTGTGTCACGATATGTTGTTAGTGGAGAAAGGGCTATGCCGGCTCTTTCTCCGCAGGGTCACTCTACCCTATCAGTTTCTATTTCAGAGGAACAAGAACAGGGTGATGTTTCCATGTTATCTTCCGCAAGTGCACTTCCGTAGTCACAAATGAATACAGAGCTAGCGGCAAAAGTGCTCATGGAAATAAGACAAATGTCGTCCGCTAGCTCGCCCGGTGTAGCGTCCATTCACCGAATGGTTCGGCAGCCGGGTTCGTCCGATGCGGTCCAGGAGGAAATGTTGGGTGATGCGAGCACTATAAACATTCAACGTGCACACCCAGTGACGGCGGATAGTAGGCGAGATCGGAGGAAGCCTTTGAGTCCGGTTCCTAGCTCGTCCAGGTCCAGCCGGGCCGCGAGCGAGAGAGGCCCCTCTCTCGTACAACAACATCTGGGACCAGATGTTGTGGTACAAAATGTGTCGCAAGCGGAGCACACGTCCGTCGCTCGGGACGCTCCGTTGTATAGGCAGTCCGCAGAGACTGCTCAGGCTTCTTCCTCTCATCAGCACACATGACCGCACCTTGGCTACGTGACCTCCGATATTTTACCAGCTTCGCCGATCAGGGATTCTTCGGTGACCAGGTCACGCCATCCGGTAGCCAGGGTCACGAGGCCGGTGGACTCCGGACGTTTGCATAGGAAGAGTATGCGGGAGTCACCAGATGCGGAGCTGCCCTCGGCGAAGCAGCGAAAGACTGCGCCTCCGCAGGCCTCGATGTCGGACGTGCTTGTGCAAATAGCACAACTTATCGCAGCATCCCAGCAACCGACAGAAACGGTGTCGGATCGGGAATTATCCGACGGTGCTGGGTCGGTACGCTCCGCCGAAGCATCGGGGGCGGATGACCGGGAGCATCATGAGGTCCGACCGGATGGTGAAAGGGATACGGATGACTTGGAGCTATCCCTTTCGGAACAACATAAAGCTGCCGTGGACTTCATCCGGCACTTTCTTCCTCAAGTTGTTCCGTCGGGCCAGACTGCTGCGGTTCCGGACAAGAGAATTATAGCGTCATTGGACTCTGATTTCTTTGAGCGGTTCAGGGACATCGCTCCCGAGTTTCCGTCTCAGTCCAATAATGTTGCAAGAACATTTGAATTATTGAACGACGCTATATTCAAACTTGCTTCCAAGACAGGTAAAGCAGGTTTCTTGTCCGCCAATACTCTCAACCTGCCTTTCATTAATGCAAGGAATAAATTCGATACGGCAGGACAGGGTATCCCGAGAGTTCCTCTGCGTATGGACGATGAGGCGGAAGACTTAGAATTATCATTACCGTCGTCGGCGTCTATTCCAACCGCGGTGTTGGAGACAACTATTTCGTCTAACAGAGCCAGTTTAGATGCTTTATCTTACGCAGACCACCTTACTAAGGTGTTATCACTGCGTCTTCAAGGGAAAGAATTCCAGGATATACAATCCTCTTTAAGACTTCTTTCAAGGGCAGTAGCTTATTCCACGTGTAACTCCGCCCTTTCAGTGGCAAACCTGGAGTTGGTTAGACGTGACGCAGCCCTAGCTACATCCACACTCGTGGATAGTAAGGTGAAGAACTCTCTCAGAGTCGCTTCGGTCTCCAGAAACTTCTCTTCGAAGGCAAGCTTTCTGCAATTTACGATAAAATTACTAAGAAAGCTTCGGATTCTCTGCTGTTCAAATCTGCTTTTAAGAAGTCGGACACGGCAGATAAGAGTAAGACAGGCACTTCTGGGTCTAATGCGCCCAAGAGAGGTTCCTATAGAGGTTCCGGTGCGTCCTCTTGGTCTTATTCAAGAGACCGTCAAGGCAGTGACTCTCGTTCGGGACGTCCTTCGGGCCGGGACAACCGGTCAGACGCCCCGAGGTCGACGGGACGAGGTGCGGGTCATGGAGGACGTGGTTTCTCCTACCGCAGGCCTCGCAGGTCCAGGAGGTGATGGCTTCAACCTCTATCGCGTGCCGGTTGGCGGAAGGTTGTCGAGTTTTTCACGTCGATTACGGACGACCCTTGGGTGAGAGGGGTGATTTCGGAAGGTCTAAAGATGTCCTTCAAACGAAAGCCTCCATTAACTCGAAGTCCAAAATGGACTCAACTTCCGTCAAATCCGCAGAAAAGAGACGCTCTGTTATCAGAGGTGCAGTCTCTTTTAATGAAGAACGCGGTAGAGGTCGTAGAAAACCAGGAGACACCGGGATTCTACAGCCATCTGTTTCTGGTTCCGAAACCAGACGGCTCGTTCCGTCCAGTCATAGATTTGAGCTGGATAAACAAGCTGATCGTCGCTCCGAAGTTTTATATGGAGACGATACGATCGGTCAGAGCGAGTATTCGGGTGAACGATTATGCAACAAGCATAGATCTCAAAGATGCGTACTTTCACGTTATGGTACATCCGACATTCAGAAAGTATCTACGCTTCGCAGTCCTAGGGGTGGTGTATCAATTCCGGGCGATATGAATCTAGCACCCTGGGCTTTCACTCGGGTAATGAACTCAGTAATGATGTATTTCCGAGCTCATTCGTCTGCGGTAACGTCGGCCTACCTGGACGACATTCTTCAGAGGTGCGGCAACGAGTTAACGCTTCAGAACGATGTGCAGAATCTGCTTCTATTGCTCCGACGTCTCGGTTTTATAATAAACGAGGAGAAGTCGGATCTGGTGCCGTCCAAGTCATTCACACATCTGGGAATGAGCTTCGAGACGCACAACAATCTCGTTCGTCTGCCGTTAACCAGAGCGAAATTAGTCAGTTGTTACGCTCGCTATTGTCTGCACGCAGACAAAGTCACAGCGAGGGAGTTCATGAGACTGATAGGTCTGTGCGGAGCCGCTGCGGATCTCATTCCGATGGGGCGGTTACGCACGCGTCCTCTCCAAATTTTCTTGACTCAGAATTGGAGTGTGAAAATTCATTCGCTCGACATAGACGTTCTCTTGTCAGATCAAGTGAAACGAGAGATTCAGACTTGAGCAAACATTCAGTGGTTAACTCAGGGAGTTCTACTGCAGTTGCCGGATCCGAGTTTTACCATTATGATGGATGCCAGTCAAACAGGTTGGGGTGCATCATTGATCCCAACGGATTCGAGATGCCAGGGTCTTTGGGATCCGCAATTCCTGGGCAAGCACATAAACATCAAGGAAATGATGTCAATTTGGCTTGCGTTACGTCATTGGATGGACATTATTCACAATGCTCATGTCCAAATCCTATCCGACAATACGACACTAGTGGCGTATATACGGAATCAGGGAGGCACTCATTCAATTCCGTTGTTCAATCTAACGGAAAGAATCCTTCTGTTTGCTCTAGAACATCAGGTTCTTCTTTCGGTCCGTCATATTCCGGGTCGTCTGAACGTACTAGCAGACTCCCTTTCACGAAAGGGTTGCTTGTTGCCGTCGGAGTGGACTCTCAACAAACAAGTATTCAATCAGATTTGCTACCAATGGGAACGGCCAATGGTAGACTTATTTGCGACACATCTCAACAATCAGTTGCAGACGTATGTGTCTCCGTGTCCGGATCCAAGAGCATTTGCAGTAGACGCTCTGTCGATCCCTTGGGACGGAATGATTGGATATGCGTATCCTCCAGCGCCGTTAATTCAGCAAGTATTGCTAAAAATAAAACAATCTCAATGCAAGATTCTGTAGGTAGCATCTCTGTCTCCACAGAGACCGTGGATAAATCTACTCAGGTGTCTGTTGTGGGACCTACCGCGAAAGCTTCCTCCACGGGAGGATCTTCTTTCGCAGGGGAAATCGCGTCAACTCCATCACAACCCGCAAGGTCTCAACCTTCACGTTTTTCTGTTGTGCGGTCCTTCTTGCATGGCAAGCACTTTACAGGACGAGCAGTGGACGCGATTTCTAACTGTAGGAGGACCTCCTCTTCGCTAAACTATGCGGCTAAGTGGAAGGTTTTTCGTCGTTGGTGTAGGGATCATTCTGTTGATATTTTTGATCCCTCCATACCAGACATTGCAAACTTTCTAGTATACTTGTTTGACGAAATCAAACTGCAGCCTGTTACTATTAAGGGTTATAGGTCTATGTTATCTGATACCTATGCACATCATGATAGTTTACAAATTGGATCTAATGTCTCTTTATCTAAGTTAGTAAGAAACTTCTCGATAAATAGACCCAGAACTCTTAGGTTAATTCCTAAGTGGAATTTAGCTTGGGTTCTTCTTAAACTGAAGGAAAAGCCATTTGAACCTCTTGGGACAGTAGATTTCAAATTCTTGTCTTATAAGACAGCTTTTCTCTTAGCTTTCTCTTCTGCTAGAAGAGTCAGTGAGCTTCATGCACTGTCTGTGGATGATTCTCACTATCGTAGTGTCGGGAACACTATCACCTTCACTACTAATGTGGGATTTTTAGCTAAGAATCAGGCTCCTAATAAATATCCGGAACCTATTGTTATTAAGGCTCTTCCGTCTTCAGACGGGCATAGGCCTTTACTCTGTCCTGTTAGAGCGTTACGTATCTTAAACAGAGATCTCAGTTTATTAGAAAGGGATGAAAACGTTTCTTTCTGTCTCTGATGCCTAATAGAAAGGACATTTCGGTCCGTTCTATTGCTAGATGGATTCAATTAAGTATCCGTACTGCTTATGAAAATTTATCTTCTTCTCAGCAGTCTGTGCTTAAGATTTCGGCTCATGAAGTAAGAGCTCTTGCTACTTCTTGGGCTTACGCTAATAGTATTGCTATTACAGATTTAATGAAGGCTGCTTATTGGTCTCAGCCATCCACATTCACAAATTTTTATCTCTGAAATATTGAGTCCATTTCTGGAGACCTGCATTGTTTAGGTCCGTTATCTGTTGCTCAGAATGTCGTCCACTAAACAGTTGCAACTATTGTTATGCAGGCTTTCTGTTCTGGGAGTGACTCCGTCCGGCTGCCCTCTTCGCTCTGGGCTATTTGACCCAGGGCATGGGAAAGGGGGGGGGGGGGGAGGGCGTTCCCTTAGGTCACCTGCTTTATAGTGAAAAGCAAGGGAATGCCTCCTCCGAAGTCAGTATTTCTGAGTCGTTTCCGGGATGGTTTTAAAGTGTAATATTAATGTTAAAAATTCATTCATGTCATATTTTTAAAGTGTAGCTCGGTGTGAAGCATTTGTATGTCAAGTGTCAAACGGGCGTTAATATACAATCCTCGGACACTTTTAAAGAATATAAAGAGTCTCAATTCTCTGGACTAACTTTATTTATTGGCTTACTTTAAAAATAATTAGTATAAAGGGTTATACTGGATGTTAATAGAGAACATGAATGTAATTGTGCTCAATTATGAAGGGTATTGTATCTTTCTAATTTAACATAAAATAAGAAAGATACATGTAAAGCCTAATTCTCCTTTTCTCCTTGAGGGGTTACCTCTATATTATATAGTTGAGCTTATTGGATTTTCCTCTATGTCCTAGGCCCTCCAGCCTTTTTACTATTCAGCTAAGTCTGGGTCATTGGTACAGTATAAAAATGTTAAAAAATTTATAGTAATTTATATATTTTTTATACTTACCAATGACCCAGACGTGGATGGCCCTCCCAGGAGTTGGGAACTCTTACCTCCCCGCTGAGTACATAGCGCTGACCAGGCACTGCCAGTAAGAATGATAATTGGCGCCAGTTTCGGAACGTCCTTGACACTAGGGCAAAGTATGGAGGTCCTTTAGGACATGATTTCTTTTGGTTTTAGATGCAAATTTTGGGGATTGGGGGGCAAAATTTGTGTTTGGCCCTGGATTTTTTAGAGTTAGCACCAGCTAAGTCTGGGTCATTGGTAAGTATAAAAAATATATAAATTACTATAAATTTTTTAACTTTTATGATGCCAGACACAAAGTAATGGTGATTTTGGTGGATCAAAGGATGAATTAAGAGGATGAGAGGAAAAAACAGTGGTTGGATGTGTTCAGGGCTGTAACTTATAATGTTTATTGAAAATTATTTCATGTTCCCTAATTTCAGGACATGGGCCTGATGTTATCATTCTTGCTATGAAATTGCCACTGTTTGTTAAGTGTTTCCTCCCTCTCCATCCTTGATACCCCCTTCTTAAGCTCCCATACTTTTTGGACCTTTTTTGAAAATTTTGGTGTTGAAAATTTCATGGGAGTTTAACTTGGTTACAGAATGTTTATTCTGTATATCCCCGTGGTTACGTCCTCACCCTTTGGGTGTTTAGGCGTTTTTGGTCTTGCATCTACCATCTGATGTATTGCAGTTTCTTCTGATGAAGATTCTGTCTTACATTGGATAGTTTAAAAAATCTGTTACTGACTTCGGGCCATGTTATGTTTCCGGTGTTTATAGCATTTTGTTTACATTGACAACGGTTACTTTCTGTGAGTAATTTCCTAGTCATTATGATGTTAGGTCTTTAATCAGATACATTATATACTCCGGAAGTGTAGCATTAATTTTTTAGAATCAGGTAAAAAATTTTGTCCACACTTAGGCTTTTTGGGGATTCATTTGGGCTCATTGTTCCCTTTGGGAACTTGGGCTCATATAAAAAATTTGTGAAAATTTTTTTATGAATTATTTTTCGAAATTTTTGTATTGGATGGTGTTATTATGTATCTTTGTCATATTATGATGAGGGTTAATGCGAGAACTATGGACTTGTTATTTTTGGCATAATGAAAGAATATTGCTCAAATTGTTTGTCAAGGAAATCTTCCTCCGACTCTCATGTTTATTGTGTTTGCTGTAGTCAGTGTTCTCGCACTAACACTTGTTCTGTTTGTGCCAATTGTGATGACAAATGTTGGAGATGTGTGTCATGATATGTTGTTAGTGGTGAGAGATCCATGCCTGCTCTCTCACCACAAGGTCACTCTAGTATGTCAGTTTCTTTTTCAGAAGAACAAGAACATGGTGATGTATCGGTGATATCGCCAGGAAGTGTGCTACCGCTGTCGCAATCTAATACAGAGCTAGCGGCTAAAGTACTCAAGGAAATTAGACAAGGGCCTAAATCACTGATCATGGGATTTACATCCTTGTCGCCAGCTAGCTCGACCGGTGCTTCCATCACTCACAATATTTTTGCTATGACACCAGGTATGTCCATAGTGGTTGAGGAAAGGAAAAAGGGTGTTGTGAGCACTATAATATCGGAACATGCTCACCCTGCGACGACGGAACAGAGGAAGTCAGTTCGGTGGTCGGCTCGTCCAGGTCTTCTTGGACCATGAGCGAGAGAGGTCGCTATCTCTTACAACACCATCTGGGGCCAGATATTGTTGTTCAGAATGATCGTCAGTCGGAGCGTACATCCACACCTCCAGTCCGGGATGCTCCGTCAAATAGGCTGCCGGGGTCGGCCAGTCTATCGGCTTCCAGTTCGTCTTCAAAGCACACACGACTGCACCTTGGCTATGTGACTACAGAGATACAGCCTGCATCGCCGAAGAAGGATTCGAGAAAGTCACGCCATCCAATAGCCAAGGAAACGAGGCCACAGGAATTGGGACGTCAGCATAAAGGAGTATGTCGGATATGCCGTCCCAGGAGCATACAGCGCTAAGCTACAAAGATCCGCTGCTCCTATGGCCTTGAATACGGACTTGCTGGTCATACGAGCGTTAATATACAATCCTTGGACACTTTTAAATGAGTATAAAGAGTCTCTGGACTTTCTTTATTTATTGGCTTCCTTTAATAAATTAGTATAATGGGTTATACTGGATGTTAATAGAGAATTATAGATGATATACTGCTCAATTATCTGGTTGGTATTGTGTCTTTCTTATTTCTAATAAATAAGAAAGACATATGTAAATCCTTTCTATCCTTTTCTCCTTGAGGGGATATTCCTGTATATATAATTGAGCTTATTGGATTTTCCTTTTATGTCCTTGGACCTCCAGCCTTTTTACTATTCAGCTAAGTCTGGGCCATTGATTTACAGTATAAAAATATGAAAAAATTTAAAGTAATTTATATATGTTTTATACTTACCAATGGCCCAGACGGGGATGGCCCTCCCATGAGTTGGGAACTCATACCTCCCCGCTGATTATATACATTTAGCAGGCACTGGTTGTAAGAATGAGGCTTGGTGCCAATTTTGGTACTTCCTTGACACTGGTGCAGTAGACAAAAGTATGGAGGACCATATAGGACATTAGTTTTTTGGTTTTGGATGCAAATTTGGGGGATTTGGGGGGCAAAATTTGTGTTTGGCCCTGAATATTTAAGAGTTAGCACCAGCTAAGTCTGGGCCATTGGTAAGTATAAAAAATATATAAATTACTTTAAATTTTTTAATTTTTCAATAAATTAAAATAAAAATATCATTTGACCCCCTCATTGGAACGAGTTTGTTGAAATATTTTGAGAAATTAAAAAAAAACCCAAGAATTATTTCATATCCTGTGTGTTGGGTAAAGGGTTACTTCAGTATTTCTCACCAACAAAGGGGATCATTAAATTAAAACCTTTCCACACTACTGGTGGCCACTGTCAATGCTTTCTTAATATTCTTAAAGTGTCGGTCACATGATGCAGGTTTTATATTCTTTGCAGGTTTTTATATTCAGCTTGAATCAAATATTTGCTTTAAAGGGATTCACTTTGTAGCAGTTTACTGGAGAGTCTGTGAACCCTCTCCATTAAATTGTCAACAAAACAGTTATTGTGACCATTTATGAACTTATTAAAAAATTACTGAAATGAATGTCTGACACTCCGCCAATAATTACTGGAATGAATTGTTGTTGATGAATTAATTTCAGCTCCTCCCAGTGAAGAACACTTACTGCAAAATACTCTCTGGCCAGAGACACAAAAGTTGTATGGACATGGATTTGAGCTCTTCTGTGTAACATGTGACCCTAGTGGAGAGATTGTTGCTTCTTCGTGCAAGGTTGGTATGTCATAACTAGTGGCATAGATAGCTTTTACACCAGTGTGGGGAAGGGGTAAGAGAAGGGTGGAGGGTAGTGGCATGCCCAACCTTTTTTGACAGACCAAAAAATTTCTTGAGAGATTTTGGATTCAATAATCAAATCCAAATTTCTACTGCTTTGGTATCTATATAAAATTTAGCTATACTTGAAGTTGAAAGTCCAGTGTAAACCCAAGAAGAGGGTTGAAAGTGGCTTGCTGCACACAGCCATGGCAATCTTCCGTCTCACGAAACAATTCCTTCCAACCCAGCAAGCAAATTTGATGTTCATGTGCAACTGATAGACTACCTTGTGATAAATTAACTGCAGATTTGCTTGTTGGGTAGTCAAGTTTCTAGTTTGCTTGTTTTTTGTCCCCCGACCCTTCGGGGGACTATTGTAATCAGCAGTGTCCGTCCGTCCGTCTGTCCGTGCGTGCGTGCATCCGTCCGTCCGTCCGTCCATCCGTCCGTCACACCCTTGTCCGGATGATAACTTTAGTTTGGATGATTTTACTGAAACTAAATTTGGTATGTGTCTTACTTGGGTGGAAATGCAGGTCAAGTTTGAAAATGGGCACGCTCCACTGATTTCTACTGGATTTATTCCCCTTTTCGACTTAAAAAATACAGTTTTTGTGTTGTCCGGATGATAACTTTAGTTAGGATCATTTGATTGAAACGAAATTTAGTATGCCGCTTATTTGGGTGGAAATGCAGGTCAAGTTTGAAAATGGGCACGCTCCACTGATTTTTACTGGATTTATTCCCCTTTTTCGACTTAGAAAATACGGTTTTTGTGTTGTCTGGATGATAACTTTACTTTGGATCATTTGATTGAAACGAAACTAAGTATGTGGTTTAATTGATTGGAAATACAGGTCAAGTTAAAAAATGGCCATGCTCTGTCTATTTTTACAGGAGTTATTCCCCTTTTTCAACTTATAAAATACACTTTTTGTGTTGTCCGGATGATAACTTTACTTTTGATCATTTGATTGAAAGGAAATTAAGTATGCGGCTCATTCGGGTGGAAATACAGATCAGGTTCGAAAATGGGCACGCTCTGTCTATTTTTACTGGAGTTATTCCCCTTTTTCGACTTATAAAATACACTTTTTGTGTTGTCCGGATGATAACTTTACTTTTGATCATTTGATTGAAAGGAAATTAAGTATGCGGCTTATTCAGGTGGAAATACAGGTTAGGTTCGAAAATGGGCATGCTCTGTCTATTTTTACTGGAGTTATTCCCCTTTTTCAACTTTGTAAAAACATTTTTTGTGTTGTCCACACCCTTGTCCGGATGATTGAGACATTTTCAAACCATATCAAATTTCAAAGCTCACTGAAGTGTAGTAACTCTGAGATTAATAAGAATGATACAAATCTGAAACAAACATGTCCTCTTGATACCTTTGAAAATTGTACTCCTAACACCCTTAACCTCTCATAAAGACCATGCTCTTGGAACAAATTGCATCCTAACAGCTCCCTTGAATTTGCCATCTTGGTCGGGGTACCGGGGGCGTTGCCCTTGTTTTATTTGTGTTTAACATCACTTTCAACAGGAGGGGGCATTTCATGTCAGAAAGCTTCAAGTAGATTGGAAAGTAAAAGAGGGAATATATTTCCAACTGACATATAGTTGTTTGCCTGATCATAGTATGCACAATGATTCTTAACTAGTTGGGTGCTTAACCGGTAGAGTGCTAAATTATTTTTAGCCATCAAACCTTATACACATATCTTTGCCTTATTACAATTTATGGGAGAGTGCCTATGGGCCCTCTCCCATAAATTGTAACAAGGCAAACCCATATAGACTAAATAATATCACTTCAAAGATAATACAAAGCACATGCACTGAATATGAGCCTTCAAGTTGTGGTCCCTGCACTTCAGAATAAAGCCCTAATATGGGCTTCCAGCACTCTACCAGTTAAGGCACTATAATTGCTCCATTGAAAAGTGTTGAAAGCTACTTTAGTGGATTTACACAGTATTCAGTAGTGTGATGTTTGCTCAGCAGATGACCAAATAGTGTATATATGAGATAGTTTTGTCACACTTTATTGGAGAATGCCAATAGGCACTCTCCCATAAATTGTAACAAATCAGTTATTGTAGAACAAAATGTTGCAAAACAAATACACCTCTTGCCAGTAGCAATGGAGTCTTTGAAAAACAAATGTACAAATCACCTTTGAAAAGTAATTTGGAATTCTAGCAGTCAAAACAGATAACGAAATGTTTATTAAGGATACAGAAAAATAAAGAATGTAAGTTGATGATGAAGTTGCAACAATAATAACTGCAATCAGATCCAATGTAAAATCTACAGAGTCACTAACTTGTATAAATTAGAAATTAAGGCAACCTGGAAAATTGTAACCTTCATTTTATCAAGAAATCATTTTATATGACTTTTTGAGCTAGAAAAAGTTAATACACTAGAACCCACTTACTTAATTGAGTATCTTTTAATTGAATAACCCTGTTAATTGTATATAATTTCTAAACACCAAGTTATTTACCATATCCCCTCTACAAATTTGGTCTATTAATTGCATATGGGCTATATAGAGTAAACTTAATAATAATAATAATAATATACACGTTTATATAGCGCCAAAATTATAGTTCAGAAGATATTGAACCATATTCTAAGGTGCTGCACATGTTACTGTTACTCATGCAAATAAACAAACGGAATATATACAGTATCTTACAGTCCAGAACATCACTTATATAGGCTTTTTGAAACAGGTATGTTTTGAGATCTTTCTTGAAAAGGTTGACATTTGACAGTCTTTTTAGGTGTTCTAGTAAATTATTCCCCCCCTCATCCAAGCATCTTGGATGAGCAGGATGAGGGGAATTCTGTGAAGCATAAAACGAACATGTCAGAGGGATGAAATTGCATCGTCACCGATAGGGGGCGTGCCAATCTCTATTAAAAGAGGTGAAAATGAGTGCTATGCACGAATGATTTTATGATCAGTTATTGTTACCTGAGTATAAAACGCTGGTTCATGATGAACAGAATGTCGATTTAAAGCCTATTGGAGGTTGGCAGTATGAAAAAATGGGTGGGTTCTTGCGACCCAAGCCTGGGGGGGAAGGCATCCCTCTGACATGTTCGTTTTATGCTTCACAGAATTCCCCTCATCCTGCTCATCCAAGATGCTTGGATGAGGGGGGGAATTCTGTTACACATAAAACTCACAGTCATTCGGGATGAAATTGCATAGTTTAAAGATGATGCCAACCAACAAATAATCTATGGAATATTTTTTAATACAGCGTTAGCAAACGTTTTGTCAGGGTTAGCTAATGGAATATCTGATCTAAAATAAAATTTATAAAATGTTTCAGCAGAAGTCCAATTTGCTGTGGACAGAACGTTATTTAGTGAGATACCAGCATGAATGGCGGCTGAGGTAGATGAACCTCTCACTGAGTGAGCCTTGTAAACTGAAATGTCGATGCCAGCATTTTTGAGAATATCACAAATCTATCTAGAGAGGGTGCTGGTGCAAATTGCAGAAAAAGTTTTGAAAGAAATAAACAATTTTGAACTTTTCCTTTTGTCTTTAGTTCTGTGGAGATATTCAGAAAGAACAGCAAGGACACATAAAGGTTCCTTTTCATATTTATAAAGATTTATTGAATTTTTATGACGTGACGGTGTGGTTGTTTTGAGATGATCAGTAATAAGAAAAATAACTTCAGAGTTTGTGATTCGAATATTTTTTATATCAAGAGCTGCAAGCGTTTGAACTCTTTGAGCAGTGCATAAAGCAATAAGGGCTGCCAATTTCTTGGTCAATAATTTTAAGGACAGCATTCCATGAGGATAAAGTGATTCTAGATATTGGAGTAACGTAGAGACATCCCAAAGTGTTGAATAACGAGGCTTTGGAGGGTGTTTGTTGAAAATTTGTTTTACAGTTCTGTTAACTAATTTGGAGTCTGAAAAACTAATATATTTTTATACTGTACCAATGACCCAGACATAGCTGGTGCTAACTCTTAAAATATAGGGCCAAACACAAATTTTGCCCCCCAATCCCCAAAATTTGCATCTAAAACTAAAGAAAACATGTCCTGAAAGGCCCTCCACACCTCGCCCCCACTGCGCATGCGCAGTGTCAAGGACGTTCCGAAATTGGCGCCATTTATCATTCTAAGTTTGGCCCTTCATCAGTTAACATCTGACTGATCTTTGTGCTTTTAAATCTCAGTTTAAATGATGCCAGACACATAAATATTAGTGAAATGTTGATTCTAAGGAGGATAGAAAAGGAGGAGAGGAAAAGAATGTGTGACAGAATATTATCAGGGCTGTAACTTAAAATTTTTTAATGAAATTATGTTAAGTTACCTATTTTCAAGGCAGCAGCCATTTTGTTGTCATTCTGATCATTTAGTTACACTGTTTTTTCAAGTGTTTTTCCTCTCTCCCTGTCCTTTAAGTTCCCCCTTGCTATTCTCCCATGCTTTTGGCATAGTTTCTGTAATTATTATTACTAAAATTTCTTGGGAGTTTTAGCTTAATAACAGAATGAATTCTGTTCTTTCCCCATGTTTACGTCTTCACCTACGGGTGGTTAGGCGTTGTGTTCTGCATCTACCATCTGATGTTCTGCAGTTTCTTCCCTGGAAGTCTCTGTTTTGCATCAGATGGTGTATTTTTGGTAACTGATTTCGGGCCTGGGTGCCTGGAGTCTTATTTTAGTGTTTTTACACTCATTGTTTACATTTACAACAGCCCTCTGTGTGAGGGGGGGATTTCTAAATAATAATATCTTTATGTTATTTTAATCATAACTAGATACATTATTATTGTCCGTAAGTGTTGAATAAATTGTTTAAAATATTTTTAAAATTTTTGTCCACACTTAGGCTTGGGATCCATTGGGGCTCAACGTTACTTTTCAGAAACTTGGGCTGTTCTGAAAAAATATTTTTTCAAAATATTTTGATTTCAATTATTTTTTCTATATTAATGGATCATATTATTATTATGTATTTTGATTGCCAGGGGTTAGTGCGAGTACCAGGACTTGTTTTCTTTTCACATTGAAAGGATATTGATCAATTGTTTAAGAGGAAGTCTTCCTCTGACCTTATTATCATTCTATATGTGGTCAGTGTACTCGCATTAACTCCTGTTCTGTATCGTATGATTTCGATGACAATATGGGAAGCGTATGTCACGGTATGTTGTTGGGGATTTGGACACTCCGGTCCTTTCCCCGCAGGGTCACTCTACTTTATCAATTTCTATTTCAGACGATCAAGATTAGGGTGATGTATCTGTGATGTCTTCCAACAGTGTGCCTCCGTCGTCACAATTAATGAAGGGCTAGCGGAAAAGTGCTCATGTAATACGCCAATTGCCTAAGAGGACCCTAGTAGGTTCGACGGCCTTTGACGTCCGCTAGCTCGCCCGGTGTAGCGTCCATTCACCGAATGGTTCGGCAGCCGGGTTCGTCCGTTGCGGTCTAGAAGGAATTTTGGGGTGATGCGAGCACTATAAAATTAACTTAATGCACACCCAGTGACGGCGGATCGGAGGGAGAACGGAGGAAGCCTTTTAGTCCGGTTCATAGCTCGTTCCGGTCCATCCGGACGGCAAGCGAGAGAGGCCCCTCTCTCGTTCAACAACATCTGGCCCCAGATGTTGTGGTACAATGTGTCGTTAGCGGAGCATACGTCCGTCGCTCGGGACGCTCCGTTGTATAGGCAGTCCGCTGAGACTGCTAAGGCTTCCTCTTCTCGTCAGCGCACACGACCGCACCTTGGCTGCGTGACCGCCGATATATTACCAGCTTCGCCGATCAAGGATTCTTCGGCGACCAGGTCACACCATCCGGCAGCCAGGGATTCGAGACCGATGGACTCCGGACGTTCGCATAGGAAGTATGCGGGAGCCATCTGATGCGGAGCTGCCCTCGGCGAAGCACCGATAGACTGCGCCTCCGCAGGTCTCGACGCCGGACATTCTTGTGCACATAGCACAGCTTATCGCAGCATCCCAGCAGCCGACAGAAACGGTGTCGGATCGAGAATTATCCGACAGCGCTGGGTCGGTAGCCGGGGACTCGAGGCCTGCAGACTCCGGACGTTCGCATAGGAAGTGTGCGGGAGTCAACGTACACGGAGCTTCCAGCGGCAATGCATCGTAAGTCTGCTACTGCACAGGCCTCGGGAACGGACGTGCTTTCCTTAATAGCACAGTTTATCGCAGCATCCCAGCATCAACTGAATCTGTCGCATATATTTTATCCGACGATGCTGGGCCGGGACGCTCCGCGGAAGCGGGTACGGACGTCCGAAAGTTTCATCCGGTCCGACGGGATACCGAAAGGGATTCGGTGGATTTCAAGCTTTCCCTTTCGGAACAACATATGCTGCGATGCCGGATAAGAAACTGATAGCGTCGGTGGACTTAGAAATTTTTGGTTCGGTTCAGGGACATCGTCCCTCAGTTCCGACATAGTCCAATAATGTCACACAAACTTTCGAATTATTGAACGACGCTATATATATTATTATTTTATGCTTGCTATCCAAGCATTTCTGGTTTCTTGTTCGAAGAGTTATGGAGATGTCTTTCAAAAGTGTGCCTCTGTCGTCATAGTTAATGAAGAGTTAGCGGCAATAAGTGCTCATGGAATATGTCTATCGCTTACGGAGTGACATTCGCTAGCTCACCCGGTGTAGCGTACATTCATCGAATGGTTCGGCTGCCGGGTTCGTCCGTTGCGGTCTAGGAAGGAGATTTGGGTGATGCGAGCACTTTAATTACTTTAGTACTCACCCAGTGACGGCAGATTGAGGATAGATCGGAGGAAGCCAACAACATAGGGGACCGCATGTTGTGGTTCAGATATTTTACATTCGGAGCATATGTCCGTTGCTCGGGACGCTCCGTTATATTGACAGTCCGAGAGACTGTCTTTAATGCTTCCTCATCCTCACAGCAGGGCACACGACCGCACATTGGCTACGTGACCTCGAGTATCCGATCAGTTTCGGCATTCAGTGATTCCACAGCGAATAGGTCGCGCCATCCGGTAGCCAAGGGACACGAGGCCTATACACCCCGTTAGCTCGCATATTGGAAGTATGCACGGGGTAACGATCTCGGAGCTTCCTGCGGCAATGCATCGTAAGACCGCTGCTCCTCAGGCCTCAGTGACGGACGTGCTATCCGAGTTAGCACAGTTGTTTCGCAGCATCCCAGCAATTGACGGTTTCTCGGTCGAATCAGGAATTATCCGACGGCGCTGGGTCGGTGCGGTCCGCGGTTGCATCAAGCTACGGACGACCGAACGCTTTATAGGGTCCGACAGGATGGCGAAAGGGATTCGAAAGATTTCGAGTTTTCCCTTTAGTAGTATGGGAAGATGCCTTTCATATCTTCTGGCATTTCTTCCAGTGATTATTTTTCGGACTTCATTGCTGCGATCTTGGATAAGAGACTTATAGCGTCATTGGACTCGGATTTTTCGATCGGTACAGGGACTTTGTCTCTGACTTACCGACGCAGTCCAATATTGTCATTACAACATGTGTTTTATTTTTCGACGCTATATATTATATATATATATATACAAGCCTGCTACTAATCATGATAGTTTAGTTTCTTGTCCGCGTGGCTCATTTCTGCCATTTTATCTTTTTTACATATAGTTTATTTTGGCAGAGCGGGGCATACCGAGAGTTCATATGCGTCTAGACGGTGTGATTAAAGACTGCATATATTCTTTTTCGCCGTTTATGTCTTTTCCAATTTCAATGTTGGGAACGACATTATGTATAGTAGACTTAACTTAGACGCTTTATTATACGTAATCCGCCTTACTGAGGCGTTATCATTACGTCTTCAAGAAAAGATTTACGGGATATTATTCTCAATGTAATTTCTTTTGAGGGCAGTAGTTTGTTCACGTATAACTCCGCCCTTCAGTGGCTGATTGGAGTTGGTTAGACGTGATGCAGCCCTAGCTACATCCACGCGTGGATAGTAGGTTAAGAACTCTCTCAGAGTCGCTTCGTTCTCGGAGGAGCTTCTCTTCGACGGCAACTTTCCGGCAATCCATGAATTGCTTGATTTATACATTCTCTTGTCTATCTAGTGTTACAAGAGATTCAGACTGGGGCAAACATTCGGTGGTTGACTCAGAGAGTGCCGCCGCAGTTGCCGGACCCTAGTGTGGCTGTTATGACGGTTGCCAGTCAAACAGATTGGGATATATACTGATCCCTACGGATTCTAAGTGCCAGGGTCTTTGGGTTCCGCAGTCTTTTAGCTATCAGTTTAACTTCCGCGGAATAATGTTTTTTAGGCTTGCTTTATGTCATTGCATGAACATTATTCAGAAACGCATGCCCAAATTCCTGTCCTTTAATTCGACAGTAGTGGCGTATCTCCGGAACCAGGGAGGCACTCTTTCGTTTCCGTTATTCAATTTAATGGAAAGAATCCGTCTGTTGGTTATAGTACACCAAGTTCAGTTTTGGTCCGTCATATTCTGGGTCGTCTGATTGTTTTATCGCACTCCCGTTCTCTTACGGGTCGCTTGTTGCTGTCAGAATGGACTCTCAACAAACAAGTATTTAATCAGATTTGCTATCTATGGGAGCGCCCAATGATGTTTTATTTATGACACAGCTTGCTAATCAGTTGCAGACGTATGTGTTGGCTTGTCCAGATCTCTGAGCTAATACTGTTAACGCTCTATTGATCTATAGGACGGAATGATAGGATACGCGTATCCTCCGGCGCTGTTGTTTTAGCAGGTATTGCTAAGATAAACAACCACAATACATTTCTGTTGATAGCATCTCTATCTTCACAGAGATCATGAGTAATTTACTCTCTTGTCTACTGTGGATCTTTACGTGAAATCTTCCTCTATGTGAGGATCTTTTTTCACTGGGTAAATCGTGTCATCTTTATCACAACCAGCAAGGTCGCAACCTTCATGTATTCCGTTGTGTGGTCCGTATTGCATTGTAAGCACTGTACTGGACGAGCTTTGGACGCGATTTCTTACTATAGGAGATCCTCTTCTTCGCTATTCTATGCGACTAAAGTGGAGGCTCTTCCGTCGTGGTGTAGGGATCATTATGTTCATATGGTTGATCCCTCCATACTACGCATTGCTAGTTTTTGGTATACTTGTTTCACAAGATCTACTGCAGCCTGTTGTTATTTAGGTTATAGGTTATGTTACCTCATACCTATGCACTCTACGATAGTTTACTATTGAGTCTTTTGTCTCTTTATCTAAGTCAGTTAGTAACTTTTTGATAAATAGACTTAGAATCTTTAGATTAAATTCCTATACGGATTTTAACTTCGGTTCTTATTTAGCTAAGTAATCATTTGAGCCTCTGGAAACAGTAGTTTTCAAATTCTGACCTTTTAGACAGTAATTCTGTTGGTTTCTCTTTTACTGTAGAGTCAGTGAGTTTCATGCACTATCGATGGATGATTTTCACTTTCATAGTTTCGGAATCAATACTTCCGTTACTATTTAGGTTGGATTGTTGCATAAGAGTTAGGCTCCTATTATCCGGAACCTATTATTTTAAGGTCCTTCCGTCTTCGTATGGGCATAGGCCTTTACTCTTTCCGGGTACAGTTTATGTATTTATAAACAGATATCTGTTTATTACAAGGGCGTAAGCTTCTTCTGTCTTTGATGTCTAGTAGAAGGACGTTACGCTCCATTTTATTGTTAATGAATTCTATTAACTAGCGTACTGCTTATGGTATATCATTGGCTTAGCAGTTGTGCTTAAGATTTCGGCTCATGAAGTAAGAGTTCTTCTACTTCTTGGGCTTACATTAATAGTGTTGCTATTATAGATTTTTGAAGGCTGCTCATTGCGCTCAGCCATCCATTCATGATTTTTATCTCAGAAATATCGAGTCCATTTCTGAAGGCCTCTATTGTTAGGTCTATTATCTACTGCTCAGAATGTCATTCACTTAACAGTTGCTACTATAGCTAGGTAGGCTGTCTGTTTCGGCAGTGTCTCCGTTCGGCTGCCCTCTTCGCTCTGGGCTATTTGACCCAGGGCAAGAAAAGGGGGGGGGGAGGGTGTTCCCTTGGGTCACCTGTTTTTACTATGAAAACAAGGGGATACCTCCTCCGGAGTTAGTAATTCTGAGCTGTTATTGGGATGGTTGTTTAGTGAGAAGTTTAAGTTTATAAAATTCATTCAAGTCTTAGTTTTTAAAGTATAGCTTTTGAATATTGCATTTGTCAACGGACATGATTATGCAATTCTCACACACTTTTAAGAGTATAAGAGTCTCTATTCTCTACTCTAGACTTACTTTATTATTGGCTTACTTTAAAAATTATTAGTATAAGGATTATTGGATATTAATAGAGTACATGGATGTATGAAGCTCAATTTTTGGAAGGTGTTGTATCTTTCTAATTTATCATAAATAAGAAAGATACATGTAAGGCCTATTACTTCTTTTCCCTACAGGGGATGACTCTATTTTATTTTATTGAGCGTATTCCATTTTGCTCTATGTCCTTGGCCCTCCAGCCTTTTTACTATTCAGCTATGTCTGGGTCATTGGTACAGTATAAAAATGTTAAAAAATTTATAGTAATTTATATATTTTTTATACTTACCAATGACCCAGACGGGGATGGCCCTCCCAGGAGTTGGGAACTCTTGCCTCCCCGCTGAGTACATAGCGCTTACCAGGCACTGGTTATTAGAATGATAAATGGCGCCAATTTCGGAACGTCCTTGACACTGCGCATGCGCAGTGGGGGCGAGGTGTGGAGGGCCTTTCAGGACATGTTTTCTTTAGTTTTAGATGCAAATTTTGGGGATTGGGGGGCAAAATTTGTGTTTGGCCCTATATTTTAAGAGTTAGCACCAGCTATGTCTGGGTCATTGGTAAGTATAAAAAATATATAAATTACTATAAATTTTTTAACTTTTATACTGTACCAATGACCCAGACTTAGCTGGTGCTAACTCCAACAAAAACCAGGGCCAAACACAAATTTTGCCCCCCAATCCCCTTAAATTTGCATCCAAAACAAAAAGAAATCATGTCCTAAAGGACCTCCATAGTACGCCTCTACTGCGCATGCGCAGTGACGCAGTCGTCCCGAAATTGGCGCCAATTATCATTCTCTGTTTGGCCCTTCATCAGTCAACATCTCACTGATCTTTGTGCTTGTAAATCTCAGTTTAAAGGATGCCAGACACGTAATTTTTGGAGAAAATGTGATTCTAAGGAGGATAGAAGGAGGAGAGGAAAAAGAAGTGGCAAAAAATAATCAGGGCTGTACTTAAAATTTTTTGTTGAAATTATGTTAAGTTGCCTATTTTCGAGGCATGGGCCTCTTGTTGTCATTCTTGCTAATTGTTGCACTGCTTATTCAGTGTTTCCTCTCCCCTAGCCTTCTAAAGTCCCCCCTTGCAATTCTCCCATGCTTTTGGCATATTTTTGAGAAGTTTCATTTCTAAAATTTCCTGGGAGAGTTGCTTGGTTACAGAATGTTTTCTGTTATTTTCCCCATAGTTACGTTTTCACCCATGGGTGTATAACGTTTGTGTTCTGCATCTTCCATCTGATGTTCTACAGATTCTCCCCTGGGAGTCTCTGTTTTGCATCAGATAGAGTGTAATTGATGACTGATTCCGGGCCAGTTTTTTCAGTGCCTGGAGTCATGTTTTCTAGTGTGTTACACTGTTTGTTTTCATTGGCAACAGCCTTTTTTGAGGGGGGCTGTTTGCCTTTGTGGTAGTTTATCTCATTATAAGATACATTTATATTATCCGAAAGTGTCTCATTAATTATTTTATATAAATTTAAAATTTTTGACCACACTTTGCCATCGGATCCATCGGGGCTCAACGTTACTTTTCAGCAACTTGGGCTTCTCTGAAAAAATATTTTTTCAAAATTATTTTGTTTTGCAATTGTTGTTTCATTTATTAATGGATCATGTTATTATGTATCTTTGTGTCAGGGGTTTTTGCGAGTAACTAGGACTTATTGTTGTTCTTTCACAATGAAGGGACATTGTTTAAATTGTAATAGGAAGAAATCTTCCTCTGACTTTCATGATCATTGTATTAATTGTAGTCAGTGTTCTCGCATTAATCCCTGTCCTATATGTGAACATTGGGATGAGAAACATTGGAAACGTGTGTCACGATATGTTGTTTCTGGAGAAAGAGCGATGCCGGCTCTTTCTCCACAAGGTCACTCTACTCTCTCAGTTTCTATTTCAGAGGAACCAGAACAGGGTGATGTTTCCATGTTATCTTCTTCAAGTGTGCGTCCGTCGTCACAAATGAATTCAGAGCTAGCGGCAAAAGTGCTCATGGAGATTAGACAAATGTCGTCCGCTAGCTCGCCCGGTGTAGCGTCCATTCACCGAATGGTTCGGCAGCCAGGTTCGTCCGATGCGGTCCAAGAGGAAATTTTGGGTGATGCGAGCACTATAAAAATAATAGATGCACACCCAGTGACGGCAGATAGTAAACGAGAACGGAGGAAGCCTTTTAGTCCGGTTCCTAGCTCGTCCAGGTCCAGCCGGGCCGCGAGCGAGAGAGGCCCCTCTCTCGTACAACAACATCTGGGCCCAGATGTTGTGGTACAAAATGTGTCTTTAGCGGAGCATACGTCCGTCGCTCGGGACGCTCCGTTGTATAAGCAGTCCGCAGAGACTGTTAAGGCTTCCTCTTCTCGTCGGCGCACACGACCGCACCTTGGCTGCGTGACCTCCGATATTTTGCCAGCTTCGCCGATGAAGGATTCTTCGGCGACCAGGTCACACCATCCGGCAGCCAGGGATTCGAGACCGATGGACTCCGGACGTTCGCATAGGAAGTATGCGGGAGCCATCTGATGCGGAGCTGCCCTCGGCGAAGCAGCGAAAGACCGCGCCTCCTCAGGTCTCGACGTCGGACATTCTAGTGCAGATAGCACAGCTTATCGCAGCATCCCAGCAGCCGACAGAAACGGTGTTGGATCGAGAATTATCCGACGGCGCTGGGTCGGTACGCTCCGCCGAAGCATCGGGGGCGGACGACCGGGAACATCGGGAGGTCCGACCGGATGGTGAAAGGGATACGGATGAATTGGAGCTATCCCTTTCGGAACAACATAAAGCTGCCGTGGACTTCATCCGGCACTTTCTCCCTCAAGTTGTTCCGTCGGGCCAGACTGCTGCGCTTCCGGACAAGAGAATTATAGCGTCATTGGACTCTGAATTTTTTGAGCGGTTCAGGGACATCGCTCCCGAGTTTCCGTCGCAGTCCAATAATGTTGCAAGAACATTTGAATTATTGAACGACGCTATATTTAAACTTGCTTCCAGGACGGGGAAAGCAGGTTTCTTGTCCGCTAATACTCTTAACCTGCCTTTCATTAATGCAAGGAATAAATTCGACACGGCAGGACAGGGTATACCGAGATTTCCTCTGCGTATGGACGACGAGGCGGAAGACTTAGAGCTATCATTACCGTCGTCAGCTTCTATTCCAACCGCGGTGTTGGAAACAGCTATTGCGTCTAACAGAGCCAATTTAGATGCCTTATCTTACGCAGATCACCTTACTAAGGCGTTATCACTGCGCCTTCAAGGGGAAGAGTTTCAGGATATACAATCCTCTTTAAGACTTCTTTCAAGGGCAGTAGCTTTTTCCACGTGTAACTCCGCCCTTTCAGTGGCAAATCTGGAGTTGGTTAGACGTGACGCAGCCCTAGATACATCCACACTAGTGGATTCTAAGGTGAAGAACTCTCTTAGAGTCGCTTCGGTCTCAGGAGAACTTCTCTTTGACGGCAAGCTTTCCGCTATTTATGATAAAATTAAAAAGAAAGCTAATGATTCTCTGTTGTTCATATCGGCTCCTAAAAAGTCGGATACAGCAGACACGAATAAGACAGGCACTTCTGGGTCTAATGCGCCCAAGAGAGGTTCCTATAGAGGTTCCGGTGCGTCCTCTTGGTCTTATTCGAGAGACCGTCAGGATAGCGACTCTCGTTCGGGACGTCCTTCAGGCCGGGACAATCGGTCGGACGCCCCGAGGTCGACGAGGCGAGGTGCGGGTCGTGGAAGACGTGGTTTCTCCTACCGCAGGCCTCGCAGGTCCAGGAGGTGATGGCTTAAACCTCTATCGCGTTCCGGTTGGCGGAAGGTTGTCGAGTTTTTCACAAGAGTGGGCGTCGATTACGGACGACCCTTGGGTGAGAGGAGTGACTTCGGAAGGTCTAAAGATATCCTTCAAACGAAAGCCTCCATTAACTCGAAGTCCAAAGTGGTCTCATCTTCCGTCAAATCCACAGAAAAGAGACGCTCTGTTATCAGAGGTGCAGTCTCTTTTAATGAAGAACGCGGTAGAGGTCGTAGAAAACCAGGAATCTCTGGGATTCTACAGCCATCTGTTTCTGGTTCCGAAACCAGACGGCTCGTTCCGTCCAGTCATAGATTTGAGCTGGATAAACAAGCTGATCGTCGCTCCGAAGTTTTATATGGAGACGATTCGATCGGTCAGAGCGAGTATTCGGGTGAACGATTATGCAACGAGCATAGATCTCAAAGATGCGTACTTTCACGTCATGGTACATCCGACATTCCGAAAGTATCTACGCTTCGCAGTCCTAGGAGTGGTGTATCAATTCCGGGCGATGTGCTTCGGATTGAATCTAGCACCCTGGGCTTTCACTCGGGTAATGAACTCGGTAATGATCTACTTCCGAGCTCATTCGTCTGCGGTAACGTCGGCCTACCTGGACGACATTCTTCAGAGGTACGGCAACGAGTTAACGCTTCAGAACGATGTTCAGAATCTTCTTCTATTGCTCCGACGTCTCGGTTTTATAGTAAACGAGGAGAAGTCGGATCTGGTGCCGTCCAAGTCATTCACTCATCTGGGAATGAGCTTCGAGACGCACAACAATCTCGTTCGTCTGCCGTTAACCAGAGCGAAATTAGTCAGTTGTTACGCTCGCTATTGTCTGCACGCAGACAAAGTCACGGCGAGAGAATTTATGAGACTGATAGGTCTGTGCGGAGCCGCCGCGGATCTCATTCCGATGGGGCGGCTACGCACACGTCCTCTTCAAATTTTCCTGACTCAGAATTGGAGTGTGAAAATTCATTCGCTCGATGTAGACGTTCTCTTGTCAGATCAAGTGAAACAAGAGATTCAGACTTGGGCAAGCATTCAGTGGTTAACTCAAGGAGTTCCGCTGCAGTTGCCGGATCCGAGTTTTACCGTTATGACGGATGCCAGTCAAACATGTTGGGGTGCATCATTAATCCCAACGGATTCGAGATGCCAGGGTCTTTGGGATCCGCAATTCCTGTGCAAGCACATAAACATCAAGGAAATGATGTCAATTTGGCTTGCGTTACGTCACTGGATGGACATTATTCACGATGCTCATGTCCAAATCCTATCCGACAATACGACAGTAGTGGCGTATATACGGAATCAGGGAGGCACTCATTCAGTTCCGTTGTTCAATCTAACGGAAAGAATCCTTCTGTTTGCGTTAGAACATCACGTTCTTCTTTCAGTCCGTCACATACCGGGTCGTCTGAATGTGCTAGCAGACTCCCTTTCACGAAAGGGTCGCTTGTTGCCGTCGGAGTGGACTCTCAACAAACAAGTATTCAATCAGATTTGCTACCAATGGGAACGGCCAATGATAGACTTATTTGCGACACATCTCAACAATCAGTTGCAGACGTATGTGTCTCCGTGTCCGGATCCAAGAGCATTTGCAGTAGACGCTCTGTCGATCCCTTGGGACGGAATGATAGGATATGCGTATCCTCCAGCGCCGTTAATTCAACAAGTATTGCTAAAGATAAAACAATCTCAATGCAAGATTCTGTTGGTAGCATCTCTGTCGCCACAGATACCGTGGATAAATCTACTCAGGTGTCTGTTGTGGGACCTACCGCGGAAGCTTCCTCCACGAGAGGATCTTCTTTCGCAGGGGAAATCGCGCCAACTCCATCACAACCCGCAAGGTCTCAACCTTCACGTTTTTCCGTTGTGCGGTCCTTCTTGCATGGCAAGCACTTTACAGGACGAGCAGTGGACGCGATTTCTAACTGTAGGAGGACCTCCTCTTCGCTAAACTATGCGGCTAAGTGGAAGGTTTTTCGTCGTTGGTGTAGGGATCATTCTGTAGATATATTTGATCCCTCTATACTAGACATTGCAAACTTTCTAGTATACTTGTTTGACGAAATCAAACTGCAGCCTGTTACTATAAAGGGTTATAGATCTATGTTATCTGATACCTATGCACATCATGATAGTTTACAAATTGGATCTAATGTCTCTTTATCGAAGTTGGTTAGAAACTTTTCGATAAATAGACCCAGAACTCTTAGATTAATTCCTAAGTGGAATTTAGCTTGGGTTCTCCTTAAATTGAAGGGAAAGCCATTTGAACCTCTTGGGACAGTAGATTTCAAATTCTTATCTTATAAGACAGCTTTTCTCTTAGCTTTCTCTTCTGCCAGAAGAGTCAGTGAGCTTCATGCACTATCGGTGGATGATTCTCATTATCGTAGTGTTGGGAACACTATCACCTTCACTACTAATGTGGGTTTTTTAGCTAAGAATCAGGCTCCTAATAAATATCCGGAACCTATTGTTATTAAGGCTCTTCCGTCTTCAGACGGGCGTAGGCCTTTACTCTGTCCTGTTAGAGCACTACGTATCTATAAACAGAGATCTCAGTTTATCAGAAAGGGACGGAAACGTTTCTTTCTGTCTTTGATGCCTAATAGAAAGGACATTTCAGTCCATTCTATTGCTAGATGGATTCAGTTAACTATCCGTACTGCTTATGAAGATTTGTCTTCTTCTCAGCAGTCTGTGCTTAAGATTTCTGCTCATGAAGTAAGAGCTCTTTCTACTTCCTGGGCTTATGCTAATAGTGTTGCTATTACAGATTTAATGAAGGCTGCTTATTGGTCTCAGCCATCCACATTTACGAATTTTTATCTCAGAAATATTGAGTCCATTTCTGGAGACCTGCATTGTTTAGGTCCGTTATCTGTTGCTCAGAATGTCGTCCACTAAACAGTTGCAACTATAGTTATGCAGGCTTTCTGTTCCGGCAGTGACTCCGGCCGGCTGCCCTCTTCGCTCTGGGCTATTTGACCCAGGGCAAGGGGAAGGGGGGTGGCGGGTGTTCCCTTAGGTCACCTGCTTTATAGTGAAAAGCAAGGGAATGCCTCCTCCAAGTCAGTATTTCTGAGTCGCTTCCGGGATGGTTTTAAAGTGTAATATTAATGTTTAAATTCATTCATGTCTTTTATTTAAAGTGTAGCTCGGTGTGAAGCATTTGTATATGTCAAGTGTCAAACGGGCTTTAATATACAATACTCGGACACTTTTAAATGATTATAAAGAGTCTCAATTCTCTGGACTACTTTATTTATTGGCTTGCTTTAAAAATAATTAGTATAAGGGTTATACTGGATGTTAATAGAGAACATGAATGTTATTGTGCTCAATTATTAAGGGTAGTGTATCTTTCTAATTTAATATTAAATAAGAAAGATACATGTAAAGCCTAATACTCCTTTTCTCCTTAAGGGGTTACCTCTTTACTATATAGTTGAGCTTATTGGATTTTCCTCTATGTCCTAGGCCCTCCAGCCTGTTTACTATTCAGCTAAGTCTGGGTCATTGGTACAGTATAAAAATGTTAAAAAATTTATAGTAATTTATATATTTTTTATACTTACCAATGACCCAGACGGGGATGGCCCTCCCTGGAGTTGGGAACTCTTGCCTCCCCGCTGAGTACATAGCGCTGACCAGGTACTGCCAGTAAGAATGATAATTGGCGCCAATTTCGGGACGACTGCGTCACTGCGCATGCGCAGTAGAGGCGTAGTATGGAGGTCCTTTAGGACATGATTTCTTTTTGTTTTGGATGCAAATTTTGGGGATTGGGGGGCAAAATTTGTGTTTGGCCCTGGTTTTGTTGGAGTTAGCACCAGCTAAGTCTGGGTCATTGGTAAGTATAAAAAATATATAAATTACTATAAATTTTTTAACTTTTCGAGTGGTTCAGGGACATCGCTCCCGAGTTTCCGTCGCAGTCCAATAATGTTGCAAGAACATTTGAATTTTTGAACGACACTATATTTAAACTTGCTTCCAAAACGGGGAAAGCAGGTTTCTTGTCCGCCAATACTCTCAACCTGCCTTTCATTAATGCAAGGAATAAATTCGACACGGCAGGACAGGGTATTCCGAGAGTTCCTCTGCGTATGGACGACGAGGCGGAAGACTTAGAGCTATCATTACCGTCGTCGGCTTCTATTCCAACCGCCGTGTTGGAAACAGCTATTTCGTCTAACAGAGCCAGTTTAGATGCCTTATCTTACGCAGATCACCTTACTAAGACGTTATCACTGCGCCTTCAAGGGAAAGAATTTCAGGATATACAATCCTCTTTAAGACTTCTTTCAAGGGCAGTAGCTTATTCCACGTGTAACTCCGCCCTTTCAGTGGCAAACCTGGAGTTAGTTAGACGTGACGCAGCCCTAGCTACATCCACACTCGTGGATACTAAGGTGAAGAACTCTCTCAAAGTCGCTTCGGTCTCCGGAGAACTTCTCTTTGACGGCAAGCTTTCTGCTATTTATGATAAAATTACAAAGAAAGCTTCGGATTCTCTGTTGTTCAAATCTGCTTCTAAGAAGTAAGGCTTCCACGTTTAGACAAAATTGTAAACGTTTAAACGACTGTCTGTAAACGAAACGTAAACGTTTACACGTACTAACAGTAACAATGCAAGTAGTCAATATTTGATAGAAGTGTGTAATAATACACAGTAAGTTCATCATATCTTTGCGTACAGGGCATACAATTTATGTTATTGAGACAGCCGATTTACAGTTCGTCCAAAAACGACGTAGACGAACGATCACAGCATGCAGATGCTGAAGGCAAAGTTGCTCGGTCTGGGGGGGGGGGGGGGGGGGGGGTTCTGGGGAATATTCCCCCAGGTAAATTTTGAAATTTATGGGGGTCTCTGGTCTTCTGGTGGGTTCGGGGTGAAATTCCTTATATTTTTTCAAACAGTAATGTTGGAGCGAGTTGCCATGGCACACAATAGTGACAATACCGGACTTGAGAGTGGAATGCAATGTCGCAAAAATAAACAAAGTCTACAAACCATGCAGGGGAATCCAAATTTTCAAACACCGCAAGTCCCAGTCTGTCTGTCAAACTCCATAAATCCATAAATCGATCCTAAGATCATCCCATGTGTGAATAATAAATTAATAATCCATGTCAGGTGAACGAAATCATCGAGAACAACTGTGTATCACTTTAGGAATATACATGTAAATCCGAATAAACTAAAACATTCCACACATGTTTCGAAGGAAACACCAAAGATAAGCACGTGCCATGCGGCTCACGTGACTGTGTCACATATGATATCACATGATTTGAAGATGACTTCGTTCGGTTACTGTGGCGGCGGCGCCAGTCGGAACCAGTACACAGTTTTTCTGAAGCATTACCAAAATATTGCATTACAAAGTTGGAAATTATTTTTTGGTTTCTTTGACTTTCTGCATTAATCTGCAATTCTGAAATTACTCTATTAAAACTTCATTCCGTGTACACGTTTACCAGAACTGTAAACGTTTAATGCCCATAAACGAAACGTTCACGTTTACACATGTAAACGTGGAAGGCTTACTAAGAAGTCGGATACGGCAGACAAGAATAAGACAGGCACATCTGGGTCTAATGCGCCCAAGAGAGGTTCCTATAGAGGTTCCGTTGCGTCCTCTTGGTCTTATTCGAGAGACCGTCAAGGTAGCGACTCACGTTCGGGACGTCCTTCGGGCCGGGACAACCGGTCGGACGCCCCGAGGTTGACGGGACGAGGTGCGGGTCGTGGAGGACATGGTTTCTCCTACTGCAGGCCTCGCAGGTCCAGGAGGTGATTGCTTAAACCTCTATCGCGTACCGGTTGGCGGAAGGTTGTCGAGCTTTTCACAAGAATGGGCGTCGATTACGGACGACCCTTGGGTGAGAGGAGTGACTTCGGAAGGTCTAAAGATATCCTTCAAACGAAAGCCACCATTAACTCGAAGTCCAAAGTGGACTCAACTTCCGTCAAATCCGCAGAAAAGAGACGCTCTATTATCAGAGGTGCAGTCTCTTTTAATGAAGAACGCGGTAGAGGTCGTAGAAAACCAGGAAACTCCGGGATTCTACAGCCATCTGTTTCTGGTTCCGAAACCAGACGGCTCGTTCCGTCCAGTCATAGATTTGAGCTGGATAAACAAGCTGATCGTCGCTCCGAAGTTTTATATGGAGACGATTCGGTCGGTCAGAGCGAGTATTCGGGTGAACGATTATGCAACAAGCATAGATCTCAAAAATGCGTACTTTCACGTCATGGTACATCCGACATTCAGAAAGTATCTACGCTTCGCAGTCCTAGGAGTGGTGTATCAATTCCGGGCGATGTGCTTCGGATTGAATCTAGCACCCTGGGCTTTCACTCGGGTAATGAACTCGGTAATGATCTATTTCCGAGCTCATTCGTCTGCGGTAACGTCGGCCTACCTGGACGACATTCTTCAGAGGTACGGCAACGAGTTAACGCTTCAGAACGATGTTCAGAATCTACTTCTATTGCTCCGACGTCTCGGTTTTATAGTAAACGAGGAGAAGTCGGATCTGGTGCCGTCCAAGTCATTCACACATCTGGGAATGAGCTTCGAGACGCACAACAATCTCGTTCGTCTGCCGTTAACCAGAGCGAAATTAGTCAGTTGTTACGCTCGCTATTGTCTGCACGCAGACAAAGTCACAGCGAGAGAATTTATGAGACTGATCGGTCTGTGCGGAGCCGCTGCGGATCTCATTCCGATGGGGCGGTTACGCACGCGTCCTCTCCAAATTTTCTTGACTCAGAATTGGAGTGTGAAAATTCATTCGCTCGACATAGACGTTCTCTTGTCAGATCAAGTGAAACAAGAGATTCAGACTTGGGCAAACATTCAGTGGTTAACTCAGGGAGTTCCGCTGCAGTTGCCGGATCCGAGTTTTACCATTATGACGGATGCCAGTCAAACAGGTTGGGGTGCATCATTGATCCCAACGGATTCGAGATGCCAGGGTCTTTGGGATCCGCAATTCCTGGGCAAGCACATAAACATCAAGGAAATGATGTCAATTTGGCTTGCGTTACGTCATTGGATGGACAGTATCCACAATGCACATGTCCAAATCCTGTCCGACAATACGACAGCAGTGGCGTATATACGGAATCAGGGAGGCACTCATTCAGTTCCGTTGTTCAATCTAACGGAAAGAATCCTTCTGTTTGCGCTAGAACATCAGGTTCTTCTTTCGGTCCGTCACATACCGGGTCGTCTGAATGTGCTAGCAGACTCCCTTTCACGAAAGGGTCGCTTGTTGCTGTCGGAGTGGACTCACAACAAACAAGTATTCAATCAGATTTGCTACCAATGGGAACGGCCAATGATAGACTTATTTGCGACACATCTCAACAATCAGTTCCAGACGTATGTGTCCCCGTGTCCGGATCCAAGTGCATTTGCAGTGGACGCTCTGTCGATCCCTTGGGACGGAATGATAGGATATGCGTATCCTCCAGCGCCGTTAATTCAGCAAGTATTGCTAAAGATAAAACAATCTCAATGCAAGATTCTGTTGGTAGCATCTCTGTCTCCACAGAGACCGTGGATAAATCTACTCAGGTGTCTGTTGTGGGACCTACCGCGAAAGCTTCCTCCACGGGAGGATCTTCTTTTGCAGGGGAAATCGCGTCAACTCCATCACAACCCGCAAGGTCTCAACCTTCACGTTTTTCCGTTGTGCGGTCCTTCTTGCATGGCAAGCACTTTACAGGACGAGCAGTGGACGCGATTTCTAACTGTAGGAGGACCTCCTCTTCGCTAAACTATGTGGCTAAGTGGAAGGTTTTTCGTCGTTGGTGTAGGGATCATTCTGTAGATATTTTCGATCCCTCTAAACCAGACATTGCAAACTTTCTAGTATACTTGTTTGACGAAATCAAACTGCAGCCTGTTACTATTAAAGGTTATAGGTTTATGTTATCTGATACCTATGCACATCATGATAGTTTACAAATTGGATCTAATGTCTCTTTATCTAAGTTGGTTAGAAACTTCTCGATAAATAGACCCAGAACTCTTAGGTTAATTCCTAAATGGAATTTAGCTTGGGTTCTTCTTAAATTGAAGGAAAAGCCATTTGAACCTCTTGGGACAGTAGATTTCAAATTCTTATCTTATAAGACAGCTTTTCTCTTAGCTTTCTCTTCTGCTAGAAGAGTCAGTGAGCTTCATGCACTGTCGGTGGATGATTCTCACTATCGTAGTGTCGGGAACACTATCACCTTCACTACTAATGTGGGTTTTTAGCTAAGAATCAGGCTCCTAATAAATATCCGGAACCTATTGTTATTAAGGCTCTTCCGTCTTCACATGGGCATAGGCCTTTACTCTGTCCTGTTAGAGCGTTACGTATCTATAAACAGAGATCTCAGTTTATCCGAAAGGGACGGAAACGTTTCTTTCTGTCTCTGATGCCTAATAGAAAGGACATTTCGGTCCATTCTATTGCTAGATGGATTCAATTAACTATCCGTACTGCTTATGAGAGTTTATCTTCTTCTCAGCAGTCTGTGCTTAAGATTTCCGCTCATGAAGTAAGAGCTCTTGCTACTTCTTGGGCTTATGCTAATAGTATTGCTATTACAGATTTAATGAAGGCTGCTTATTGGTCTCAGCCATCCACATTCACGAATTTTTATCTCAGAAATATTGAGTCCATTTCTGGAGACTTGCATTGTTTAGGTCCGTTATCTGTTGCTCAGAATGTCGTCCACTAAACAGTTGCAACTATAGTTATGCAGGCTTTCTGTTCCGGCAGTGACTCCGTCCGGCTGCCCTCTTCGCTCTGGGCTATTTGACCCAGGGCAAGGGGAAGGGGGGGGGGGGGTGTTCCCTTAGGTCACCTGCTTTATAGTGAAAAGCAAGGGAATGCCTCCTCCAAAGTCAGTATTTCTGAGTCGTTTCGGGGATGGTTTTAGAGTGCAATATTAATGTTAAAATTCATTCATGTCATATTTTTAAAGTGTAGCTCGGTGTGAAGCATTTGTATATGTCAAGTGTCAAACGGGCTTTAATATACAATACTCGGACACTTTTAAAAGATTATAAAGAGTCTCAATTCTCTGGACTAACTTTATTTATTGGCTTACTTTAAAAATAATTAGTATAAGGGTTATACTGGATGTTAATAGAGAACATGAATGTTATTGTGCTCAATTATAAAGGGTATTGTATCTTTCTAATTTAATATTAAATAAGAAAGATACATGTAAAGCCTAATACTCCTTTTCTCCTTAAGGGGTTACCTCTTTATTATATAGTTGAGCTTATTGGATTTTCCTCTATGTCCGAGGCCCTCCAGCCTGTTTACTATTCAGCTAAGTCTGGGTCATTGGTACAGTATAAAAATGTTAAAAAATTTATAGTAATTTATATATTTTTTATACTTACCAATGACCCAGACGGGGATGGCCCTCCCAGGAGTTGGGAACTCTTGCCTCCCCGCTGAGTACATTGCGCTGACCAGGCACTGCCAGTAAGAATGATAATTGGCGCCAATTTCGGGACGTCCTTGACACTGCGCTTGCGCAGTAGGGGCGAAGTATGGAGCCCCTATAGGACATGATTTCTTTTGGTTTTGGATGCAAATTTTGGGGATTGGGGGACAAAATTTGTGTTTGGCCCTGGTTTTGTTAGAGTTAGCACCAGCTAAGTCTGGGTCATTGGTAAGTATAAAAAATATATAAATTACTATAAATTTTTTAACATTTGATAATAAGCTAAGAGTTTGATTTAACATTGATCGATGAGAATTAATCACACTGTAAGATTTTCCTGAATAATCAAGGAAGGCTAGATAATTAGCTAAATGTGTTTCAGATGGGTAAAGTGGATTAACCTTCCTTTCCTTACACCAAACAATCCATTTCCCCCAGGCATAATTATATGTTTTTTGAGTGGCTGGTTTCCATGACTGTAGGATGAGGTTGGCAGCTGATTTTGAAATGCCTCCTGATAGGAATTGATTCCAGAGACAAGACATCCGGCAAGTTGGAGTTTCCCTGCAAGGGGATGAATGCAATTGCTGTGTGGTAGTCTGAGAAGATGTTCTGTTTTTGGAAGAAAAATAGGGTAATGACTGAGAATTTCGAGCAGTAGAGGATACCATGGTTGTGTACTCCAGACGGGAATTATGAGAAGAGCCAACCTTATTTTGTCTTCCTTTATTTTCATAATGATCTTCATGAGCAAACTGAAAGGAGGGAAAATATATGGAATTAGGTTTCCCCAATTTATAGTAAAAGCATCAACAAATTTTGCATAAGGATCATAATGCCAAGAAACATAATCTTGTAATTGACAATTCAATCTGGAAGCAAAGAGATCGATACAAGGAGAAATTTCCAATTGTTCACATAAAGTTTGAAATATTTCTGAATCAATCATCCATTCTGTATTATCACTGAATTGCCTAGACAATTTGTCAGCAACAATATATTTTTATACTGTACCAATGACCCAGACATAGCTGGTGCTAACTCTTAAAAATATAGGGCCAAACACAAATTTTGCCCCCCAATCCCCAAAATTTGCATCTAAAACCAAAGAAAACATGTCCTGAATGGCTCTCCATACTTCACCTCTACTGCGCATGCGCAGTGTCAAGGACGTCCCGAAATTGGCGCCATTAATCATTCTTTGTTTGGCCCTTCATCAGTTAACATCTGACTGATCTTTGTGCTTGTAAATCTCAGTTTAAATGATGCCAGACGCATAAATATTAGTGAAATGGTGATTCTAAGGAGGATATAGAAGGAGGAGAGGAAAAATGAGTGACAGAAAATAATCAGGGCTGTAACTTAAAATTTTTTTATGAAATTATGTTAAGTTACCTATAGTTTTATACTATACCAATGACCCAGACTTAGCTGGTGCTAACTCTAACAAAACCAGGGCCAAACACAAATTTTGCCCCCCAATCCCCAAAATTTGCATCCAAAACCAAAAGAAATCATGTCCTATAGGACCTCCATACTTCGCCCCTACTGCGCATGCGCAGTGTCAAGGACGTCCCAAAATTGGCGCCAATTATCATTCTCTGTTTGGCCCTTCATCAGTCAACATCTCACTGATCTTTGTGCTTGTAAATCTTAGTTTAAAGGATGCCAGACACGTAATAATGGGAGAAATGGTGATTCTAAGGAGGATATAGAAGGAGGAGAGGAAAAAGGAGTGACTAAAAATAATCAGGGCTGTACTTAAAATTTTTTATGAAATTATGTTAAGTTGCCTATATTTTTATACTGTACCAATGACCCAGACATAGCTGGTGCTAACTCTTAAAATATAGGGCCAAACACAAATTTTGCCCCCCAATCCCCAAAATTTGCATCTAAAACTAAAGAAAAATTGTCCTGAAAGGCCCTCCACACTTCGCCCCTACTGCGCATGCGCAGTGTCAAGGACGTTCCGAAATTGGCGCCATTAATCATTCTAAGTTTGGCCCTTCATCAGTTAACATCTGACTGATCTTTGTGCTTGTAAATCTCAGTTTAAATGATGCCAGACACATAAATATTAGTGAAATGGTGATTCTAAGGAGGATAGAGAAGGAGGAGAGGAAAAGAATGTGTGACAGAATATTATCAGGGCTGTAACTTAAAATTTTTTAATGAAATTATGTTAAGTTACCTATTTTCAAGGCAGCAGCCATTTTGTTGTCATTCTGATTATTTAGTTACACTGTTTTTTTAAGTGTTTTCCTCTCTCCCTGTCCTTTAAGTTCCCCCTTGCTATTCTCCCATGCTTTTGGCATAGTTTTTGTAATTATTATTACTAAATTTTCTTGGGAGTTTTAGCTGAATAACAGAATGAATTCTGTTCTTTCCCCATGTTTACGTCTTCACCTACGGGTGGTTAGGCGTTGTGTTCTGCATCTACCATCTGATGTTCTGCAGTTTCTTCCCTGGAAGTCTCTGTTTTGCATCAGATAGTGTATTTTTAGTAACTGATTTCGGGCCTGGGTGCCTGGAGTCTTATTTTAGTGTTTTTACACTCATTGTTTACATTTACAACAGCCCTCTGTGTGAGGGGGGGATTTCTAAAAAATAATATCTTGATGTTATTTTAATCATAACTAGATACATTATTATTGTTCGTAAGTGTTGAATAAATTGTTTAAAATATTTTTAAAATTTTTGTCCACACTTAGGCTTGGGATCCATTGGGGCTCAACGTTACTTTTTAGAAACTTGGGCTGTTCTGAAAAAATATTTTTTCAAAATATTTTGATTTCAATTATTTTTTCTGTATTAATGGATCATATTATTATTATGTATTTTGATTGCCAGGGGTTAGTGCGAGTACCAGGACTTCTTTTCTTTTCACATTGAAAGGATATTAATCAATTGTTTTAAGAGGAAGTCTTCCTCTGACTTTATTATCAATCTATATGTGGTCAGTGTACTCGCATTAACTCCTGTTCTGTATCTTATGATTTCGATGACAATATGGGAAGCGTATGTCACGGTATGTTGTTGGGGATTTGGACACTCCGGTCCTTTCCCCGCAGGGTCACTCTACTTTATCAATTTCTATTTCAGACGATCAAGATTAGGGTGATGTATCTGTGATGTCTTCCAACAGTGTGCCTCCGTCGTCACAATTAATGAAGGGCTAGCGGAAAAGTGCTCATGTAAATACGCCAATTGCCTAAGAGGACCCTAGTAGGTTCGACGGCCTTTGACGTCCGCTAGCTCGCCCGGTGTAGCGTCCATTCACCGAATGGTTCGGCAGCCGGGTTCGTCCGTTGCGGTCTAGAAGGAATTTTGGGGTGATGCGAGCACTATAAATTAACCTAATGCACACCCAGTGACGGCGGATCGGAGGGAGAACGCAGGAAGCCTTTTAGTCGGTTCATAGCTCGTTCCGGTCCATCCGGACGGCAAGCGAGAGAGGCCCCTCTCTCGTTCAACAACATCTGGCCCCAGATGTTGTGGTACAAAATGTGTCGTAAGCGGAGCATACGTCCGTCGCTCGGGACGCTCCGTTGTATAGGCAGTCCGCTGAGACTGCTAAGGCTTCCTCTTCTCGTCAGCGCACACGACCGCACCTTGGCTGCGTGACCGCCGATATATTACCAGCTTCGCCGATCAAGGATTCTTCGGCGACCAGGTCACACCATCCGGTAGCCAGGGACACGAGGCCTGCAGACTCCGGACGTTCGCATAGGAAGTGTGCGGGAGTCAACGTACACGGAGCTTCCAGGGGCAATGCATCGTAAGACCGCTACTGCACAGGCCTCGGGAACGGACGTGCTTTCCTTAATAGCACAGTTTATCGCAGCATCCCAGCATCAACTGAATCTGTCGCATATATTTTATCCGACGATGCTGGGTCGGGACGCTCCGCGGAAGCGGGTACGGACGTCCGAAAGTTTCATCCGGTCCGACGGGATACCGAAAGGGATTCGGAGGATTTCGAGCTTTCCCTTTCGGAACAACATATGCTGTTGTGTATGTCATCTGACTTGGTCTTCTACAGCTTCTTTCGTCGGACCAGAATGCTGCGATGCCGGATAAGAAACTGATAGCGTCGGTGGACTTAGAAATATTTGGTTCGGTTCAGGGACATCGTCCCTCAGTTCCGACATAGTCCAATAATGTCACACTAACTTTCGAATTATTGAACGACGCTATATATATTATTATTTTATGCTTGCTAACCAAGCATTTCTGGTTTCTTGTTCGAAGAGTTATGGAGATGTCTTTCAAAAGTGTGCCTCTGTCGTCATAGTTAATGAAGAGTTAGCGGCAATAAGTGCTCATGGAATATGTCTATCGCCTATGGAGTGACATTCGCTAGCTCACCCGGTGTAGCGTACATTCATCGAATGGTTCGGCTGCCGGGTTCGTCCGTTGCGGTCTAGGAAGGAGATTTGGGTGATGCGAGCACTTTAATTACTTTAGTACTCGCCCAGTGACGGCAGATTGAGGACAGATCGGAGGAAGCCTGTTAGTCCGGTTCCTGGCTTGTCCAGGTCCGTCCGGGCTGTGAGCGAGAGAGGTCCCTCTCTCGCCCAACAACATAGGGGACCGCATGTTGTGGTTCAGATATTTTACATTCGGAGCATATGTCCGTTGGTCGGGACGCTCCGTTATATTGACAGTCCGAGAGACTGTCTTTAATGCTTCCTCATCCTCACAGCAGGGCACACGACCGCACATTGGCTACGTGACCTCGAGTATCCGATCAGTTTCGGCATTCAGTGATTCCACGGCGAATAGGTCGCGCCATCCGGTAGCCAAGGGACACGAGGCCTATACACTCCGTTTGCTCGCATATTGGTAGTATGCACGGGGTAACGATCACGGAGCTTCCAGCGGCAATGCATCGTAAGACCGCTTCTCCTCAGGCCTCAGTGACGGACGTGCTATCCGAGTTAGCACAGTTGTTTCGCAGCATCCCAGCAATTGACAGTTTCTCGGCCGATTCAGGAATTATCCGACGGCGCTGGGTCGGTGCGGTCCGCGGTTGCATCAGGTACGGACGACCGAACGCTTTATAGGGTCCGACAGGATGGCGAAAGGGATTTGAAAGATTTCGAGTTTTCCCTTTAGTAGTATCAGAAGATGCCTTTCATATCTTCTGGCATTATCTTCCAGTGATTATTATTTCGGACTTCATTGCTGCGATCGTGGATAAGAGACTTATAGCGTCATTGGACTCGGAATTTTGGATCGGTTCAGGGACATTGTCCCTGACTTACCGACGCAGTCCAATATTGTCATTACAACATGTGTTTTATTTTTCGACGCTATATATATATATATATACAAGCCTGCTACTAAGCATGATAGTTTAGTTTCTTGTCCGCGTTGCTCATTTCTGCCATTTTATCATTTATACAAATAGTTTATTTTGGCAGAGCAGGGCATACCGAGAGTTCATATGCGTCTAGACGGTGTGATTAAAGACTGCATATATTCTTTTTCGCCGTTTATGTCTTTTCCAATTTCAATGTTGGGAACGACATTATGTATAGTAGACTTAACTTAGACGCTTTATTATACGTCATCCGCCTTACTGAGGCGTTATCATTACGTCTTCAAGAAAAGATTTACGGGATATTATTCTCAATGTAATTTCTTTTGAGGGCAGTAGTTTGTTCACGTATAACTCCGCCCTTCAGTGGCTGATTGGAGTTAGTTAGACGTGACGCAGCCCTAGCTACATCCACACGCGTGGATAGTAAGGTTAAGAACTCTCTCAGAGTCGCTTCGTTCTCGGAGGAGCTTCTCTTCGACGGCAACTTTTCGGCAATCCATGAATTGCTCGATTTACACGCTCTCTTGTCTATCTAGTGTTACAAGAGATTCAGACTGGGGCAAACATTCGGTGGTTGACTCAGAGAGTGCCGCCGCAGTTGCCGGACCCGAGTGTGGCTGTTATGACGGTTGCCAGTCAAACAGATTGGGATATAATACTGATCCCTACGGATTCGAAGTGCCAGGGTCTTTGGGTTCCGCAGTCTTTTAGCAATCAGTTTTCTTCCGCGGAATAATGTTTTTTAGGCTTGCTTTATGTCATTGCATGAACATTATTCAGAAACGCATGCCCAAATTCCTGTCCTTTAATTCGACAGTAGTGGCGTATCTCCGGAACCAGGGAGGCACTCTTTCGTTTCCGTTATTCAATTTAATGGAAAGAATCCGTCTGTTGGTTATAGTACACCAAGTTCAGTTTTGGTCCGTCATATTCCGGGCCGTCTGATTGTTTTATCGGACTCCCGTTCTCTTACGGGTTGCTTGTTGCTGTCAGAATGGACTCTCAACAAACAAGTATTCAATCAGATTTGCTATCTATGGGAGCGCCCATTGATGATTTATTTATGACACAGCTTGCTAATCAATTGCAGACGTATGTGTTGGCTTGTCCAGATCTCTGAGCTAATATTGTTAACGCTCTATTGATCTATAGGACGGAATGATAGGATACGCGTATCCTCCGGCGCTGTTGTTTCAGCAGGTATTGCTAAGATAAACAACCACAATACATTTCTGTTGATAGCATCTCTATCTTCACAGAGATCATGAGTAATTTACTCTCTTGTCTACTGTGGGTCTTAACGTGAAATCTTCCTCTATGTGAGTATCTTTTTCACTGGGTAAATAGTGTCATCTTTATCACAACCAGCAAGGTCGCAACCTTCATGTATTCCGTTGTGTGGTCCGTATTGCATTGTAAGCACTGTACTGGACGAGCTTTGGATGCGATTTCTTACTATAGGAGATCCTCTTCTTCGCTATTCTATGCGGCTAAAGTGGAGGCTCTTCCGTCGTGGTGTAGGGATCATTATGTTCATATTGTTGATCCCTCCATACTACTCATTGCTATTTTTTAGTATACTTGTTTCACAAGATCTACTGCAGCCTGTTATTATTTAGGTTATAGGTTTATGTTACCTCATACCTATGCACTCTACGATAGTTTACAATTGAATCTTTTGTCTCTTTATCTAAGTCAGTTAGTAACTTTTTGATAAATAGACTTAGAATCTTTAGATTAAATTCCTATACGGATTTTAACTTCGGTTCTTATTTAGCTAAGTAATCATTTGAGCCTCTGGAAACAGTAGTTTTCAAATTCTGACCTTTAGACAGTAATTCTGTTGGTTTCTCTTTTACTGTACAGTCAGTGAGTTTCATGCACGATCGATGGATGATTTTCACTTTCATAGTTTCGGAATCAATACTTCCGTTACTATTTAGGTTGGATTGTTGCATAAGAGTTAGGCTCCTATTATCCGGAACCTATTATTTTAAGGTCCTTCCGTCTTCGTATGGGCATAGGCCTTTACTCTTTCCGGGTACAGTTTATGTATTTATAAACAGATATCTGTTTATTACTATGGGCGTAAGCTTCTTCTGTCTTTGATGTCTAGTAGAAGGACGTTACGCTCCATTTTATTAGCTCACCTGAGCGAAGCTCAAGGGGAGCTTAACTAATCACTTTCTGTCCGTCGTCCGGCGTCCGTCGTCCGTCGTCCGTCGTCGTCCGTCCGGCGTTAACTTTACATTATCGACTTCTCCTCCTAAACCACTTGCCCAATTTTATTCAAATGTTGGCTAAATGTTTATTACCTAATGCCAATTCAGATTTGTTCAAATGAAGTTGCCCCTCCTCCTGGGTGGTGCCACACCCCCAAGGGGCACCAAAATCTTTGTAAATCTTCTTCTCATGAACCAGCAGTAGCAGAGACTTGATATTTGGTGTGCAGCTTCCTTTTGAGGTGTAGACTCAGATTTGTTCAAGAGAAGTTTGTGGGGCTATACTTGACCTTGTTATGAGAGGGGCAAAATTTTTTGCCCCGCCCAAAATTTCTATTTTCCAAACCGAGAGGCTGATTTGAACCAAATTTTATGTGAGGGCTTATTGGGTCATGAGTACTTGATTTATGCAAAAAAAAATTTTCCCGCAGCCCCGTGGGAACCGCAGGAGCTAAAAATAGAAAAAATTTAAAACGCCCATATCTCCAAAACTGCACGGCACTGAGAATTTTTATTTGGTGTGCAGCTTCCTTAGGACCAACAGAAAGGATTGGTAAAAAAAAATTGCCATCGGTTTTATCATAGGGTACAGTTTCGGGACTTTGAAAAAGTGCTAAGTCAGCACTTTTTAACACTGTAGGCAATGGGAAAAACATTAAAAAATCTTCTTCTCCAGATCCAGCAGGCAGAATCTTTTCATATTTGGTATGCAACATTGTAGGGTGGATCTGATTCAAGTTTGTTCAAATCGGCCCCCTGGGTTCATATTTGGGCTCAGTATAGGAGCCCGATTTCGAACTTAGTGCATTTCAGGCAAATTTCTTAAAAAATCTTCTTCTCCAGATCCAGCAGGCAGAATCTTTTGATATTTGGTATGCAACATTGTGGGGTGGATCTGATTCAAGTTTGTTCAAATCGGCCCCCTGGGTTTATATTTGGGTTCAGTATAGGAGCCCAAATTTGAACTTACTGCATTTCAGGCAAATTTCTTTGAAAATCTTCTTCTCCAGATCCAGCAGGCAGAATCTTTTGATATTTGGTATGCAACATTGTAGGGTAGATCTGATTCAAGTTTGTTCAAATCGGCTCCCTAGATTCATATTTGGGCTCACTATAGGAGTTCGAATTCGAATTTAGTGCATTTCAGGCAAATTTCTTCAAAAATCTTCTTCTCCAGATCCAGCAGGCAGAATCTTTTGATATTTGGTATGCAATGTTGCGGGGTAGATCTGATTCAAGTTTGTTCAAATCGGCCCCCTGGATACATATTTGGGCTTACTATAGAAGCCCGAATTCGAACTTAGTGCATTTCAGGCAAATTTCTTAAAAAATCTTCTTCTCCAGATCCAGCAGGCAGAATCTTTTCATATTTGGTAAGCAACATTGTGGGGTGGATCTGATTCAAGATTGTTCAAATCGTCCCCTGGGTTAATATTTGGGCTCAGTATAGGAGCCCGATTTCGAACTTAGTGCATTTCAGGCAAATTTCTTAAAAAATCTTCTTCTCCAGATCCAGCAGGCAGAATCTTTTGATATTTGGTATGCAACATTGTAGGGTGGATCTGATTCAAGTTTGTTCAAATCGGCCCCCTGGGTTCATATTTGGGCTCAGTATAGGAGCCCGATTTCGAACTTAGTGCATTTAGGCAAATTTCTTAAAAAATCTTCTTCTCCAGATCCAGAAGGCAGAATCTTTTGATATTTGGTATGCAACATTGTGGGGTGGATCTGATTCAAGTTTGTTCAAATCGGCTTCCTAGATTCATATTTGGGCTCACTATAGAAGCTCGAATTTGAACTTAGTGCATTTCATGCAAATTTCTTAAAAAATCTTCTTCTCCAGATCCAGCAGGCAGAATCTTTTCATATTTGGTAAGCAACATTGTGGGGTGGATCTGATTCAAGTTTGTTCAAATCGGCCCCCTGGGTTTATATTTGGGCTCAGTATAGGAGCCCAAATTTGAACTTATTGCATTTCAAGCAAATTTATTAAAAAATCTTCTTCTCCAGATCCAGCAGGCAGAATCTTTTGATATTTGGTATGCAACATTGTGGGGTGGATCTGATTCAAGTTTGTTCAAATCGGCTTCCTAGATTCATATTTGGGCTCACTATAGAAGCTCGAATTCGAACTTAGTGCATTTCAGGCAAATTTCTTAAAAAATCATCTTCTCCAGATCCAGCAAGCAGAATCTTTTGATATTTGGTATGCAACATTGCGGGGTGGATCTGATTCAAGTTTGTTCAAATCAGCCCCCTGGATTCATATTTGGGCTCACTATAGAAGCTCGAATTCAAACTTAGTGCATTTCGGGCAAATTTCTTCAAAAATCTTCTTCTCCAGATCCAGCAGGCAGAATCTTTTGATATTTGGTATGCAACATTGCGGGGTGGATCTGATTCAAGTTTGTTCAAATCGGCCCCCTGGATTCATATTTGGGCTTAATATAGAAGCCCGAATTCGCACTTAGTGCATTTCAGGCAAATTTCTTCAAAAATCTTCTTCTCCAGATCCAGCAGGCAGAATCTTTTGATATTTGGTATGCAACATTGCGGGGTGGATCTGATTCAAGTTTGTTCAAATCGGCCCCCTGGATTCATATTTGGGCTTAATATAGAAGCCCGAATTCGCACTTAGTGCATTTCGGGCAAATTTATTAAAAAATCTTCTTCTCCAGATCCAGCAGGCAGAATCTTTTGATATTTGGTATGCAACATTGTGGGGTGGATCTGATTCAAGTTTGTTCAAATCGGCTTCCTAGTTTCATATTTGGGCTCACTATAGAAGCTCGAATTCGAACTTAGTGCATTTCAGGCAAATTTCTTAAAAAATCTTCTTCTCCAGATCCAGCTTCAGAATCTTTTCATATTTGGTAAGCAACATTGTGGGGTGGATCTGATTCAAGTTTGTTCAAATCGGCCCCCTGGGTTTATATTTGGGCTCCGTATAGGAGCCCAAATTTTAACTTAGTGCGTTTCAGGCATATTTCTTAAAAAATCTTCTTCTCCAGATCCAGCAGGCAGAATCTTTTGATATTTGGTATGCAACATTGTAGGGTGGATCTGATTGTGATTCATGAACGTATTTATTTGTAAAGTTGATAGAATCTTAGACAAAATTTGCAGAAAAGATCTACTATAGAAGGGGTGGTATCCAGGGTGAACCGTTTACCCAAATCTAGCAGTACTAATGCATTATTCACACAAATCTTCGTTCAAATTTTATGACCCCTCATTGGAACACATGCATTCAGCTCATTCCAACAAAGGTCATATGCCATGTTTTCGAGACAAAGGAATAAAAATTTTAGTTATTCATGAAATTTTTAGGCAACTGTTGTCTGTTATTCACATTGCTTCATGAAATTTCAGTACTTTTAGAAGTTACCTCAGTAATCAAGGGTTAATTCCCCTTAATTAAATGTCGCCTCTAAAAAACAACCACTTTGCATATCTTACCTTTTTACCAGCATAACTGCCAAAACTTGTCAGCATTCTTCGCAAAAATCGCTATTCAAATTTTAATTTTTGTCTCTTAAACATACATGTACTTATCGCTTGTAAATACCCCATTGGAATGAGCTTTTTGAGCTCATTCCAATGAGAGGTCGCACACCATGCTTTTTGAGTCAAAAAAGCAATTTTTTTAGTTATTCCAGAATTTCGTACGTAAAACACAGCTTTATGACTTCACATTAAAATGAGCTCTCTAAGCTTGTTCCAATCAACATTCACGCACTATGTCTTTCACACAAAAAATAAAATTTTCCATTTATTCAGGAATTTTGTTTGCAAGAACACTCTTACCCCCCCCCCCCCCCCCCACAAACACACACACACAAACACACACACACACACACAAACACAGACACACACATCTAAAAGTTCGTCAGCAAAAAAACAGTTACTTCAATTTTTAAATGCATTATAGGAACAACTTGCCTAATCAAATTTAAATACTTTTGCATCATTCTGTATCTAGAACAAACCATTTACCATATCTTTACGCAAAATTCTCCAGCATCATTCACAAAAAAACACCATTATTTATATATTCACATTTCTGTCTCAAAAATATACCTGATCTTCCCATACCCCTATTGGAATAAGCTGTTTGAGCTTGTTCCAATGATGATAAAAAAAAATAAAATTTGTGAAAATTTTTGTTTTCTTGCATGCAAATATATACATGTAGCACATGGAAGATATCCACAGTTGGGGAGAGATGTCCAAGGCTATCTCTTCACATTCCTTGTTTGTGCTTCATGCTAAACCAGTTTGTCTGCAGAGATAAATTTGCTTTATTAAAAATCATTGGAGATTGGCCACACACCAATGATTTTAAATAAAACTAATTTTATGTAACAAATGTTGAACTTCAAACAAAATCTATCACTCAACCAGTTAATGTTGATGAGGCATGACATGGTGAAGGTGACCTAAAATACTTCTTAGAGTCACTTTGTCAGGTGAGCGATTAAGGCCACGTGGGGCCTCTTGTTGTTAATGGATTCTATTAACTATCGGTACTGCTTATGGTATATCATTGACTTAGCAGTTGTGCTTAAGATTTCGGCTCATGAAGTAAGAGTTCTTCTACTTCTTGGGCTTACATTAATAGTGTCGCTATTATAGATTTTTGAAGGCCGCTCATTGCGCTCAGCCATCCACATTCATGAATTTTATCTCAGAAATATCGAGTCCATTTCTGGAGGCCTCTATTGTTAGGTCTATTATCTACTGCTCAGAATGTCATTCACTTAACAGTTGCTACTATAGCTAGGTAGGCTGTCTGTTTCGGCAGTGTCTCCGTTCGGCTGCCCTCTTCGCTCTGGGCTATTTGACCCAGGGCAAGAAAAAGGGGGGGGGGGGGGGGGAGGGTGTTCCCTTGGGTCACCTGTTTTACTATGAAAACAAGGGGATACCTCCTCCGGAGTTAGTAATTCTGAGCTGTTATTGGGATGGTTGTTTAGTGAGAAGTTTAGGTTTTTAAAATTCATTCAAGTCTTAGTTTTTAAAGTATAGCTTTTGAATATTGCATATGTCAACGGACATGATTATGCAATCCTCATACACTTTTAGGAGTATAAGAGTCTCTGTTCTCTAGACTTACTTTATTTATTGGCTTACTTTAAAAATTATTAGTATAAGGATTATATTGGATATTAATAGAGTACATGGATGTATGAAGCTCAATTTTGGAAGGTGTTGTATCTTTCTAATTTATCATAAATAAGAAAGATACATGTAAGGCCTATTACTTCTTTTTCCCTACAGGGGATGACTCTATTTTATTTTATTGAGCGTATTCCATTTTGCTCTATGTCCTTGGCCCTCCAGCCTTTTTACTATTCAGCTATGTCTGGGTCATTGGTACAGTATAAAAATGTTAAAAAATTTATAGTAATTTATATATTTTTTATACTTACCAATGACCCAGACGGGGATGGCCCTCCCAGGAGTTGGGAACTCTTGCCTCCCCGCTGAGTACATAGCGCTTACCAGGCACTGGTTATTAGAATGATTAATGGCGCCAATTTCGGAACGTCCTTGACACTGCGCATGCGCAGTAGGGGCGAAGTGTGGAGGGCCTTTCAGGACATGTTTTCTTTAGTTTTAGATGCAAATTTTGGGGATTGGGGGGCAAAATTTGTGTTTGGCCCTATATTTTAAGAGTTAGCACCAGCTATGTCTGGGTCATTGGTAAGTATAAAAAATATATAAATTACTATAAATTTTTTAACTTTTGAGGCATGGGCCTCTTGTTGTCATTCTTGCTAGAATGTTGCACTGCTTATTCAGTGTTTCCTCTCCCCTGGCCTTCTAAGTCCCCCCTTGCAATTCTCCCATGCTTTTGGCATATTTTTGAGAAAGTTCATTTCTAAAATTCTCTTGGGAGAGTTGCTTGGTTACAGAATGTTTTCTGTTATTTTCCCCATAGTTACGTTTTCACCCATGGGTGTATAAACGTTGTGTTCTGCATCTTCCATCTGATGTTCTGCAGATTCTCCCCTGGGAGTCTCTTGTCTTGCATCAGATAGAGTGTAATTTTGATGACTGATTTCGGGCCAGTTTTTTCAGTGCCTGGAGTCATGTTTTCTGGTGTTTTACACTGTTTGTTTACATTGGCAACAGCCTTTTTTGAGGGGGGCTGTTTGCCTTTGGTGTAGTTTATCTCACTATAAGATACATTTCTATTATCCGTAAGTGTCTCATTAATTATTTAATATAAATTTAAAATTTTTGACCACACTTGGCCATCGGATCCATCGGGGCTCAACGTTACTTTTCAGAAACTTGGGCTTCGCTGAAAAAATATTTTTCAAAAATTATTTTGATTTGCAATTGTTTTTTCATTATTAATGGATCATGTTATTATGTATCTTTGTGTCAGGGGTTTGTGCGAGTAACTAGGACTTGTTGTTGACTTTTCACAATGAAAGGATATTGTTCAAATTGTAATGGGAAGAAATCTTCCTCTGACTTTCATGATCATTGTATTAATTGTAGTCAGTGTTCTCGCACTAATCCCTGTGCTATATGTGAATTTTGGGATGACAAACATTGGAAACGTGTGTCACGGTATGTTGTTACTGGAGAAAGGGCGATGCCGGCTCTTTCTCCGCAAGGTCACTCTATTCTCTCAGTTTCTATTTCAGAGGAACAAGAACAGGGTGATGTTTCCATGTTATCTTCTGCAAGTGCGCTTCCGTTGTCACAAATGAATACAGAGCTAGCGGCAAAAGTGCTCATGGAGATTAAACAAATGTCGTCCGCTAGCTCGCCCGGTGTAGCGTCCATTCACTGAATGGTTCGGCAGCCGGGTTCGTCCGATGCGGTCCAGGAGGAAATGTTGGATGATGCGAGCACTATAAACATTCAATGTGCACACCCAGTGATGGCGGATAGTAGGCGAGATCGGAGGAAGCCTTTGAGTCCGGTTCCTAGCTCGTCCAGGTCCAGCCGGGCCGCGAGCGAGAGAGGCCCCTCTCTCGTACAACAACATCTTGGACCAGATGTTGTGGTACAAAATGTGTCGCAAGCGGAGCATACGTCCGTCGATCGGGATGCTCCGTTGTATAGGCAGTCCGCGGAGACTGCTCAGGCTTCTTCTTCTCGTCGGCGCACACGACCGCACCTTGGCTGCGTGACCACCGATATCTTACCAGCTTCGCCGATCAAGGATTCTTCGGCGACCAGGTCACACCATCCGGCAGCCAGGGACACGAGGCCGATGGACTCCGGACGTTCGCATAGAAAAAGTATGCGGGAGCCATCAGATGCGGAGCTGCCCTCGGCGAAGCAGCGAAAGACTGCGCCTCCGCAGGTCTCGATGCCGGACGTACTTGTGCAGATTGCACAACTTATCGCAGCATCCCAGCAGCCGACAGAAACGGTGTCGGATCGGGAATTATCCGACGGCGCTGGGTCGGTACGCTCCGCCGAAGCATCGGGGGCGGACGACCGGGAGCATCATGAGGTCCGACCGGATGGTGAAAGGGATACGGATGATTTGGAGCTATCCCTTTCGGATCAACATAAAGCTGCCGTGGACTTCATCCGGCACTTTCTCCCTCAAGTTGTTCCGTCGGGCCAGACTGCTGCGGTTCCGGACAAGAGGATTATAGCGTCATTGGACTCTGAATTTTTCGAGCGGTTCAGGGACATCGCTCCCGAGTTTCCGTCGCAGTCCAATAATGTTGCAAGAACATTTGAATTATTGAACGACGCTATATTTAAACTTGCTTCCAAAACGGGGAAAGCAGGTTTCTTGTCTGCCATTACTCTCAACCTGCCTTTCATTAATGCAAGGAATAAATTCGACACGGCAGGACAGGGTATTCCGAGAGTTCCTCTGAGTATGGACGACGAGGCGGAAGACTTAGAGCTATCATTACCGTCGTCAGCTTCTATTCCAACCGCGGTGTTGGAAACAGCTATTGCGTCTAACAGAGCCAATTTAGATGCCTTATCTTACGCAGATCACCTTACTAAGGCGTTATCACTGCGCCTTCAAGGGGAAGAGTTTCAGGATATACAATCCTCTTTAAGACTTCTTTCAAGGGCAGTAGCTTATTCCATGTGTAACTCCGCCCTTTCAGTGGCAAACCTGGAGTTAGTTAGACGTGACGCAGCCCTAGCTACATCCACACTCGTGGATACTAAGGTGAAGAACTCTCTCAGAGTCGCTTCGGTCTCCGGAGAACTTCTCTTTGACGGCAAGCTTTCTGCTATTTATGATAAAATTACAAAGAAAGCTTCGGATTCTCTGTTGTTCAAATCTGCTTCTAAGAAGTTGGATACGGCAGACAAGAATAAGACAGGCACTTCTGGGTCTAATGCGCCCAAGAGAGGTTCCTATAGAGGTTCCGGTGCATCCTCTTGGTCTTATTCGAGAGACCGTCAAGGTAGCGACTCACGTTCGGGACGTCCTTCGGGCCGGGACAACCGGTCGGACGCCCCGAGGTCGACGGGACGAGGTGCGGGTCGTGGAGGACGTGGTTTCTCCTACTGCAGGCCTCGCAGGTCCAGGAGGTGATGGCTTAAACCTCTATCGCGTACCGGTTGGCGGAAGGTTGTCGAGCTTTTCACAGGAATGGGCGTCGATTACGGACGACCCTTGGGTGAGAGGAGTGACTTCGGAAGGTCTAAAGATATCCTTCAAACGAAAGCCTCCATTAACTCGAAGTCCAAAGTGGACTCAACTTCCATCAAATCCGCAGAAAAGAGACGCTCTATTATCAGAGGTGCAGTCTCTTTTAATGAAGAACGCGGTAGAGGTCGTAGAAAACCAGGAGACTCCGGGATTCTACAGCCATCTGTTTCTGGTTCCGAAACCAGACGGCTCGTTCCGTCCAGTCATAGATTTGAGCTGGATAAACAAGCTGATCGTCGCTCCGAAGTTTTATATGGAGACGATTCGATCGGTCAGAGCGAGTATTCGGGTGAACGATTATGCAACGAGCATAGATCTCAAAGATGCGTACTTTCACGTCATGGTACATCCGACATTCCGAAAGTATCTACGCTTCGCAGTCCTAGGAGTGGTGTATCAATTCCGGGCGATGTGCTTCGGATTGAATCTAGCACCCTGGGCTTTCACTCGGGTAATGAACTCGGTAATGATCTATTTCCGAGCTCATTCGTCTGCGGTAATGTCAGCCTACCTGGACGACATTCTTCAGAGGTACGGCAACGAGTTAACGCTTCAGAACGATGTTCAGAATCTACTTCTATTGCTCCGACGTCTCGTTTTTATAGTAAACGAGGAGAAGTCGGATCTGGTGCCGTCCAAGTCATTCACACATCTGGGAATGAGCTTCGAGACGCACAACAATCTCGTTCGTCTGCCGTTAACCAGAGCGAAATTAGTCAGTTGTTACGCTCGCTATTGTCTGCACGCAGACAAAGTCACAGCGAGAGAATTTATGAGACTGATAGGTCTGTGCGGAGCCGCTGCGGATCTCATTCCGATGGGGCGGTTACGCACGCGTCCTCTCCAAATTTTCTTGACTCAGAATTGGAGTGTGAAAATTCATTCGCTCGACATAGGCGTTCTCTTGTCAGATCAAGTGAAAGAAGAGATTCAGACTTGGGCAAACATTCAGTGGTTAACTCAGGGAGTTCCGCTGCAGTTGCCGGATCCGAGTTTTACCATTATGACGGATGCCAGTCAAACAGGTTGGGGTGCATCATTGATCCCAACAGATTCGAGATGCCAGGGTCTTTGGGATCCGCAATTCCTGGGCAAGCACATAAACATCAAGGAAATGATGTCAATTTGGCTTGCGTTACGTCATTGGATGGACATTATCCACAATGCACATGTCCAAATCCTGTCCGACAATACGACAGTAGTGGCGTATATACGGAATCAGGGAGGCACTCATTCAGTTCCGTTGTTCAATCTAACGGAAAGAATCCTTCTGTTTGCGCTAGAACATCAGGTTCTTCTTTCGGTCCGTCACATACCGGGTCGTCTGAATGTGCTAGCAGACTCCCTTTCACGAAAGGGTCGCTTGTTGCCATCGGAGTGGACTCTCAACAAACAAGTATTCAATCAGATTTGCTACCAGTGGGAACGGCCAATGATAGACTTATTTGCGACACATCTCAACAATCAGTTGCAGACGTATGTGTCCCCGTGTCCGGATCCAAGAGCATTTGCAGTGGACGCTCTGTCGATCCCTTGGGACGGAATGATAGGATATGCGTATCCTCCAGCGCCGTTAATTCAGCAAGTATTGATAAAGATAAAACAATCTCAATGCAAGATTCTGTTGGTAGCATCTCTGTCTCCACAGAGACCATGGATAAATCTACTCAGGTGTCTGTTGTGGTACCTACCGCGAAAGCTTCCTCCACGGGAGGATCTTCTTTCGCAGGGGAAATCGCGTCTACTCCATCACAACCCGCAAGGTCTCAACCTTCACGTTTTTCCGTTGTGCGGTCCTTCTTGCATGGCAAGCACTTTACAGGACGAGCAGTGGACGCGATTTCTAACTGTAGGAGGACCTCCTCTTCGCTAAACTATGCGGCTAAGTGGAAGGTTTTTCGTCGTTGGTGTAGGGATCATTCTGTAGATATTTTCGATCCCTCTATACCAGACATTGCAAACTTTCTAGTATACTTGTTTGACGAAATCAAACTGCAGCCTGTTACTATTAAAGGTTATAGGTCTATGTTATCTGATACCTATGCACATCATGATAGTTTACAAATTGGATCTAATGTCTCTTTATCTAAGTTGGTTAGAAACTTCTCGATAAATAGACCCAGAACTCTTAGGTTAATTCCTAAATGGAATTTAGCTTGGGTTCTTCTTAAATTGAAGGAAAAGCCATTTGAACCTCTTGGGACAGTAGATTTCAAATTCTTATCTTATAAGACAGCTTTTCTCTTAGCTTTCTCTTCTGCTAGAAGAGTCAGTGAGCTTCATGCACTGTCGGTGGATGATTCTCACTATCGTAGTGTCGGGAACACTATCACCTTCACCACTAATGTGGGTTTTTTAGCTAAGAATCAGGCTCCTAATAAATATCCGGAACCTATTGTTATTAAGGCTCTTCCGTCTTCATACGGGCGTAGGCCTTTACTCTGTCCTGTTAGAGCGTTACGTATCTATAAACAGAGATCTCAGTTTATCAGAAAGGGACGGAAACGTTTCTTTCTGTCTCTGATGCCTAATAGAAAGGACATTTCGGTCCATTCTATTGCTAGATGGATTCAATTAACTATCCGTACTGCTTATGAGAGTTTATCTTCTTCTCAGCAGTCTGTGCTTAAGATTTCCGCTCATGAAGTAAGAGCTCTTGCTACTTCTTGGGCTTATGCTAATAGTATTGCTATTACAGATTTAATGAAGGCTGCTTATTGGTCTCAGCCATCCACATTCACGAATTTTTATCTCAGAAATATTGAGTCCATTTCTGGAGACCTGCATTGTTTAGGTCCGTTATCTGTTGCTCAGAATGTCGTCCACTAAACAGTTGCAACTATAGTTATGCAGGCTTTCTGTTCCGGCAGTGACTCCGTCCGGCTGCCCTCTTCGCTCTGGGCTATTTGACCCAGGGCAAGGGGAAGGGGGGGGGGGGGGTGTTCCCTTAGGTCACCTGCTTTATAGTGAAAAGCAAGGGAATGCCTCCTCCAAAGTCAGTATTTCTGAGTCGTTTCCGGGATGGTTTTAGAGTGTAATTAATGTTAAAATTCATTCATGTCATATTTTTAAAGTGTAGCTCGGTGTGAAGCATTTGTATATGTCAAGTGTCAAACGGGCTTTAATATACAATACTCGGACACTTTTAAAAGATTATAAAGAGTCTCAATTCTCTGGACTAACTTTATTTATTGGCTTACTTTAAAAATAATTAGTATAAGGGTTATACTGGATGTTAATAGAGAACATGAATGTTATTGTGCTCAATTATAAAGGGTATTGTATCTTTCTAATTTAATATTAAATAAGAAAGATACATGTAAAGCCTAATACTCCTTTTCTCCTTAAGGGGTTACCTCTTTATTATATAGTTGAGCTTATTGGATTTTCCTCTATGTCCTAGGCCCTCCAGCCTGTTTACTATTCAGCTAAGTCTGGGTCATTGGTACAGTATAAAAATGTTAAAAAATTTATAGTAATTTATATATTTTTTATACTTACCAATGACCCAGACGGGGATGGCCCTCCCAGGAGTTGGGAACTCTTGCCTCCCCGCTGAGTACATAGCGCTGACCAGGCACTGCCAGTAAGAATGATAATTGGCGCCAATTTCGGGACGTCCTTGACACTGCGCATGCGCAGTAGGGGCGAAGTATGGAGGTCCTATAGGACATGATTTCTTTTGGTTTTGGATGCAAATTTTGGGGATTGGGGGGCAAAATTTGTGTTTGGCCCTGGTTTTGTTAGAGTTAGCACCAGCTAAGTCTGGGTCATTGGTAAGTATAAAAAATATATAAATTACTATAAATTTTTTAACTTTCGAGGCAACTGCCTGTTGTGGTCATTCTTGTTATCAAGATTACACTGCTTATTCCGTGTTTTCCTCTCTCCCTTTCCTTTAAGTCCCCTCTTGCTATTCTCCCATGCTTTTGGCATATTTTCTGTAATATTATTACTAAAATTTCTTGGGAGTTTTAGCTGGATAACAGAATGTATTCTGTTCTTTTCCCTATGTTTACGTCTTCACCTATGGGTGTTTAGGCATAGTGTTCTGCATCTACCATCTGATGTTCTGCAGTTTCTTCCCTGGAAGTCTCTGTTTTGCATCAGATAGTGTATTATTGGTAACTGATTTCGGGCCAGGGTGCCTGGAGTCTTGATCTAGTGTTTTTACACTTATTGTTTACATTTCCAACAGCCCTCTGTGTGAGGGGGGATTTCTTGAAAATAATATCTTGATGTTAATTTAATCATAACTAGACACATTATTATTGTTCGTAAGTGTTGCATAAATTGTTTAAAATATTTTTAGAATTTTTGTCCACACTTAGACTTGGGATCCATTGGGGCTCAACGTTACTTTTCAGAAACTTGGGCTGTTCTGAAAAAATATTTTTTCAAAAGTTTTTAATTCAATTATTTTTTCTATGTTAATGGATCTTATGTATTTTGATTGTCAGGGGTTGGTGCGAGTACTAGGACTTTGTTTTCTTTCACATTGAAAGGGTATTGTTCAATTGTAATAAGAGGAAATCTTCCTCTGACTTTCATATTCATTGTAATGTAGTCAGTGTACTCGCACTAACTCCTGTTCTGTATGTGTTGATTATGATGACAACATGGGAAGCGTGTGTCACGGTATGTTAGTGGGGAATTGGCCATTCCGGTCCTTTCCCCGCAGGGTCACTCTACTTTATCAATCTCTATTTCAGACGATCATGATCAGGGTGATGTATCCGTGATGTCTTCCAAAAAGTGTGCCTCCGTCGTCACAATTAATGAAGAGCTAGCGGAAAAGTGCTCAGGTAATACGTCAATTGCCTAAGAGGACCCTAGTAGGTTCAACGGCCTTTGACGTCCGCTAGCTCGCCCGGTGTAGCGTCCATTCATCGAATGGTTCGGCAGCCGGGTTCGTCCGTTGCGGTCTAGAAAGGAGTTTTGGGTGATGCGAGCACTATAAACATCCATGTGCACACCCAGTGACGGCGGATTAGAGGGGAGAACGGAGGAAGCCTTTTAGTCCGGTTCATAGCTCGTCCAGGCCCATCCGGGCTGCGAGCGAGAGAGGCCCCTCTCTCGTACATCAACATCTGGCCCCAGATGTTGTGGTACAAAATTTCTCGCATTCGGAGCATACGTCCGCCGCTCGGGACGCTCCGTTATATAGACAGTCCGGAGAGACTGTCAATAAGGCTTCCTCATTCTCATGGCAGCGCACACGACCGCACCTTGGCTACGTGACCTCCGATATCCAGTCAACTTCGCCAATCAGAGAATCCTCGGCGACCAGGTCATGCCATCCGATAGCCAGGGACACAAGGCCTGCAGACTCCGGACGTTCGCATAAGAAAGTATGCGGGAGTCAACGTACTCGGAGCTTCCAGCGGCAAAGCATCGTAAGACCGCTTCCGCACAGGCCTCGGTGACGGACGTGCTATCCCAACTAGCACAACTTATTGCAGCATCCCAGCAACGACAGAATCTCTGTCGCATAATATAATATCCGACGACGCTGGGTCGGGACGCTCCGCGTAAGCATCAAGTGCGGATGTCCGAAAATTTCATACGGTCCGACGGGATGCCGAAAGGGATTCGGAGGTTTTCGAGCTTTCCCTTTCGGAACAACATAAGCTACTGTATATGTCATCCGACTTCATCTTCTAGAGGTTCTTCGTCGGACCAGAATGCTGTGATACCGGATAAGAAACTGATAGCGTCGGTGGACTTAGAAATTTTTGGTTCGGTTCAGGGACATCGTCCCTCAGTTCCGACACAGTCCAATAATGTCTCAGATATGTTCGATTTATTGAACGACGCTATATATATTTTTTATATGCTTGCTATGTACAAGCATATCTGGTTTCTTGTTCGCAAAATTACTGAGATGTCTTTCAAAAGTGTGCCTCTGTCGTCATAGTTAATGAAGAGCTAGCGGCAATTAGTGCTCATGGATTACGTCAATCTCCTAAGAGGTCCCTAGTAGGATCGACGGAGTTAACATTCGCTAGCTCACCCGGTGTAGCGTCCATTCATCGAATGGTTCGGCAGTTGGGTTCATCCGTTGCGGTCTAGGATGGAGATTTCGGTGATGCGAGCACTATAATAGACTTTAGTACACACCCAGTGACGACGGATTAGAGGAGAGATCGGAGGAAGCCTGTTAGTCTGGTTCCTAGCTCGTCCGGTCCGTCCGGGCGGCGAGCGAGAGAGGTCCCTCTCTCGTGCAACAACATATGGGACCGGATGTTGTGGTACAGACATGTCACCTTCAGAGCGTATGTCCGCCACTCCGGACGCTCCGTTATATAGACAGTCTGAGTGACTGTCAATAATGCTTCCTCATCCTCACAGCAGTGCACACGACCGCACATTGGCTATGTGACCTTGAATATCCGGCCAGCTTCGGCATTCAGTGATTCCATGGCGAACAGGTCACGCCATCCGGTAGCCAAGGGACACGAGGCCTGCACACTCCGGTCGCTCGCATAATAGAAGTATGCACGGGGTAACGAACACGGAGCTTCCAGCGGCAATGCATCGTAAGACCGCTTCTCCACAGGCCTCAGTGATGGACGTGCTATCCAAAATAGCACAGCTTATCGTAGCATCCCAGCAAACGACAGATTCTCGGTCGGATCAGGAATAATCCGACAGCGCTGGGTCGGTACGCTCCACTGTTGCATCAGGTACGGACGACCGAATATTTCATAGGGTCCAACAGGATGGCGAAAGGAATTCGGATGATTTTGAGCTTTCCCTTTCGGAACAACAGAAGCTGCCATACATTTCTTCCGGCATTATCTTCCCGAGGTTGTTCCGTCGGACTACATTGCTGCGATGCTGGATAAGAGACTAATAGCGTCATTGGACACGGAGTTTTGGATCGGTTCAGGGACATTGTCCCTGAGTTGCCGACGCAGTCCAATAATGTCTTTAGAATATTCAAATTATTGAACGACGCTATATATATATAAGCTTGCTATCAACATGCGAGTATAGTTTCTTGTCCGCAATGCTCTATTCTGCCTTTCGTGAATTCTAGGAAATAATTGTTTATTGGTGGAACTGGGCTTACCGAGAGTTCCTTTGCGTCTAAGACGGCGAGACTGAAGACTGCAAATTATCTTTTTCGCCGTCTATATCAATTCCAACCACGATGTTGGAAACGACAATGATGTATAATAGACTTAACTTAGATGCTTTATCAAACGTATACCACCTTACTGAGACGTTTATCATTACGTCTTCAAGAGAAAGAATTCCAGGATATGATCCACAATGAGATTTCTTTCAGGGGCAGTAGTTTTTCCACGTATAACTCCGCCCTTCAGTGGCAACCTGGAGTTGGTTAGACGTGACGCAGCCCTAGCTACATCCACGCGCATGAATAGTAAGGTGAAGAACTCTCTCAGAGTTGCTTCGGTCTCGAGAAGCTTCTCTTCGACGGCAACCTTTCAGCAATCTTGAATTGCTCGATATACACGTTCTCTTGTTTATCAAGTGTAACAAGAGATTCAGACGTGGGCATACATTCGGTGGTTGACTCAGAGAGTTCCACTGTAGTTGCCGGATCCGAGTTTTTCAATTATGACGGATGTCAGTCAAACAGGTTGGGACACAATTTTGATCCCAACGGATTCGAAGTGCCAGGGTCTTTGGGTTCTGCAGTTTTTAGGCAAGCTCCTTACTTCCAAGGAAGAATATTATGTTGGCTTGCACTACGTCATTGGATGAATTTTATTCAGAAACGCATGTTCAATCCTGTCCGATAATATGACAGTAGTTGCGTATATCCGGAACCAGGGAGGCACTCATTCGGTTCCGTTATTAATTTTAACGGAAAGAATCCTTCTGTTTGTTATAGAACACCAAGTTCTGTTTCGGTTCGTCATATTCTTGGTCGTCGGATCGTATTAGCAGACTCCTTTTCACGTAAGGGTCGTTTTGTTGCCGTCGGAATGGACTATCAACAAACAAGTATTCAATCAGATTTGCTATCAATGGGAGCGCCCAGTGATAATTATTTGCGACACAACTCTCCAATCAATTGTAGACGTATGTGTCTCCGTGTCTGGATCTCTGAGCATATGTACTTAACGCTCTATCGATCTAATAGGACGCTATGATAGGATATGCGTATCCTCCATCGCTGTTGATTCAGCAAGTATTGCTAGAATTATTCATTCACAATACAATTCTGTTGGTAGCATCCCTGTCCCACAGAGACGGTGTATAAATTTACTTAGATGTCTACTGTGGGACTTACCGCGGAAACTTCCTCCACGAGAGGATCTTTTTTCGCTGGGGAAATCATGTCAACTCTATCACAACCCGCAAGGTCTCAACCTTCACGTCTTCCATTGTGCGGTCCTTCTTGCATAGCAAGCACTGTATAGGACCAGCAGTGGACGCGATTCCTAACTGTAGAAGGACCTCCTCTTCGCTATACTATGCGGCTAGAGTGGAGGGTCTTCCGTCATTGGTGTAGGGATCTTTATGTTGATATTTTTGATTCCTACATACCAGATATTGCAAACTTTCTAGTATACTTGTTTGACGAGATCAACTGCAGCCAGTCACTGTTATAGGTTATTGGTCTATGTTATCTGATACCTATGCACTCCATGATAGTTTAGAATGGAGCCTAATGTCTCTTTATCTAAGTTAGTTTGAAACTTTTCGATAAGAGACCTAGAATCGTTAGATTAATTCCTATTCGGAATTTAGCTTGGGTTCTTATTAACTAAAGCAACCATTTGAATCCTTGAGACAGCAGTTTCAATTCTGGTCTTTTAAGGCAGCGATTCTCTTAGCCTTCTCTTCTGCTGAAGAGTCAGTGAGCTTCATGCACTATCGGTGGACGACTCTCACTTTCGTAGTATCGGGAACTCTATTACCTTTACTACTAATGTTGTATTTTTGGTTAAGAATCAGGCTCCTAATGATATCCGGAACCTATGGTTTTTAGGTCCTTCCGTCTTCGAGCGGGCATAGGCCTTTACTCTGTCCGGATAGACCTTTATGTATTTATTAACAGATCTCAGTTTATCAGTAGGACGTAAAGCTTCTTCTGGCTCTGATGCCTAATAGAAGGGTCATTACGGTCCATTCTATTACTTAATGCATTCAGTTAACTATCGGTACTGCTTAGGATAATTTATCCTTAACTCAGCAGTCTGTGCTTAAGATTTCGGCTCATGAAGCAAGAGCTCTTCTACATCTTGGGCTGACGTATAGTTTTGCTATTATAGATTAATAGGCTGCATATTGGTCTCAACCATCCACATTCATGAATTTTTATCTCAAAAATATTGTATCCATTTCTGGAGACCTGCATTGTTTAGGTCCATTATCAGCTGCTCAGAAAGTCGATCACTTAACAGTTGCAACTATAGCTATGTAGGCTTTATGTTCCGGCAGTGACTCCGTCTTGCTGCCCTCTTCGCTCTGGGCTATTTGACCCAGGGCAAGAAAAAGGGGGGGGGGGGAGGGTGTTCCCTTGGGTCACCTGTTTTTATTATGAAAACAAGGGGATACCTCCTCCGGAGTTAGTATTTCTGAGCTGTTACTGGGATGGTTTCTTAAGTGAAAGTTATATTTTTAAATTCATTCATGTCATAGTTTTAAAGTATAGCATTTGTATATGTCATGTGTCAAACGGATGTTATTATACTATCCTCAGACATTTTTTTAAAAGAGCATAAAGAGTCTCAATTCTTTGGACTAACTTTAATTTATTGGCTTACTTTAAATATAATTAGTATACGAATTATACTAGATATTAATAGAGAACATGGATGTTATCATGCTCAATTATAAAAGGTATTGTGTCTTTCTAATTTGTCATAAATAAGAAAGATACACGTGAAGCCTATTTCTCCTTTTCTCCTACAGGAGATGAATCTATTTATATAGTTGAGCTTATTGGATTTTCCTCTATGTCCTGGGCCCTCCAGCCTTTTTACTATTCAGCTATGTCTGGGTCATTGGTACAGTATAAAAATTTTAAAAAATTTATAGTAATTTATATATTTTTTATACTTACCAATGACCCAGACGGGGATGGCCCTCCCAGGAGTTGGGAACTCATACCTCCCCGCTGAGTACATAGCGCTTACCAGGCACTGGTTATAAGAATGATTAATGGCGCCAATTTCGGGACGTCCTTGACACTGCACATGCGCAGTGTAGGTGAAGTGTGGAGGGCCATTCAGGACATGTTTTCTTTGGTTTTAGATGCAAATTTTGGGGATTGGGGGGCAAAATTTGTGTTTGGCCCTATATTTTAAGAGTTAGCACCAGCTATGTCTGGGTCATTGGTAAGTATAAAAAATATATAAAGTACTATAAATTTTTTAAGTTTTTCGATTTTTTCTTCTGAAAGAAAAATTTTGAATTTTCCAGAATCTATAATAAACCCAAGATATTGGATTTTTTGAGTGGGTATGAGGCATGATTTTCCAAGGTTGATATTAAACCCTAGTCTTTCAAACATAGTCTTTAAGAACATGGTATTTTCCCTACAAGTCTCCGGAGACTTGTGACAAATGAGGGAGTCATCAATATAAAAGAAAGACTTTACACCTCTAGATCGGACAAATGAAAAAAATCGGTTTCATCAATTTTGTAAAAATCCTTGGCGCCGACGCCAAACCAAAAGGGAGACAGCAAAACTCATATAAGGTATTATTCCAGAGGAACCTCAAATATTTTCTGTCATGTTCATGAATAGGGACACTGAAATAAGCATCTTTCAGATCAAGTGAAGTGAAAAATTCATTTTTCCCCAAAGATTTTAAGACAACATCAAGAGTCTCTTGTTTGAAATGATGATATTCAATAAACAAATTGAGTTTTTTCAGATTTATGATAGGCCGAAAACCACCGGTTTTCTTTTCCCTGAGGAATAAATTGGAAATAAATTCCCCAGGGGAGTGAGAACAGGAAACAATAGCCCCCTTCTTAATCATTTCATCAATTTCTTGTTGAATAATAGATTTTTCACAGGAGGTTAATGGCAGACAGTTGGGTTCTTTAAGTTGAAAGGGCCTGGAAATAAATTCCAGTTTATGACCACAGACATTATTCAGAACCCATGAGTCTGAAGTAATAAATTTCCAATTTGACAGAAAATATTTGAGGGAGGCAGCCGAAGGATAGCTAATCACCTTTACTTGTCTGAAGGTTGGTGTTTGTCGAAGCGTTTTGGATTCCAGTTCTTTTTTGGTTGCCTGTTTTGGTAGCTGTTGTTGTGATTCTGATAATTTTGGTAATTGTGCCGTTTCTGAAATTGTGGTTTTCGGCTTTGCCCTAAAAAAGGCTTGCGACCAGTAAAAGAATCTTTGAAATTTTGTTGTTCGTTGCACATCGCCAAGCTCTTTAATCTTTTTGCATATATCTTCTCCAAATAAAAAATTTGAGACCGGATTATCGGTAGAAAAAATTCTCTTGAAGGATGTGTGCATGATCGGTCTGAGTAAGTTGCGTCTAAACATGGACGACTCAAACATGGCATTACCAGAAAGTGTCAGGTTATCAACAAGAGCTTTCCTAACAATGTTTAGATCTGGGTTTTTCTTTCTGAGCTCTTCAGTAGCCTTTAAAGTGCAGCTGATTGCTGAGGCTGAAAGACGTTGAATTTTTTGTAATGTGCAATCTCTTGTGCGAAATTGACTGCTATGGATTTGAGCCCAAATCTCTGGGTTAACTTTTGGAGGATAACATTTCTCAGCATTTCCTGGAATAAGGTTATTCTCAAGTAATTTGTCGATATGACCTTTATCAGATGGTGTAGTGCAAGTATTTGACATGAAAGAAGCAAACTTATCGCTGATGTTTGGGCCAAGTTTGTACGAGGAAACTTGGGAAATTGAAGGAATAACAAAACCATCTTCATCTAACAAATCAGAAATGTCTGCAATGCTATTGTCAAAAAACTCGGTCGGCATGTGGGCCGGACCGCTGAGGGTTGGATTTACCAAGAACGTCATGACTTTTCTCAGTTTCATCGAGGTCAGAATTTTCATTGTCAACCGTGACTATGAGATTAGGACCTAGAGATTGTCTCTGAAGCGATTCCCTTGTAACTGTGTGTGGTTTATCGAAACCCTCATCGGGTTTCCCCGAAGCTAATTTTTCTTGAGAAGTCTTTGACTTGGATGACTTTGAATAAGTCGAAATTGGGTGACTTTTTGAGCTTGCGCTCTTATTTTCAATTACATTGAGTCTATTATTAATATGATTCACAGAATCGAGGAGTGTTGCGAGAATATCATTATTTCTTACCCCAGATATGTCCGAAGTGACTTTGTCACGGTGGACTTTGGATTTCTTTGCTTTAGATTTTTTCCCGTTGTCATGGGAAAGAGAATGCTTCCGGGAGGAAAGAGAGGCAGAATCCTTTTTCCGTTTGTCAAATGAAGAGTGCACAACTGCAGGAACGATTATTTTAGACGCTACTTTCGATTTCGATACATAAGGATTTTTCCTCGAAGTTGTATGAAATGTCGAACCATCTTGTACATAGCCAGAAAAACTACTATCTTCTGCATCTGAGGCGAAAATGTTAAGAACGTCATCATTCAGGTTTAAAGGATCTTTAGGATTTGAATTAACACTGGCTAATTCTTCCCGATCAGAGGAGTCATGATGACTGTCGAGTGAGTCTGCAGATGGACTTTTGTCCGGAGCAGAATCGAAATCACTCTGAAGATCTGACATTACAAAACCAACTGGAAAATTAACTGTAGTAACTCTGGCATGCTCTCGATGACAAAAGACATTCTGTTCATCATGAACCAGCGTTTTATACTCAGGTAACAATAACTGATCATAAAATCATTCGTGCATAGCACTCATTTTCACCTCTTTTAATAGAGATTGGCGCGCCCCCTATCGGTGACGATGCAATTTCATCCCGAATGACTGTGAGTTTTATGTGTAACAGAATTCCACAAGTGACGGCCAGCAAATGAGAATGACCTATCTCCAAATGTCTTACACCTATGTTTTGGAACATGCAGAGGCATTTTACCATCGGACCTCAGGTTGTATTGACACACATTCTTGGTATTAAGGAGTTCTTCTAATAAGTAGGCTGGTGACATGTTGTTTTGTGTCTTAAAAACTAATAATAAAGTTTTGAAAATTATTCTGTACTTGACTGGCAGCCAGTGCATATCCCTCAGAACAGGAGTGATGTGTTGAGATCGTGATACCCTACATACCACTCGGGCTGATGCATTTAGTACCATCTGCAGACGAGAGTACTGATATTGTGGAAGGTTGAACAGTAAGGCATTACAATAATCCAAATGTGAAGTTACAAAGGCATTAACTAGGGTTTTTGTCGAGCCTTTGGTGAGGAACTGTCTTATCTGTTTAACTTTGTATAGACCTCTGAAATGAGGCATTTGAGGATTCTTTTATTAATTTGGTTACCTCGTGGATTTCTAAAGGTAGTAAAGTTAAAAGCTCCTTTTCTGATGGTCTCTATTTGATGTCAATTTTGTCTACATTTATGTTCTTAATTTTTTCCTGAATTAATTTTATTTTTTTGATGAAGAATTCGCCAAATTGATCAGCTAACTTTTGATAACGGAATAAAAAAAACTTGTGTTTTTTGTTAAATTGCTATGAACCAATGAATTCTGTTTGTTGTTTTCTGTCAAACAAGATATAATAGAATTAATGCCCAGTTTATCAGTAGAATACAGGAAAATTTCCAAATTCCTGTTAATTGAATATTCCTGATAACTGAATATTTTTTATTGGCAAAGTTTTCCTTGGTAACACCAGGAAGTGAAGCAGTGCTTGATTACCATGGTAAACAAGCTTTGTTTTGCTGGTAAAATAGAACCAGGTAACCGGTGCCTGGGTGGAAGTCCTCTAAAATGGGCAACATGGGTATAAGCGATTGGCTGGACTTGACTTTTTATCCATGTTGCGGTTACAAGTAGTCATTGTGCAGAAATATGTGACCTAAAAACCAATAATTAAATGGCATTGGCAAAGTGGCTACTTATTAAACAGGGTGCTGGAGTACTTATATGTTCGCCAATGTTAGTGTAACGGCTGTGATATACAACCCAGTATACTGCAGCCCATTTTTTTAAATTCATTCATTTACTGGATTAGGTACTGTGATGTAGTACACTTGGAAATGGCTTTCCATCAGTGTTCTATGTCACAGCAGTTTATCTCCAAACATCACAGGGTTCTTGCAGGGCCTTGAATTTGACAAAAGTCTATTCAAGGCTTGAAAGCCTTGAAAATGGGCAGGGGGCCGTTAAAAGCCTTGACATTTTATGACATAACAACAACAACAATGGCAAAGCACCTAATTAATCGCAGTCTATTTTGTATAACTATAACTGTGCATGAGGTAATGTATAAAGCAGTACTATGTGTTGAGTGTTATCAATAGTTTATTTCTGAGTAGCTATTCTATTAGTGATGCATCATGTTTAGCTCACCTGAGCGAAGATCAAGTGGAGCTTTACTAATCACTTTCTGTCCATTGTCTGTCACCGTCCATCTCGCGTAAACTTTACAATATCAACATCTCTTCACAAACTACTTGACCAAATTGAACCAAATCTGGTGTGCATGTTTCCTATCATATGTCAATCCAAGTTTGTTCAAATAAAGATGTCACGCCCACAGGGTGCACCACATGGGGCATAACTCTGATAGCACTCATAAGGTTGTTTTCCAAAATTAAAAAAAATCTAATTCAGAACCACTAGTCAGAATCGTATCATATTTGGTATACAACTTCTCCAGGGGGGGTCAGATTCAAATTCGTTCAAATCGAGTTCCTGGGTTAAGATTTGGGCTCTCTATTGAAGCCCGAATTTCAACTTAGAGCAATATATGAAATATTCTTTAAAAATCTTCTTCAGATCCACCAGTTGAAATCTTTTGATATTTGGTATACAACATCTCGGGGAGAGGGGGGGGGGGGGGGGGGCAGGGCAGATTCAAGTTTGTTCAAACTGGGTCCCAGAGTTAACATTTGGCCTCTCTTTTGGAGCCCAAATTTTAACTCAGTGCAATATGAGGAAATTTCTTTGAATATCTTCGTCTTCAGATCCACCAGTCTGAATCCTTTCATATTTGGTATACAACATCTCTAGGGGGTCAGATTCAATTTTTTTCAAATCGGGTCCCTGGGTTAATATTTGAGCTCCCTATTGGAGCCCAAAGTTTAACTTAGTGCAGTATGAGGAATGTTCTTTAAAAATCGTCTTCTTCAGATCCACCAGTTGAAATCTTTTGGTATTTGATATGCAACATCTCTAGGAGGGTCAGGTTCAAGATCTTCTTCAGATCCGCCAGTCAGAATCTTTTCATATTTGGTATACAACATCTCTAGGGGGGTCAGATTCAAGTTTGTTCAAATCGGGTCCCTGAGTTCAAATTTGAGCTCTCTATGGAAGCCTGAATTTTAACTTAGTATAATATAAGGAAACTTCTTTAAAAATCTTCTTCAGATCCACCAGTCAGAATCCTTTTATATTCGGTATACAACGTCTTTAGGGGGGGGGGGGGGGGGGGGGTCAGATTCATGTTTGTTCAAATCCAGTCCCTGGTTTTATATTTGGGCTCCATTGGGGAGCATGAATTTTAACTTGGAGCAATATGAGGAAATTTCTTTAAAAACCTTTTTCGTCAGATCCACCAGTCAGAATCCTTTCATATTTGGTATACAGCATCTCTAGGTGGATCAGATTCATGTTTGTTTAAATTGAGTCCCTGGGTATATATTTGGGCTCCCTAGGAAAGCCCAAATTTTAACTTAGTAAGTACAATATGAGTAAATTTCTTTAAAAATCTTCTTCAGATCCACAAGTCAGAATCCTTTCATATTTGGTATACAACATCTCGGGAGGGGAGGGGGGGGGGGGGGGGGTTCAGATTCATGTTTGTTCAAATCGAGTCTCTGGGTATATATTTGGGCTCCCTAGAGGAGCCATAATTTTTAACTTAGTGCATTTTGAGAAAATTTCTTTAAAAATCTTCATCTTCAGATCCACCAGTCAAAATCCTTTCATATTTGATATATAGCATCTCTAGGTGGGGCAGATTCATGTTTGTTCAAATCGAGTCCCTGGGTTTATATTTGGGCTCCCTATGAGAGCCCAAATTTTAACTTGGTGCAATATGAGAAAATTTCGTTAAAAATCTTCTTCAGATCCACCAGTCAGAATCTAAATTCTATGTAAGATGTTCATTCTTCACATAGGTATAAGTGAATCTTGTATAGGAACTGTGACTACAGACCTTTGGTTTGTCATGTCAGGTCATCAACACCTCATTGTCAAAGCTCTGACCAAGTTGCTACTTATGCTATCAAACTCATTAAAACAATCCAAACCAGATTATGTCTGACAAATTATTTTCATACTCAGTAGATGTTGATAGCATTGCTTTTATTATACCCCCCGCAAACAAAGTTTGGGGGGTATATAGGAATTACCCTGTCCGTCTGTCCATCCGTCCATCTGTCTGTCCGTCCGTCTCTCCATCTGTCCATCCTTATAAGCGCAACTCCTCCTAAACCGTTTGAAGAATTTTCATGAAACTTTACACAATGGAAGAACTTCATATGAAGATGTGCATGAAGCAATATAATTCCGTTCTGACAGGCGCGGTGGGTATCACTTTGTGAGTTTGCTCACAGTACCTCTAGTTATTTCAAGAAATAATAAACAAACATCACTGAATTCATTTACTATAGGTGTGAACCAATATTACTATCAACATTAAATCTCAAGTGTGCATCCCACATCTGGTCTGCATCAAGTGGCCAAGTGTCAGGATGACAGGTTATTTCTTCCCACTATCAAGAAGCCATGTGTTAGATATTAGCTAATTATAGATAATTATCAAGTCCCATATATCTGTGTGGAAGTTGTCATGGAAAAGAAATCAACTTATTCTCAATTATCACAATTATTGTCTTATTTCATGATCCTTTCATAAACATTGAACATTATCCTTGTCATCAAACACTACATACAGTCAAGTTAAGCTACAGTGTCATTGACACATTCATTTAAGTTTCTATGGGGACCCAAATTTGAACTTCAAGCAATGTGAGGACATTTCTTTAAAAAACCTTCTTCTTCAGATCCACTGGTCAATGTTCTGTCATAATTGGTATATAACATCTCAAGGAGGATCAGATTCAAGTTTGTTCAATTTGAGTCCCTGGCTTAATATTTTCGCTTTCTTGGGGGAGGGGCGGGGGGTGGATGGCAGGGGAGAGGGAGCAGGCTAGGTTCAAGTTGGTCAAATCCATTTCTTAGTTTTTTTTCCATAAAATTTGCTTTTCATCACTTCGTTCCTTTGTAGTGTTGATGAACCATGTCTAACTGAATGTGATCCCAAATACTTCTTTGAACCACTTTGTCGGGCGAGTGATTTGGGGGCATTTTATTTTGATTGGCTTAAACAGCAGTGAATGGAGTGAATGGTAATTACTGGTGTTTAAGCTAATAAAAAAATTGATGTATCGCATATCATCTGCTGGAAGTTCTGTCAAAATTTGTATTTTTATACTGTACCAATGACCCAGACATAGCTGGTGCTAACTCTTAAAATATAGGGCCAAACACAAATTTTGCCCCCCAATCCCCAAAATTTGCATCTAAAACCAAAGAAAACATGTCCTGAATGGCCCTCCACACTTCACCTCTACTGCGCATGCGCAGTGTCAAGGACGTTCCGAAATTGGCGCCATTAATCATTCTTATAACCAGTGCCTGGTAAGCGCTATGTACTCAGCGGGGAGGTATGAGTTCCCAACTCCTGGGAGGGCCATCCCCGTCTGGGTCATTGGTAAGTATAAAAAATATATAAATTACTATAAATTTTTTAACATTTTTATACTGTATCAATGACCCAGACATAGCTGAATAGTAAAAAGGCTGGAGGGCCTAGGACATAGAGCAAGTTGGAATACGCTCAATTATATAAAATAGAGTCATCCCCTCTAGGGAAAAAAAAGTATTAGGCCTTACATGTATCTTTCTTATTTATGATAAATTAGAAAGATACAACACCTTCCAAAATTGAGCATCATACATTCATGTACTCTATTAATATCTAGTATAATCCTTATACTAATAATTTTTAAAGTAAGCCAATAAATAAAGTAAGTCTAGAGAATAGAGACTCTTTATATTCTTTAAAAGTGTCTGAGGATTGTATAATAACGTCCGTTTGACACGAGCTATATTCAAAAGCTATACTTTAAAAACTAAGACCTGAATGAATTTTTAAAACATAAACTTCTCACTAAAAAACCATCCCAATAACGGCTCAGAATCACTAACTCCGGAGGAGGTATTCCCTTGTTTTCATAGTAAAACAGGTGACCCAAGGGAACACCCTCCCCCCCACTTTTTCTTTCCCTGGGTCAAATAGCCCAGAGCGAAGAGGGCAGCAGAACGGAGTCACTGCCGAAACAGACAGCCTACCTAGCTATAGTAGCAACTGTTAAGTGAATGACATTCTGAGCAGTAGATAATAGACCTAACAATAGAGGCCTCCAGAAATGGACTCGATATTTCTGAGATAAAAATTCATGAATGTGGATGGCTGAGCGCAATGAGCAGCCTTCAAAAATCTATAATAGCGACACTATTAATGTAAGCCCAAGATGTAGAAGAACTCTTACTTCATGAGCCAAAATCTCAAGCACAACTGCTGAGTCAATGATATACCATAAGCAGTATCGATAGTTAATTGAATCCATTAGCAATAGAATGGAGCGTAACGTCCTTCTATTAGGCATCAAAGAAAGAAGAAGCTTACGCCCGTAGTAATAAACAAATATCTGTTTATAAATACGTAAACTCGAAACGGACAGAGTAAAGGCCTATGCCCGTACGAAGACGGAAGGACCTTAATAACAATAGGTTCCAGATATTTATTAGGAGCCTGACTCTTATGCAAAAATCCAACCTAAATAGTAAAGGAAGTAGTGATTCCGAAACTACGAAAGTGAGAATCATCCACCGATAGTGCATGAAGCTCACTGACTCTTCAGTAAAAGAGAAGCCAACAGAATTACTGTCTAAAAGGTCAGAATTTGAAAACTACTATTTCCAGAGGCTCAAATGATTACTTAGCTAAATAAGAACCGAAGTTAAATTCCGTATAGAAATTTAATCTAATGATTCTAAGTCTATTTATCGAAAAGTTACTAACTGACTTAGATAAAGAGACATAAGACTCAATTGTAAACTATCATAGAGTGCATAGGTATGAGATAACATAAACCTATAACCTTAATAGTAACAGGTTGCAGTAGATCTTGTCAAACAAGTATACTAGAAAGTTGCAATGACTAGTATGGAGGGATCAACAATATCAACATAGTGATCCCTACACCAACAACGGAAGAGCCTCCACTTTAGCCGCATAGTATAGCGAAGAAGAGGTTCTCCTACAGTAAGAAATCGCGTCCAAAGCTCGTCCAGTACAATGCTTACAATGCAATAAGGACCACACAACGGAATACGTGAAGGTTGAGACCTTGCGGGTTGTGATAAAGATGACACGATTTTCCCCAGCGAAAGAAGATCCTCTCATGGAAGAAGTTTTCGCATTAAGTCCCACAGTAGACATCTGAGTAAATTTACCCACGGTCTCTGTGAGGACAGAGAAGCTATCAACAGAAATGTATTGTGGTTGTTTATCTTAGCAATACTTGCTGAAACAACAGCGCAGGAGGATACGCATATCCTACCATTCCGTCCTATTAGATCAATAGAGCGTTAACCACATAAGCTCAGAGATCCGGACATGTAAACACATACGTCTGCAATTGATTAGCAAGTTGTGTCGTAAATAAATTATCATTGGGCGCTCCCATTGATAGCAAATCTGATTGAATACTTGTTTGTTGAGAGTCCATTCTGACGGCAGCAAGCGACCCATAAGTGAAAGGGAGTCCGGTAATACAATCAGACGACCCGGAATATGACGGACCGAAGCAGAACTTGGTGTACTATAACAAACAGAAGGATTCTTTCCATTAAATTGAATAACGGAAACGAATGAGTGCCTCCCTGGTTCCGGAGATACGCCACTACTGTCGTATTATCGGACAGGATTTGGACATGCGTTTCTGAATAATGTTCATCCAATGACATAAAGCAAGCCTAAAAAACATTATTCCGTGGAAGATAAGTGCTTGCCTAGAGACTGCGGAACCCAAAGACCCTGGCACTTCGAATCCGTTGGGATCAATATTGTATCCCAACCTGTTTGACTGGCAACCGTCATAATTAAAAAACTTGGATCCGGCAACTGCAGTGGCACTCTCTGAGTCAACCACCGAATGTTTGCCCCAGTCTGAATCTCTTGCTACACTAGATAGACAAGAGAACATGTAAATTGAGCAATTCATGGATTGCTGAAAAGTTGCCGTCGAAGAGAAGCTTCTCCGAGACCGAAGCGACTCTGAGAGAGTTCTTCACCTTACTATTCACGCGCATGGATGTAGCTAGGGCTGCGTCACGTCTAACCAACTCCAGGTAGCCACTGAAGGGCGGAGTTATATGTGGACAAACTACTGCCCTCAAAAGAAATCACATTGAGGATCATATCCCGGAATTCTTTCTCTTGAAGACGTAATGATAACGCCTCAGTAAGGTGGATTACGTATGATAAAGCGTCTAAGTTAAGTCTATTAGACATCATTGTCGTTTCCAACATTGTGGTTGGAAAAGACATAGACGGCGAAAAAGATAATTCCAGTCTTTAATCACGCCGTCTAGACGCATATGAACTCTCGGTATGCCCTGTTCTGCCAAAATAAATTATTCCTAGAAATGATAAAAGGCAGAATTGAGCATTGCAGACAAGAAACTAAACTATCATGCTTGGTAGCAGGCTTATATATATATATAGCGTCGATAAATAATACACATGTTCTAATGACATTATTGGACTGTGTCGGTAAGCCAGGGACAATGTCCCTGAACCGATACAAAATTCCGTGTCCAATGACGCTATAAGTCTCTTATCCAACATCGCAGCAATGTAGTCCGAAGGAACAACCACTGGAAGATAATGCCGGAAGAAATGTATGGCAGCTTCCGATGTTCCGAAAGGGAAAACTCGAAATCGGCCGAATCCCTTTCGCCATCCTGTCGGACCCTATAAAGCGTTCGGTCGTCCGAATCTGATGCAACAGCGGAGCGCACCGACCCAGCGCCGTCGGATAATTCCTGATCCAACCGAGAAACTGTCGATTGCTGGGATGCTGCGAAAAACTGTGCTAACTTGGATAGCACGTCCATCACTGAGGCCTGTGGAGAAGCGGTCTTACGATGCATTGCCGCTAGAAGCTCCGTGATCGTTACCCCGTGCATACTTCTATTATGCGAGCGAACGGAGTGTATAGGCCTCGTGTCCCTTGGCTACCGGATGGCGTGACCTGTTCGCCGTGGAATCACTGAATGACGAAACTGGTCGGATACTCGAGGTCACGTAGCCAATGTGCGGTCGTGTGCGCTGCTGTGAGGATGAGGAAGCATTATCGACAGTCTCTCGGACTGTCAATATAACGGAGCGTCCCGAGTAGCGGACATATGCTCCAAATGCAAAATATCTGAACCACAACATGTGGTCCGCTATGTTGTGGACAAGAGAGGACCTCTCTCGCTCACAGCCCGGACGGACCTGGACGAGCCAGGAACCGGACTAACAGGCTTCCTCCGATCTGTCCTCAATCCGTCGTCACTGGGTGAGTACTAAAGTTATTATAGTGCTCGCATCACCCAAATCTCCTTCCTAGACCGCAACGGACGAACCCGGCAGCCGAACCATTCGATGAATGTACGCTACACCGGGTGAGCTAGCGAATGTCACTCCGTCGATCCTACAAGGGACCTCTTAGACGATAGACATATTCCATGAGCACTTATTGCCGCTAGCTCTTCATTAACTATGACGACAGAGGCACACTTTGAAAGACATCTCCGTAACTTTGCGAACAAGAAACCAGAAATGCTTGGTAATAGCAAGCATATAATAATATATATAGCGTCATTCAATAATTCGATAGTTTGTGTGACAATATTGGACTATGTCGGAACTGAGGGACGATGTCCCTGAACCGAACCAAAAATTTCTAAGTCCACCGACGCTATCAGTTTCTTATCTGGCATCGCAGCATTCTGGTCCGACGAAAGAACCTGTAGAAGATCAAGTCAGATGACATACACAACAGCATATGTTGTTCCGAAAGGGAAAGCTCGAAATCCTCCGAATCCCTTTCGGTATCCCGTCGGACCGGATGAAATTTTCGGACGTCCGTACCCGCTTCCGCGGAGCGTCCCGACCCAGCATCGTCGGATAATACATTATGCGACAGATTCAGTCGTTGCTGGGATGCTGCGATAAGCTATGCTATTTGGGATAGCACGTCCGTCCCCGAGGCCTGTGCAGTAGCGGTCTTACGATGCATTGCCGCCGGAAGCTCCGTGTACGTTGACTTCCGCACGCTTTCTTATGCGAACGTCCGGAGTCTGCAGGCCTCGTGTCCCTGGCTACCGGATGGTGTGACCTGGTCGCCGATGATTCTCCGATTGGCGAAGCTGACTGGATATCCGAGGTCACGTAGCCGAGAGCAGTCGTGTGCGCTACCATGAGAATGAGGAAGCCTTATTGACAGTCTCTCCGGACTGACTATATGTCGGAGCGTCCCGAGCGGCGGACGTATGCTCCGAATGCGAAACATTTTGTACCACAACATCTGGGGCCAGATGTTGTTGTACGAGAGAGGGGCCTCTCTCGCTCGCCGTCCAGATGGACCTGGACGAGCTGGGAACCGGACTAAAAGGCTTCCTCCGTTCTCCCTCTAATCCGCCATCACTGGGTGTGCATTTGGTTGATTTATAGTGCTCGCATCACCCCAAAACTCCTTCTAGACCGCAACGGACGAACCCGGCTGCCGAACCATTCGATGAATGGACGCTACACTGGGCGAGCTAGCGGACGTCAAAGGCCATCGAACCTACTAGGGTCCTCTTAGGCAACTGGCGTATTTGCATGAGCACTTTTCCGCTAGCCCTTCATTAATTGTGACGACGGAGGCACACTTTTGGAAGACATCACGGATACATCACCCTAATCTTGATCGTCTGAAATAGAAATTGATAAAGTAGAGTGACCCTGCAGGGAAAGGACCGGAATGTCCAATTCCCCACTAACATACCGTGACACACGCTTCCCATGTTGTCATCGAAATCATCACATACAGAACAGGAGTTAGTGCGAGTACACTGACTACATATAGAATGATTATAAAAGTCAGAGGAAGATTTCCTCTTATTACAATTGACCAAAATCCTTTCAATGTGAAAAGAAAACAAAGTCCTAGTACTCGCACCAACCCCTGACAATCAAAATACATAATAATATGATCCATTAACATAGAAAAAATAATTAAAATCAAAATATTTTGAAAAAAAAATTTTTTTCAGAACAGCCCAAGTTTCTGAAAAGTAACGTTGAGCCCCAATGGATCCCAAGCCTAAGTGTGGACAAAAATTTTAAAAACATTTTAAACAATTTATGCAACACTTACGAACAATAATGATGTATCTAGTTCTGATTAAATTAACATCAAGATATTATTTTCAAGAAATCCCCCCCTCACACAGAGGGCTGTTGTAAATGTAAACAATAAGTGTAAAAACACTAAAATAAGACTCCAGGCACCCAGGCCCGAAATCAGTTACCAATAATACACTATCTGATGCAAAACAGAGACTTCCAGGGAAGAAACTGCAGAACATCAGATGGTAGATGCAGAACACAATGCCTAACCACCCATAGGTGAAGACGTAAACATGGGGAAAAGAACAGAATTCATTCTGTTAATCAGCTAAAACTCCCAAGAAATTTTAGTAATAAAATTACAGAAAATATGCCAAAAGCATGGGAGAATAGCAAGAGGGGACTTAAAGGAAAGGGAGAGAGGAAAACACTGAACAATCAGTGTAACTTGATAACAAGAATGACAACAAAATGGCTGCTGCCTCGAAAATAGGTAACTTAACATAATTTCATTAAAAAATTTTAAGTTACAGCCCTGATAATTTTCTGTCACACATTTTTCCTCTCCTCCTTCTATATCCTCCTTAGAATCACCATTTCACTAATATTTATGTGTCTGGCATCATTTAAACTGAGATTTACAAGCACAAAGATCAGTCAGATGTTAACTGATGAAGAGCCAAACTAAGAATGATTAATGGCGCCAATTTCGGAACATCCTTGACACTGCGCATGCGCAGTAGAGGTGAAGTGTGGAGGGCCATTCAGGACATGTTTTCTTTGGTTTTAGATGCAAATTTTGGGGATTGGGGGGCAAAATTTGTGTTTGGCCCTATATTTTAAGAGTTAGCACCAGCTATGTCTGGGTCATTGGTAAGTATAAAAAATATATAAATTACTATAAATTTTTTAACTTTTTTATCTGAAATTTATGAATTCAACTAAGACATGCCCCCAAGATGATCATAATATCTGTTTTATGGATCCTGGATAGTTATTGGAGATGATCGTATATCAGATACAGTAGAACCTGTCTTGAGAGACCACCCTTTCCAAAAGTGGTCTCTCAAGACAGGTGGTCTCTCATAATTTTCTCAAGTCAGTGAATAACCAACCACAAAATTCAGAAATGGAGAAGAATAGATTTTTGTAATTACTTTGTAGTTCTTTTTTATGAAGTTTTTGTAACAAATTGAAATGGACTGTTATAAAAATTATAAAAATAAATTAGTGTTGAAAATCTTCATTGAAGATTTTCAACACTAATTTATTTTTATAATTTTTAGCTCAACTTTGGCGAAGCCAAATTGAGCTTATGCCATGGCCAGTCGTCCGTCTGGCCGTCTGTCCGTCTGGCCGGGCCAACATCGGGGGTTTAGGGGATATTATTATTAGGGGCTACCTCCAAATTAAGGTAGTGTTAGGGTTAGGAGTGGGGTGGGGTTAGGGGTAGCCCCAGAGTATGGCTTAAGGTTGGGGAGCTCGTTCCAACGAGGGGTCATAACCTATGTTTTTGAGACAAAAAATGAAAATATTTTGAAAATTAATTGGCGATTTTTGAGAATAACGCTGGCCGGTTTTGGCCGTTACATTGGGTAAAGGGTTAAGTATATAAATGCTGGTAGGCACAACCAGAGTGTCCACAATTACGTATTTGACCACCTCGTGTGTGGGCATCCAGGGTTCCTGTGAGGCCTTGAATTCAAGGAATAGCTTTGATTTTGAATATGGATCATTCAAGGCCTTGAATTTTTGGAAAATGTGTTAGTAGGCCTTGAAAAGTCTTGAATATTCACAGAGTAAAAATACTGATGAAGCACATAATCCTAACTGTATAGTTTTATATGCCAGAGTTTGTGAAGGCATAGTCCTAACTAGGACCCTCCGGTCATTACCCTCTCCTCCCAGTGGGAGGAGGAGGTAATGACCAGGGGGGTTCTCATTAGGACTAATGAAGATGGGGGCTTGAAAATCCTTGAACTTGGCTATTTGTAGGGCCTTACCCTATCCTCTTGGTTGAATCTTGAGGATTTAACAGGCAAATTTGTACTTTATGGTCCATCAGATAGTTGCCAATTTGCTTCTTGAATCTTCAAGTTTCTTTTAGTTCATGAGTAGATGTCCAATCATCAGGTGGACATGTACCAAATTACTCTCCACCTACTGCACAAGAAAGTCATTGAACTGGCTTTAGCACCTTTCATTGAAATATTGGTTTTGCTTCTATAATGGAGATTTGTAAAATTGATACGGTGATTACACATAAATAATATATTTAAATATTACCAGCGTATTTACAGTTATTCAAAGGCTGATAAAAGCCACAGATAGAACTAAACCTTGTTAAAAAGTAGAACTTTTGATTTAGCTCGCGGTGGTCACAAAAACTGATTTCTGTTATTCAGCAAAACTAAAATGATACAATAATATAAACACAGCTTATATTTTTATACTGTACCAATGACCCAGACATAGCTGGTGCTAACTCTTAAAAATCTAGGGCCAAACACAAATTTTGCCCCCCAATCCCCAAAATTTGCATCTAAAACCAAAGAAAACATGTCCTGAATGGCCCTCCATTCTTCGCCTCTACTGCGCATGCGCAGTGTCAAGGAGGTCCTGGAATTGGCGCCATTTATCATTCTTTGTTTGGCCCTTCATCAGTTCACATCTGACTGATCTTTGTGCTTGTAAATCTCAGTTTAAATGATGCCAGACACATAAATATTACAGAAATGGTGGATCTAAAGAGGAAATAGAAGGAGGAGAGGAAAAATGAGTGACAGAAAATAATCAGAGCTGTAACTTAAAATTTTTTAATGAAATTATGTTAAGTTACCTATTTTCGAGGCATGGGCCTGTTGTGGTCATTCTTGCTATAAAGTTACACTGCTTGTTCAGTGTTTTCCTCTCTCCCTTTCCTTTAAGTCCCCTCTTGCTATTCTCCCATGCTTTTGGCATATTTTCTGTAATATTATTACTAAAATTTCTTGGGAGTTTTAGCTGGGTAACAGAATGAATTCTGTTCTTTTCCCCATGTTTACGTCCTCACCCATGGGTGTTTAGGCGTAGTGTTCTGCATCTACCATCTGATGTTCTGCAGTTTCTTCCCTGGAAGTCTCTGTTTTGCATCAGATAGTGTATTTTTGGTAACTGATTTCGGGCCATGGTTATCAGTGCCTGGAGTCATGTTTCTGGTTGCGGCAACCGCGTTGTGTCCTTGGGCAAGACACTTCATCTCCATTGCCCGCATGGGGGCACGGTGGTGTTGTGTACTAAGGCGTACTGCACGTCGATGGTGCGCTTGTCTTCAACCAATGCTACCCTGCTTATGTGGAGTTAGTATGTTGGGGAGCTGACAGTTGCTCGCCGTTGCTCGGTGGTTCTCTCTGGGTACTCCGGCTTCCTCCCCCCATAAAACTGTCACGGTCATGATTGGCCATTGTGCATAAATATGTGACCTTAAACACCAATAAATAAATAAATGACATGTTTCTGGTGTTTTTACACTTCTTGTTTACATTGACAACAGTCTCTGTGGAGGGGGATTTCTTGTCTTTGTGTTAGTTTATCATAACAAGATACATTATTATTATTCGTAAGTGTTGCATTAATTTTTAAAAAATATTTAAAAAATTTTTGTCCACACTTAGGCTTGGGATCCATTGGGGCTCAACGTTACTTTTCAGAAACTTGGGCTTTTCTGAAAAAATATTTTTTCAAAAAATTTTTTTTTGATTTCAATTATTTTTTCTATGTTAATGGATCATGTTATTATGTATCTTTGTTTTCAGGGGTTGGTGCGAGTACTAGGACTTTTTGTATTCTTTTCACAATGAAAGGATATTGTTGTATTGTAATAAGAGGAAATCTTCCTCTGACTTTCATAATCATTGTATTAATTGTAGTCAGTGTACTCGCACTAACTCCTGTTCAGTATGTGTCAATTGGATGTCAAACATGGGAAGCGTGTGTCACGGTATGTTAGCGGGGAAATGGCCATGCCGGTCCTTTCTCCGCAGGGTCACTCTAGTTTATCAATCAATATTTCAGACGCACAAGAACAGGGTGATGTATCTGTGATGTCTTCCAAAAGTGTGCCTCCGTCGTCACAATTAAATGAAGAGCTAGCGGCAAAGTGCTCATGGAAATACGTCAATTGCCTAAGAGGTCCCTAGTAGGATCGACGGCCTTTGACGTCCGCTAGCTCGCCCGGTGTAGCGTCCATTCATCGAATGGTTCGGCAGCCGGGTTCGTCCGTTGCGGTCCAGAAAGGAGTTTTGGGTGATGCGAGCACTATAAATCAACTAAGTGCACACCCAGTGACGGCGGATCAGAGGAGAGAACGGAGGAAGCCTGTTAGTCCAGTTCCTAGCTCGTCCAGGTCCATCCGGGCTGCGAGCGAGAGAGGCCCCTCTCTCGTACAACAACATCTGGGACCAGATGATGTGGTACAAAATGTTTCGCATTCGGAGCATACGTCCGCCGATCGGGACGCTCCGTTATATAGACAGTCCAGAGAGACTGTCAATAAGGCTTCCTCATCCTCACGGCAGCGCACACGACCGCACCTTGGCTACGTGACCTCGGATATCCAGCCAACTTCGCCAATCAGAGAATCCACGGCGACCAGGTCACGCCATCCGGTAGCCAGGGACACGAGGCCTTTAGACTCCGGACGTTCGCATAAGAAAAGTATGCAGGAGTCAACGTACACGGAGCTTCCAGCGGCAAAGCATCGTAAGACCGCTACTCCACAGGCCTCAGTGACGGACGTGCTATCCCAAATAGCACAACTTATCGCAGCATCCCAGCAACGACAGAATCTCTGTCGGATCAGGTAATATCCGACGACACTGGGTCGGTACGCTCCGCTGAAGCATCAGGTACGGACGTCCGAAAACTTCATAGGGTCCGACAGGATGGCGAAAGGGATTCGGAGGATTTCGAGCTTTCCCTTTTGGAACAACATAAGCTGCTGTACATTTCATCCGGCTTTATCTTCTAGAGGTTGTTTCGTCGGACCAGAATGCTGCGATGCCGGATAAGAGACTGATAGCATCTGTGGACACAAGAAATTTTTGATCGATTCAGGGACATCGTCCCTGAGTTTCCGACACAGTCCAATAATGTCACAGGAACTTTCGAATTATTGAACGACGCTATATATATATATGCTTGCTATTAAACAAGCAAGTCTGGTTTCTTGTTCGCAAAAGTTACCGTGATGTCTTCCAAAAGTGTGCCTCTGTCGTCGTAGTTAAATGAAGAGCTAGCGGCAATAAGTGCTCATGGAAATACGTCAATCGCCTAAGAGGTCCCTAGTAGGATCGACGGTGTTGACATCCGCTAGCTCACCCGGTGTAGCGTCCATTCATCGAATGGTTCGGCAGCCGGGTTCGTCCGTTGCGGTCTAGGAAGGAGATTGGGTGATGCGAGCACTATAATTAGACAAAAGTGCACACCCATTGACGACGGATCAGAAGAGAGATCGGAGGAAGCCTATTAGTCCGGTTCCTAGCTCGTCCAGGTCCATCCAGGCTGCGAGCGAGAGAGGTCCCTCTCTCGTACAACAACATCTGGGACCAGATGTCATGGTACAAACGTTTCGCATTCGGAGCATATGTCCGCCGCTCGGGACGCTCCGTTATATAGACAGTCCGAGAGACTGTCGATAAGGCTTCCTCATCCTCATGGCAGCGCACACGACCGCACCTTGGCTACGTGACCACGAATATCCAGCCAGCTTCGCCTTTCAGGGATTCCACGGCGAACAGGTCACGCCATCCGGTAGCCAAGGGACACGAGGCCTGTAGACTCCAGACACTCACATAATAGAAGTGTGCGCGGGTCACTGTACACGGAGCTTCCAGCAGCAAAGCAACGTAAGACCGCTTCTCCACAGGCCTCAGTGACGGACGTGCTATCCAAAATAGCACAACTGATCGCAGCATCCCAGTAAACGACAGAATCTCTGTCGGATCAGGAATAATCCGGCGACGCTGGGTCGGTACGCTCCGCTGAAGCATCAGGTACGGACGACCGAGCTCTTCATAGGGTCTGACAGGATGGCGAAAGGGATTCGGAGGATTTCGAGCTTTCCCTTTCGGAACAACAGAAGCTGCCATAGATTTCTTCCGGCATTATCTTCCAGAGGTTGTTCCATCGGACTAGAATGCTGCGATGCGGGATAAGAGACTAATAGCATCATTGGACACAGAATTTGTTTTTGATCGGTTCAGGAACATCGTCCCTGAGTTGCCGACACAGTCCAATAATGTCACAAGAACATTCGAATTATTGAACGACGCTATATATAAGCTTGCTACCAAAACAGGCAAGTCTGGTTTCTTGTCCGCAAATGCTCTAAATCTGCCTTTCATCAATTCAAGGAATAAATTTGAAGCGGCAGAACAGGGCATACCGAGAGTTCCTCTGCGTCTAGACGACGAGGCTGAAGACTTGTAATTGTCTATATCGCCGTCTATGTCAATTCCAACCACGACGTTGGAAACAGACTTAACTTAGACGCTTTATCATACGCAGACCACCTTACTAAGGCGTTATCATTACGTCTTCAAGGGAAAGAATTCCAGGATATGATCCTCAATGAGATTTCTTTCGAGGGCAGTAGCTTTTCCACGTATAACTCCGCCCTTCAGTGGCAACCTGGAGTTGGTTAGACGTGACGCAGCCCTAGCTACATCCACGCGCATGGATAGTAAGGTGAAGAACTCTCTCAGAGTCGCTTCGGTCTCGGAGAAGCTTCTCTTCGACGGCAATCTTTCGGCAATCTATGAATCGCTCGATATAGACATTCTCTTGTCAATCAAGTGTAACAAGAGATTCAGACTTGGGCAAACATTCAGTGGTTGACTCAGGGAGTTCCACTGCAGTTGCCGGATCCGAGTTTTACGATTATGACGGATGCCAGTCAAACAGGTTGGGGTACAACATTGATCCCAACGGATTCGAAGTGCCAGGGTCTTTGGGTCGCAGTTTCTAGGCAAGCACATAAACGTCCAAGAAATGATGTCAATTTGGCTTGCACTACGTCATTGGATGAACATTATTCAGATAGCGCATGTCCAAATCCTGTCCGACATACGACAGTTGTTGCGTATATCCGGAACCAGGGAGGCACTCATTCAGTTCCGTTATTCAATTTAACGGAAAGAATCCTTCAGTTTGTTCTAGAACACCAAGTTCTGTTTTCGGTCCGTCATATTCCGGGTCGTCTGAATGTATTAGTAGACTCCCTTTCACAGAAGGGTCGCTTGTTGCCGTCAAAATGGCAGAAACAGGTATTCAATCAGATTTGCTACCAATGGGAGCGGCCAATGATAGACTTATTTGTGACACAACTCAACAATCAATTACAGATGTATGTGTCACTATGTCTGGATCCCCGAGCATATGCAGTAGTAGCTCTATCGATCTCGTGGGACGGAAGGATAGGATATGCGTATCCTCCAGCGCCGTTGATTCAGCAAATATTGCTCAAGTTAAAACAATCTCAATACAATTCTGTTGGTAGAATCTCTGTCTCCACAGAGACCGTGGATAAATCTACTCAGGTGTCTGCTGTGGGACTTACCGTGAAAACTTCCTCCACGAGAGGATCGTCTTTCGCAGGGGAAATCGTGTCAACTTCATCACAACCCGCAAGGTCTCAACCTTCACGTATTCCGTTGTGCGGTCCTACTTGCACGGCAAGCATTGTACAGGACGAGCAGTGGACGCGATTTCTAACTATAGGAGGACCTCCTCTTCGCTATACTATGCTGTTGAGTGGAAGGTCTTTCGTCATGGGTGTAGGGATCATTTTGTTGATATTTTTGATCCCTCCATACCAGACATTGCAAACTTTCTAGTATACTTGTTTGACGAGATCAACTGCAGCCTGTTACTATTAAAGGTTATAGGTCTATGTTATCTGATACCTATGCACACCATGATAGTTTACAATTGAATCTTATGTCTCTTTATCTAAATTAGTTAGAAACTTTTCGATAAATAGACCTAGAACCCTTAGATTAATTCCTATATGAATTTAGCTTGGGTTCTTCTTAAACTAACGAAAACCATTTTAGCCTCTTGAGACAGTAGATTTCAAATTCTGGTCTTTTAAGACAGCATTTCTCTTAGCTTTCTCTTCTGCTAGAAGAGTCAGTGAGTTTCATGCACTATCGGTGGACGATTCTTACTATCGTAGTGTCGGGAACACTATTACCTTTACTACTAATGTTGGATTTTTGGCTAAGAATCAGGCTCCTAATAATATCCGGAACCTTTTGTTATTAAGGCCCTTCCGTCTTCAGACGGGCACAGGCCTTTACTCTGTCCGGTTAGAGCTTTATGTATTATAAACTAGATATCAGTTTATCAGAATGGGATGTAAAAGCTTCTTCTGTCTCTGATGCCTAAATAGAAGGACATTACGGTCCATTCTATGGCTAGATGGATTCAATTAACTACCCGTACTGCTTTTGTTAATCTATCTTCAACTCAGCAGTCTGTGCGTAAGATTTCGGCTCATGAAGTAACAGCTCTTTCTACATCTTAGGCTTATGCAAATAGTGTTGCTATTACAGATTTAATGAAGGCTGCATATTGGTCTCAGCCATCCACATTCACAAATTTTTATCTCAGAAATATTGAGTCCTTTTCTGGAGACCTGCTTTGTTTAGGTCCATTATCTGCTGCTCAGAATGTCGTTCACTAAACAGTTGCAACTATAGTTATGCAGGCTTTCTGTTCAGGCAGTGACTCCGTCCTGCTGCCCTCTTTGCTCTGGGCTATTTGACCAAGGGGAAGGGGGGGAGGGTGTTCCCTTGGGTCACCTGTTTTATAGTGAAAACAAGGGAATACCTCCTCCGGAGTCAGTAATTCTGAGTTGTTACCGGGATGGTTTTAAAGTGAAAAGTTAATGTTTAAAAAATTCATTCATGTCATATTTTTAAAGTGTAGCATTTGTATATGTCACGTGTCAAACGGGAGTTAATATACAATCCTCGGACCCTTTTAAAGATTATAAAGAGTCTCAATTCTCTGGACTAACTTTATTTATTGGCTTACTGTAAAAATAATTAGTTTTAGGATTATACTGGATGTTAATAGAGAACATGAATGTTATGATGCTCTATTATGAAGGGTGTTGTGTCTTCTAATTTATCATAAATAAGAAAGATACATGTAAAGCCTAATTCTCCTTTTCTCCTCGAGGGGATGACTCTATTTTATATAGTTGAGCTTATTGGATTTTCCTCTATGTCCTAGGCCCTCCAACCTTTTTACTATTCAGCTATGTCTGGGTCATTGGTACAGTATAAAAATGTTAAAAAATTTATAGTAATTTATATATTTTTTATACTTACCAATGACCCAGACGGGGATGGCCCTTCCAGGAGTTGGGAACTCTACCTCCCCGCTGAGTACATAGCGCTGACCAGGCACTGGTTGTAAGAATGATAAATGGCGCCAATTCCGGGACCTCCTTGACACTGCACATACGCAGTAGAGGCGAAGTATGGAGGGCCATTCAGGACATGTTTTCTTTGGTTTTAGATGCAAATTTTGGGGATTGGTGGGGGAAAATTTGTGTTTGGCCCTAGATTTTTAAGAGTTAGCACCAGCTATGTCTGGGTCAGAGGTAAGTATAAAAAATATATAAATTACTATAAATTTTTTAACTTTCACAGGCTGCCAAACCTGAGTTTTCTGGAGTGATATTATGGGATGTTGAATCTTGGAAACAAATTGGAGTCTTGCAAGGGCACACTCTTACAGTAACACAGATACAGTTTTCACATTGTGGAAGATATTTGTTGTCTGTATCCAGAGACAGGACTTGGGCATTGTTTAAAAAGAATTCTTCTCGAAAATCTGATTCAGGTATATCTGTTATTTTCTTTCTTAATGTAATGGTCATATAATAATAATATAATAATAATTTTGAAGCCTAGAATCCACACACGGTGCTCAACGGCTGCACAATAATTGCATACATACATATACACACATACATTCTCTCACAGATACATTGATACATGGATCACTATTATTTATTGGTGCCCAACACCACATCAGCAACCAAGGCTATATAGTATCGATAAAAGTGACAGACCCTAAAAGAAAAAGAGTATTGAATTAAAACAAAATAAAAACAAACTACAACTTTACCAAAACAAGTATGTGAGTGTGACTTGACGAGTAACAAGGCAATCCTCACTGACTCAGTCACACTCACGCACCTGGTAATGTCAGTTTATGACCAAAATTAAAAGACCACTGAAGGAAATGCCTTACAAAAAAGTAGGTTTTAGTACCAGTCTTGAATGATTCAAGTGATTTACTATTTTTTATGTTGATTGGAAGAGAATTCCAAAGCCTTGGGCCAGCAACCGCAAAGGCCCTACCACCAGCAATAGTAAATTTAGATGCGGGCTGAACCAGATTCAGTTGACCTGATGACCTAAGAGACCTCAGTGGTTTGTGGATGGTAAACAGATCACACAGGTAGGATGGTGCAGATCCCGAGATACACTTAAACACCAAAAGGACAATTTTAAATTGAATTCTTTGCTTAACGGGTAGCCAGTATAACTCAGAGAGTACTGGTGTTATATAGCAGTACTTTTGAGTTCTGGTTATGACCCATGCAGCACAATTTTGGATGTGTTGTAGCTTTTCAAGAATAGATGTTTTGAGCCAATCAGAAGAGAGTTGCAGTAGTCGAGGCGACTGGTAACAAAGGTGTGGACAAGCTGTTGTGACGTCTGGGTATTAATGAATGATCAAATTTTGCTAATATTTCTAAGATGAAAAATGCACTGTGAGAGACATGTTTGATATGTTCATCAGCGGCCAAATTTTCATTCATGAAATAACCTAAATTTTTAACACAGCTGCTGGGTTTTATCGTAGAACCTCCAATATTGAGGGACAGATTGGATATTTTTGAAAGTTAATGAGGTAGACCTATATATATTACTTCTGTCTTGACATCGTTCAGTTTAAGAAAGTTTTTAGTCATCCATGCCCTGATGTCTGAAATACAAAGTTCAATCTTGCTGCATGCTTCAGGCTCAAAGGCATGAGTAAAACTAATATACCACTGTGTGTCATCTGTGTAAAAATGAAAATCAAGGCCATCTCTTTGGATTATGTCACCGAGAGGTAAGACATAGACAGTGTACAGTAGGGAACCCAACACTGATCCTTGAGAGATGCCAAAACGTAGTGTGACCTTGTCTGACGACTCTCTGCCAATAAGGACACCATTAAGGTACAATGAAAACCAATTAATTGCTCGGTTAGTAAGGCCTATTCTCACTGCCAGTCTTTCAATAAGTATTTTATGGTCTGTGGTGTCAAAAGCGGCGCTTAAATCCAACAAAACAAGATATGTTAGGTTGTGCCTGTCCGTGGATAGGAGGATATAATTTTGGACCCTTAGAAGCGCCGTTTCTGTACTGCAATTAAATCTGTATGCAGATTGGTTAACTTCGGCAAGGCCATAGGCTGCCAAATGAGAATTCAGCTGAGAAGCCACCGCACATTCAATTATCTTTGAGAGGAATGAAAGATTAGAAACCGGTCGGTAGTTTTTCAGAACCTCTGGGTCAAGTGTTGGCTTTTTGAGAAGAGGTTTTACTGAAGCATGTTTCATGCTTGTTGGAAAGATGCAGACAGGAGGGAGGCATTGACCAGTTTCAAGATTGGTGAAGTTAACTCTGAAAGAGATGCTTTTAACAACCAAGTTGGAATGATATCTAGCATGCATTGCTTAGATGGTGCTTTGGATATTAACCTCTGGATATCTGTTGTAACCAAAGGTTTGAATTGGGACAACTGTACAACAGCTTTTACACAGGTGCATGGCATGTCGACCATCTGTCGAAGATCAGCTTGTGAGCTTGTATCAAGCGAAGTTCTGATAGTCTCAGTTTTTTCAGAAAGAAGAAAATCTATTTGCCAGGTCTTTGGATGACGAATACTCTGGAAGTACGGTTGTCTTTTGACGATACAGAAGATTCTCAAGAAGGACAGACAGTGCATTAGGGGAATTAACATTACCTGACAATAAGTCTGAAAAGTATTTCTGTTTCATTGATATGACCAGTTTGTTAACACTTCACTGGTTGACAAATGTCTCTCTGTGAACTCTTGAACACATAGTTTTGTTTGCCACCACTGAAGCTCTAGTTTGCATCGTAAATGTTTTGCACACCTAATCTCATCACTGCACCACTGTGAGCAAGGGCATATGCTAAAAGTGCATGTTTGCTTAGGCGCAAACCTGTCAATAACTTCTTGAAGTGAGCCAGTGAGGATGTATTCAATGCTGTCAACAGTTTGCATCTCGTTAATTTTAGCGACGGGAGACGAAGCAATAGCATCCGCAAACTTAGCAAGGTCAGTACTTCGGTACTTGCAGTATGTGACTTTCTTCCGTACAGGGGAGGGACGAGGAAGTGCCAAATTGAAGATAATTATAAAATTGTCAGAGACTGCAGGATCAACAATTAATATATTTTTAGCTCACCTGGCCAAAAAGGCCATGTGAGCCTTTCACATCACTTGGCGTCCGTCGCCTGTCGTCCATCGTCTGTTGTCTGTAAACTTTTCACATTTTCATCTTCTTCTCTGTAACTGCTGAGCTGGTGTGAACCAAACTTGACAGGAATGGTATATGGTAGGTTCTCTACAAAAGATCCTCATTTTGTTCCTGTGGGTTGAAAAACATGGCAGCCAGAGGCATTCTTTGATTCTCGTTGGTGCATTTTCAAAAGTCTTCTCCTCTGAAACTGCCAGGCCAACTGTTTTGATAATTCACATAAATGATGACTGGGACTCCCTCTACCAACGATCCCCATTTAATGTTGATCAAGTTGTAAACATGGCTGCAATTGCTGCTTATAGTTACTATAGAAACCCTGTGGGAAATCACATTTTTTATCTTCTTCTCTGGAACTACTGAGTCGAAGTGAACCAAACCTGGCAGGGATAGTCTATGGGAGGTCTTCTACAAATGCTCCTTATTTTTATTACCGTGCATCGATAAACATGGCTGCCAGAAGCATTTTTTGATTTTGATTGGTGGATTTTGAAAAATCTTCTCTGAAACCACAGAGCCAAATGTTTTGAAACGTTGCATGGTTCAATTGCGGCTTATAGTTACTTAGGGGAAATCACATTTTCATATTTTTCTCAGGAACTACTAAGCTGATGTGAACCAAACCTGACAGGGATAGTCTATGGCAGGTCCTCTACAAATGCTCTTCATTTTGTTACTGTGCATCAAAAAACATGGCTGCCAGAAGCATTTTTTTATTCTGATTGGTGGATTTTGAAAAATCTTCTCCTCTGAATCCACAGGACCAAATGTTTTGAAACTTTGCATGGTTGATGACTGGGATACCCTCTACCAACGATCCTCATTTAATGTTGATCATGTTGCAAACATGGCCACAATTGTAGCTTATAATTACTGTAGAAACCCTATGGGAAATCACATTTTCATCTTCTTCTCTGGAACTACTGAGCCGACGTAAACCAAACTTTGCAGGAATGGTCTGTAGGAGGCCCTGTACAAATGGTCCTCTTTTTGTTCCTGTTAGTTGTAAAATATGGCCACCAGAGACATTTTCTGATTTTGATTGATAGATTTTGCAAAAATCTTCCCCTCTGAAACTACAAAGTCAAATGTTTTGAAACTTCACATGATTGATGACTGGGACACCGTCTACCAATGTTGATGTAATGTTGCAAACATGGCTGTAATTGCAGCTCATAGTTACCATGGAAAGCCTATGGGAAATCACATTTTTATATGGAGTTCCAGGTAAGTGATTACAGACTCTTTAGCGCCTCTAGTTAACAAGATCAGCATCAGATTCTCTGGTGATCAGCAGATCTAATGTGTGGCCATCTTTATGGGTAGTGCCACAAACATGGCGTAAATTCATTAAATTGATAAGATCACATAGTTTACAAGAATCACTGGAATGTTTCTTCTCCATATGGAAATTAAAATCACCTCCAATGATGAATTTTCCTGGCAGCGCAGTAATGCATCCTAGGAAGTCTTGGAATTCCCCAATCAACTGGTTGACAGTGAATTTGTTTTTGAAGCTCTGTGGGGGTCGATAAATAACAATGAGGCAGACTGAGTGTGAGTCGATTGTTACAATGGTGTCAATGCACTCGAATGTAACCCAAGTCTGAGATGCCTTACACTTAACATTCACAGTGTTATCTCAGCTTACACCCACATCTCCACCTTGCTCTGACTTCCTGGGGTTGCCGTTGGCAATGATCTCACCGACAGGCAATGTGTCGTCTGGAGTTAACCATGTTTCAGTTATCATGGATATTGAAATATTGTTATCGTTGATTGTGTCGAGTAAGCTTGCTGTTTTGTTCACTATCGAACAAGCATTCACTAGGCACAACTTGAGATCGTTAGATTTGGAATCGGTAGTGACTAAGGTAATAGGGATAAGATTTTGAACAGTTACAGTTTGGGGTTTAAATTGTTTATATCATCGTTTGCCGCATTTCTTATTTTGTCTCTTGTGAAGGATGCCAAAAGATTTAATATTATTTATCACATCATCACCGAGGAGAAGAAAGGAGTTGTAAGTTTTTAGATCACTGTTCAGGAATGATGGCTTTAATTCACGCATTTCTGCAGAACTGTATTTGAACCCAGAAAATATGTGATTTCGGGTGACGAGTGTAGTGGTCATTCTGTGTGTTGTGCAGAAAGCTTGTTGAGTAACAACGCAAGTACAGACATTGCAACTATTGTTTGTACTGGAAACAATGGAGTGAGCGTGAGCGATCCTCTGCATCTCTGTACAGATTGAAGGTGAAAAAAGATATATCAAGAGTGCATATAAATCAAAATAAATGTAAACATACTTTTTCTTTCCTGAAATTCTTGGTAGCATTCCGAACATCATATGTAGAAATAATTCCCGAAAACGATCTTGGAATATGGAAAAAGCAAAGATTTTGATCCACAAACAAATATGCTGCCTACACACGGGCACATGGGTACCGCATATCTGGCCGGCAAATCATCAGTCTATTTTTATTTATTGGTTTTCAATTTCTACCTTCAAAACTTTTAAGACAGAAACAGTGAGGATGGAGTACAGAGGACAGGGATCAGTGACCTAAGTTTCAGTTTTTCAGATGTTTCACAAGTACTGTTAGGCCCCACAAAGTAGATCTTCTGTTTCTCAGGCCATTTTGTTAACTTGCATGTGGACGGGTGTTTTATTTTTTTATATTTTTATACTGTACCAATGACCCAGACATAGCTGGTGCTAACTCTTAAAATATAGGGCCAAACACAAATTTTGCCCCCCCAATCCCCAAAATTTTCATCTAAAACCAAAGAAAACATGTCCTGAAAGGCCCTCCACACTTCGCCTCTACTGCGCATGCGCAGTGTCAAGGACGTTCCGAAATTGGTGCCATTAATCATTCTAAGTTTGGCCCTTCATCAGTTAACATCTGACTGATCTTTGTGCTTGTAAATCTCAGTTTAAATGATGCCAGACACATAAATATTAGTGAAATGGTGATTCTAAGGAGGATAGAGAAGGAGGAGAGGAAAAAATGTGTGACAGAATATTATCAGGGCTGTAACTTAAAATTTTTTAATGAAATTATGTTAAGTTACCTATTTTCGAGGCAGCAGCCATTTTGTTGTCATTCTGATTATTTAGTTACACTGTTTTTTAAGTGTTTTCCTCTCTCCCTGTCCTTTAAGTCCCCCCTTGCTATTCTCCCATGCTTTTGGCATAGTTTTTGTAATTATTATTACTAAATTTTCTTGGGAGTTTTAGCTGAATAACAGAATGAATTCTGTTCTTTTCCCCATGTTTACGTCTTCACCTACGGGTGGTTAGGCGTTGTGTTCTGCATCTACCATCTGATGTTCTGCAGTTTCTTCCCTGGAAGTCTCTGTTTTGCATCAGATAGTGTATTTTTGGTAACTGATTTCGGGCCTGGGTGCCTGGAGTCTTATTTTAGTGTTTTTACACTCATTGTTTACATTTACAACAGCCCTCTGTGTGAGGGGGGGATTTCTGGAAAATAATATCTTGATGTTATTTTAATCATAACTAGATACATTATTATTGTTCGTAAGTGTTGAATAAATTGTTTAAAATATTTTTAAAATTTTTGTCCACACTTAGGCTTGGGATCCATTGGGGCTCAACGTTACTTTTCAGAAACTTGGGCTGTTCTGAAAAAATATTTTTTCAAAATATTTTGATTTCAGTTATTTTTTCTATATTAATGGATCATATTATTATTATGTATTTTGATTGCCAGGGGTTAGTGCGAGTACCAGGACTTGTTTTCTTTTCACATTGAAAGGATATTGATCAATTGTAATAAGAGGAAGTCTTCCTCTGACTTTATTATCATTCTATATGTGGTCAGTGTACTCGCATTAACTCCTGTTCTGTATCGTATGATTTTGATGACAATATGGGAAGCGTATGTCACGGTATGTTATTGGGGAATTGGACACTCCGGTCCTTTCCCCGCAGGGTCACTCTACTTTATCAATTTCTATTTCAGACGATCAAGATTAGGGTGATGTATCTGTGATGTCTTCCAACAGTGTGCCTCCGTCGTCACATTTAATGAAGGGCTAGCGGAAAAGTGCTCATGTAAATACGCCAATTGCCTAAGAGGACCCTATTAGGTTCGACGGCCTTTGACGTCCGCTAGCTCGCCCGGTGTAGCGTCCATTCACCGAATGGTTCGGCAGCCGGGTTCGTCCGTTGCTGTCTAGAAGGAAGTTTGGGGTGATGCGAGCACTATAAATCAACCTAATGCACACCCAGTGACGGCGGATCGGAGGGAGAACGGAGGAAGCCTTTTAGTCCGGTTCATAGCTCGTTCCGGTCCATCCGGACGGCAAGCGAGAGAGGCCCCTCTCTCGTTCAACAACATCTGGCCCCAGATGTTGTGGTACAAAATGTTTCGCATTCGGAGCATACGTCCGTCGCTCGGGACGCTCCGACATATAGTCAGTCCGGAGTAGACTGTCAATAAGGCTTCCTCATTCTCATAGTTGCGCACACGACCGCTCTTGGCTACGTGACCATGGATATCCAGTCAGCTTCGCCAGTCAGAGATTCATCGGCGACCAGGTCACACCATCCGGTAGCCAGGGACTCGAGGCCTGCAGACTCCGGACGTTCGCATAGGAAGTGTGCGGGAGTCAACGTACACGGAGCTTCCGGCGGCAATGCATCGTAAGACCGCTACTGCACAGGCCTCGGGAACGGACGTGCTTTCCTAAATAGCACAGTTTATCGCAGCATCCCAGCATCAACTGAATCTGTCGCATATTTTTTTATCCGACGATGCTGGGTCGGGACGCTCCGCGGAAGCGGGTACGGACGTCCGAAAATTTCATCCGGTCCGATGGGATACCGAAAGGGATTTGGAGGATTTCGAGCTTTCCCTTTCGGAACAACCTATGCTGTTGTGTATGTCATCTGACTTGGTCTTCTACAGCTTCTTTTGTCGGACCAGAATGCTGCGATGCCGGATAAGAAACTGATAGCGTCGGTGGACTTAGAAATTTTTGGTTCGGTTCAGGGACATCGTCCCTCAGTTCCGACATAGTCCAATAATGTCACACAAACTTTCGAATTATTGAACGACGCTATATATATTATTATTTTATGCTTGCTATAACCAAGCATTTCTGGTTTCTTGTTCGCAAAGTTACGGAGATGTCTTTCAAAAGTGTGCCTCTGTCGTCATAGTTAATGAAGAGCTAGCGGCAATAAGTGCTCATGGAATATGTCTATCGCCTACGGAGTGACATTCGCTAGCTCACCTGGTGTAGCGTACATTCATCGAATAGTTTGGCTGCCGGGTTCGTCCGTTGCGGTCTAGGAAGGAGATTTGGGTGATGCGAGCACTTTAATTACTTTAGTACGCACCCAGTGACGGCAGATTGAGGACAGATCGGAGGAAGCCTGTTAGTCCGGTTCCTGGCTTGTCCAGGTCCGTCCGGGCTGTGAGCGAGAGAGGTCCCTCTCTCGTCCAACAACATAGGGGACCGCATGTTGTGGTTCAGATATTTTACATTCGGAGCATATGTCTGTCGGTCGGGACGCTCCGTTATATTGACAGTCCTAGAGACTGTCCTTAATGCTTCCTCATCCTCACAGCAGGGCACACGACCACACATTGGCTACGTGACCTCGAGTATCCGATCAGTTTCGTCATTCAGTGATTCCACGGCGAATAGGTCGCGCCATCCGGTAGCCAAGGGACACGAGGCCTATACACTCCGTTCGCTCACATATTGGTAGTATGCACGGGGTAACGATCACGGAGCTTCCAGCGGCAATGCATTGTAGGACCGCTTCTCCTCAGGCCTCAGTGACGGACGTGCTATCCGAGTTAGCACAGTTGTTTCGCAGCATCCCAGCAATTGACAGTTTCTTGGTCGAATCAGGAATTATCCGACGGTGCTGGGTCGGTGCGGTCCGCGGTTGCATCAGGTACGGACGACCGAACGCTTTATAGGGTCCGACAGGATGGCGAAAGGGATTTGAAAGTTTTCGACTTTTCCCTTTAGTAGTATCGGAAGCTGCTTTTCATATCTTCTGGCATTATCTTCCAGTGATTGTTATTTCGGACTTCATTGCTGCGATCTTGGATAAGAGACTTATAGCGTCATTGGACTCGGATTTTTCGATCGGTTAAGGGACATTGTCCCTGACTTACCGACGCAGTCCAATAATGTCATTACAACATGTGTTTTATTTTTCGACGCTGTATATGCATACAAGCCTGCTACCAAGCATGATAGTTTAGTTTCTTGTCCGTGTTGCTCATTTCTGCCGTTTTATCATTTATACGAATAGTTTATTTTGGCAGAGCAGGGCATACCGAGAGTTCATATGCGTCTAGACGGTGTGGTTAAAGACTGGAAATATTCTTTTTTGCCGTTTATGTCTTTTCCAACTTCTATGTTGGAAACGACATGATGTATAGTAGACTTAACTTAGACGCTTTATCATACGTAATCCGCCTTACTGAGGCGTTATCATTACGTCTTCAAGAAAAGATTTACGGGATATTATTCTCAATGTAATTTCTTTTGAGGGCAGTAGTTTGTTCACGTATAACTCCGCCCTTCAGTGGCTGATTGGAGTTGGTTAGACGTGACACAGCCCTAGCTACATCCACACGCGTGGATAGTAAGGTTAAGAACTCTCTCAGAGTCGCTTCGTTCTCGGAGAAGCCTCTCTTCGACGGCAACTTTTCGGCAATCCATGTATTGCTCGATTTACACGTTCTCTTGTCTATCTAGTGTTACAAGAGATTCAGACTGGGGCAAACATTCGGTGGTTGACTCAGAGAATGCCACCGCAGTTGCCGGACCCGAGTGTTGCTGTTATGACGGTTGCCAGTCAAACAGATTGGGATATAATACTGATCCCAACGGATTCGAAGTGCCAGGGTCTTTGGGTTCCGCAGTCTCTTAGCAACCAATTTTCTTCCGCGGAATAATGTTTTTTAGGCTTGCTTTAGGTCATTGCATGAACATTATTCAGAAACGCATGCCCAAATCCTGTCCGTTAATTCGACAGTAGTGGCGTATCTCCGGAACCAGGGAGGCACTCTTTCGTTTCCGTTATTCAATTTAATGGAAAGAATCCGTCTGTTGGTTATAGTACACCAAGTTCTGTTTTGGTCCGTCATATTCCGGGTCGTCTGATTGTTTTACCGGACTCCCGTTCACTTAGGGGTCGCTTGTTGCTGTCAGAATGGACTCTCAACAAACAAGTATTCAATCAGATTTGCTATCTATGGGAGCGCCCAATGATGATTTATTTACGACACAGCTTGCTAATCTATTGCAGACGTATGTGTTGGCTTGTCCAGATCTCTGAGCTAATGTTGTTAACGCTCTATTGATCTTTAGGACGGAATGATAGGATACGCGTATCCTCCGGCGCTGTTGTTTCAGCAGGTATTGCTAAGATAAACAACCACAATACATTTCTGTTGATAGCATCTCTATCTTCACAGAGATCATGGGTAATTTACTCTCTTGTCTACTGTGGGACTTAACGTGAAATCTTCCTCAATGTGAGGATCTTTTTTCACTGGGTAAATCGTGTCATCTTTATCACAACCCGCAAGGTCGCAACCTTCATGTATTCCGTTGTGTGGTCCGTATTGCATTGTAAGCATTGTACTGGACGAGCTTTGGACGCGATTTCTTACTATAGGAGATCCTCTTCTTCGCTATTCTATGCGGCTAAAGTGGAGGCTCTTCCGTCGTTGGTGTAGGGATCATTGTGTTCATATTGTTGATCCCTCCATACTACTCATTGCAATTTTTTAGTATACTTGTTTCACAAGATCTACTGCAGCCTGTTATTATTAAGGTTATAGGTTTATGTTACCTCATACCTATGCACTCTAGGATAGTTTACAATTGAGTCTTATGTCTCTTTATCTAAGTCAGTTAGTAACTTTTTGATAAATAGACTTAGAATCTTTAGATTAAATTCCTATATGGATTTTAACTTCGGTTCTTATTTAGCTAAGTAATCATTTGAGCCTCTGGAAACAGTTGTTTTCAAATTCTGACCTTTTAGACAGTAATTCTGTTGGTTTCTCTTTTACTGTAGAGTCAGTGAGTTTCATGCACTATCTATGGATGATTTTCACTTTCGTAGTTTCGGAATCACTATTCCGTTACTATTTAGGTTGGATTTTTGCATAAGAGTTAGGCTCCTAATATCCGGAACCTATTGTTTTTAAGGTCCTTCCGTCTTCGTACGGGCATAGGCCTTTACTCTTTCCGGGTAGAGTTTATGTATTTATAAACAGATATCTGTTTATTACTATGGGCGTAAGCTTCTGTCTTTGATGCCTAGTAGAAGGACGTTACGCTCCATTCTATTGTTAATGGATTCTATTAACTATCGGTACTGCTTATGGTATATCATTGACTTAGCAGTTGTGCTTAAGATTTCGGCTCATGAAGTAAGAGTTCTTCTACTTCTTGGGCTTACATTAATACTGTCGCTATTATAGATTTTTGAAGGCTGCTCATTGCGCTCAGCCATCCACATTCATGAATTTTTATCTCAGAAATATCGAGTCCATTTCTGGAGGCCTCTATTGTTAGGTCTATTATCTACTGCTCAGAATGTCATTCACTTAACAGTTGCTACTATAGCTAGGTAGGCTGTCTGTTTCGGCAGTGTCTCCGTTCTGCTGCCCTCTTCGCTCTGGGCTATTTGACCCAGGGCAAGAAAAGGGGGGGGGGGGGGAGGGTGTTCCCTTGGGTCACCTGTTTTACTATGAAAACAAGGGGATACCTCCTCCGGAGTTAGTAATTCTGAGCTGTTATTGGGATGGTTGTTTAGTGAGAAGTTTAGGTTTTTAAAATTCATTCAAGTCTTAGTTTTTAAAGTATAGCTTTTGATTATTGCATATGTCAACGGACATGATTATGCAATCCTCAGACACTTTTAGGAGTATAAGAGTCTCTATTCTCTAGACTTACTTTATTTATTGGCTTACTTTAAAAATTATTAGTATAAGGATTATATTGGATATTAATAGAGTACATGGATGTATGAAGCTCAATTTTGGAAGGTGTTGTATCTTTCTAATTTATCATAAATAAGAAAGATACATGTAAGGCCTATTACTTCTTTTTCCCTACAGGGGATGACTCTATTTTATATTATTGAGCGTATTCCATTTTGCTCTATGTCCTTGGCCCTCCAGCCTTTTTACTATTCAGCTATGTCTGGGTCATTGGTACAGTATAAAAATGTTAAAAAATTTATAGTAATTTCTATATTTTTTATACTTACCAATGACCCAGGCGGGGATGGCCCTCCCAGGAGTTGGGAACTCTTGCCTCCCCGCTGAGTACATAGCGCTTACCAGGCACTGGTTTTTAGAATGATTAATGGCGCCAATTTCGGAACGTCCTTGACACTGCGCATGCGCAGTAGAGGCGAAGTGTGGAGGGCCTTTCAGGACATGTTTTCTTTGGTTTTAGATGCAAATTTTGGGGATTGGGGGGCAAAATTTGTGTTTGGCCCTATATTTTAAGAGTTAGCACCAGCTATGTCTGGGTCATTGGTAAGTATAAAAAATATAGAAATTACTATAAATTTTTTAACTTTTGTAATTATTTCTTTGCCATCAAAAGTTCATGTTCTTGGTTTGTTTTATGTTTTAGGCCTCATAATCTACAGAATAGCAAAGGTGGTAGTGTATTTTTCCCTTGAGTTCAAGAAGGCTTTGCAATGCTTTAGCAAGTGACAAATTTTTCAGTTTTATTAACTTGGATAAAATGTCATACATAAACCATTTAATTTTTATTTTTAGCTCATCTTGACAAAGTCAAGCTGAGCTAATCTAATCGCTTCCCGTCCGTCGTCCGTCAACACCATGTTTTGGTCTTCTCCTCCAAAGCCACTGGGCCAATTCAAGTGAAAGTTTGTGTGAGTGATGGTCCCAAAGGGGCATTTCATTTTTGTTCAACTCAGCATGCCCAGCCCCATAGGGAGGGAGTGGGGGAAAATGCTCCAAAATATTTTAAAAATCTTCTTCTCAAGAACCAGTGTGTACAATGACTTGATATTTGCTATGGAGCTTCCATATGAGGTGTAGAATCAAGTTTGTTCAAACGAAGTTCGTAAAGTAATATTTGGCTTTGTAATAGGAGGGGTAAGATTTTTGGCCCCGCCCAAAATTTCTATTTTCTGAACCGATGGTCCAGTATGAACCAAATTTGGTTTGTGGTAGTATTGGGTCATAAGTACTTGACCCATGCAAAAAAAAAAAATTCTCGCATCCCCATGGGAACCCTGGGAGCTAAAAATAGAAATATTTTCAAACGCCCATATTTCCCAAACCCCACGGAACAGAGAGCTTTTATTTGGTATGAAGTATCCTTACGACCAGTAGAATTGAATGGTAAAAAAAAATTGCCATCGGTTATGTTAGGATGTTCTGTAATGGGCATCGAAAAAATGCTGAGTCAGCATATTTGCAAAAATTTTAAAAAATCTTTTCTCCAGAACCAATCATCAGAATCTTTTGATATTTGGTATACAGCATTCATAGGAGGGTCAGATAAAAGTTTGTAGAAATAAAGCTCATTGGTTCATATTTGGGCTCTCTACAGGAGCCCGAAGTTTTAACATAGGGTAATATGGGGAATATTCTTTAAAAATCTTCTTCTTCAGAACCACCCGTCAGAATCTTTTAATATTTGGTATACATCATTGTTATGAGGGTCAGATTCTAGATTGTTCAAACCAAGTCCCTAGGTTAATATTTGGGCTTCCTACGGAAGCCCAAATTTTATCTTTGTTCAATATGGAGGGTAATTTAAAAAAATCTTCTTCTTCAGATCCATCAGTCAGAATGCTTTGATATTTGGTATGCAACATCTCTATGGGGGTCAGATTCAAGTTTGTTCAAATCAAATTCCTAGGTATATATTTGGGCTCACTATGGTAGCCCAAATTTTTACTTAGTGCAATATGAGAAAATTTCTTTAAAAATCTTCTTCTTCAGATCCACCAGTTGGAATGCTTTTATATTTGGTATACAACATCTCTAGGGGGGTCAGATTCCAGGTTGTTCAATTCGAGTGCCCAAGTTAATATTTGGGCTCCATATGGGAACATGAAATTTAACTTAGTACAATATGAGGGAATTTCTTCAAAAATCTTCTTCTTCAGATTCACTTGTCAGAATGCTTTCACATTTGGTATACAACATCTCTAGGGGGGGCAGATTCAAGTTTGTTCAAATCGGATCCATAGGTCAATATTTGGGCTCGCTATGGTAGCCCAAATTTGAACTTAGTGCAATTCGAAGAAATTTCTTTACAATTTCTCTTCTTCAGATCCAACAGTCAGAATGCTTTCATATTCGGTACACAACATCTCTAGGGAAGTCAGATTTAACTGTGTTCAAATCAAGAGCCTGGGTTAATATTTGGGCTCTCTATGGGAGCCGGAATTGGCCATTTTGGTGAAGAATTAAAAATTTTGTATTCAGTACCCTCTAGAGGTACTAAGATTAATCCACATAGGTTGTATCAAGGGGCTTCATAGGGGAGCTCTACATTTTACTTATGATCAACTGAAGAAAAGGCATGATGCCCAGATTATTTTTGTCACTCCTGAGGGACTCAAGAATTGACAGTGTAGCCTATGGAGATGGCTTGCTTAATGTAGACTCATTCTTGGACTCTGTTTAAATTGTGTTCTGTACAAGATGAGCGCTTCAGGCCCCGTGGGGCCTCTTGTTTTAAGTTTGCATTGGTTATAAAAAGTGAGCATGTGGCAGCCAAAGGAACCATACAGGAGGGCATGAGAAATAGATTTTTAACTTTTTTTTAGACCTAACCTCTTAATTTATTAACCCTTTACCTAACCTGAAAAGCAGACGACACTTGCAAAAAAAATTCTTGAATAACTAATTTTTTTCATTTTTTGTCTCAAAAACATAGGTTATGACCCCTCATTGGAATGAGCTTGACGTGCTCGTTCCAACGAGGGGTCATAACCTATGTTTTTGAGACAAAAAATGAAAATATTTTGAGAATTAATTGGCGATTTTTGAGAATGGTGCTGGCCAGTTTTGGCCATTACGTTGGGTAAAGGGTTAAACCAAAAGAAATAATTACAAAATGTTCTCATATCTGTTACTGTTTTCTGACAATGTTTCTCATTTTTTTTCACAAAGTCTGAAGTTTCCTTTTCTCCTAGTTCAGCTGTCTGAACGTCGAGGATTCTGCAGTGGGGGAGCCGCGGTGTTCGGATAGCTGAACTATCAGTAATGACTCTGTATCTTACTTTGCATTGAATTTCTTGTACAACTCTCTTCTTTCTTCTCTTTATCCACCTAGTCATTACTTATTGCCATCATAAATTCCTCACCATACAAAAACTAAGCTTCACGCCACTCCACTATTCCTGGTAACGTCAATTTTCCTGATTGCGTTTGGCAAACACCAGTGGACAATTTAGATGTTACACATCAAGGGGGACAACTCTAGCTTGGTTCATATCAGGCGAGATCAGTATCATATCATCCAAACGCTGTGTCATATCAGCCAAGTTTGAAGAAATATCTGCCAAGTTTGATAATGTGCAATATTCTGGGAAAGAAAATCATATTTAATAAAGAATTCCACAGAATCACTGTTTGTGATAAATGTTAAATAAAAATGGTTGATAGGGTATCCTTGTTAACCCTTTACCTAACCTGAAAAGCAGACGACACTTGCAAAAATAATTCTTGAATAACTAATTTTTTTCATTTTTTGTCTCAAAAACATAGGTTATGACCCCTCGTTGGAACGAGCTCGACGAGCTCGTTCCAACGAGTGGTCATAACCTATGTTTTGGAAACAAAAATAAAAAAAATAATGAAAATTAATTGGTGATTTTTGAGAATAGCGCTGGCCGGTTTTGGCCGTTACGTTAGGTAAAGGGTAAATGACATACTTTTCACACCGAAGCATTTAACTTCTGTCCAAAAAAGCTATTTCTCTATTGGTTACTAGAGAAATTCAGGACTTTTTGGGGAAAATATTGTATTTTCCAGTCTACAACATTACCATCGTGCCTCAACTGACAAGGGAAATATTTTATTCATGATATCATTGAACTTTGTCAATGGATTCCACTTCATGTAGAGTACTCACTCAAACGAAAAGACCTAGAATTTTTACCCTTTCCTTCAAAACTGTTTGAATTTGTTTCTAGCCTTGAAAAGTGCTTGATTTTTCATCCTCCTCCTAGAAAAGGACTAAAATTCAGTTTACTTATAACATCCAAGACAAGAATTATCATGATAACCTCCCCGTGGGAACCCCGGGAAGTAAGCTGCACTTGTTTACTGTGGTAAACCAGTTCCGCTTTACTAGTAAAATAGGACCCAGTCACCAATGCTTGGGGTGAAAGTCCTCTAAAATGGGCAACATGTTGATCAACGATTGACTAAACTTGACTTCATCTCCATGTTGTGTCACGATTAGCCATGGTGCATAAATATGTGACGTTAACCACCAACAAACAAACAAACATCATGATAACCCGCCCCACAAACATTCGATATCACAAAATCGGCCAGAAACTCTATATATCCCTTGAATGCAACAAGACACCATATGCAATGCTTTAGCATTGCAGATGGTTCCTTGTTGCACTCAAGGGATTATATAAATACCTTGCAAGTTGGGTTTTGTACAAATCAGTTTCTTGAGGCTGAAATTCTGTATCTTGTTCATGGTGTTCTGAATTCGTATGAAAATTATAATAGTCCTTGAAAAATTGTGGCCCTTGAAAAGTGCTTAAATAGTGCATGAATTTGATTCCCTGATGTCAGTGGTAACCATGACTGGCCAGTGCTATTCCCATTTCAAATTTTATTATTGTTTTCAATTTTACCACAAAAGCACAACTTATGACCTCCATTTCATTGAGCTCACTGAGCTTATTCAAATGGCTTATTCCAATGAAGGAGTCATAAGTATGTTTTTGAAGGAGTAAAAAGAAAATTTTTAGTACTGCAGAATGTTTTTTGCAAGTATTGTCTTCTATTTCCTTGAAAAATCATATTCAGAGTCCTTGTAAAGTCCTTCAGTAGTGCATGAATTTAATTCCCTGATATCAGTGGGAACCCTGTCATGGTGTACTAGTTATTTGAATACCCATGATAACTGCATTCAAAGGTCAAACATAAAGTCTGAGTATAAATATGACCTGTTAAAACTTTATCCATAACTAGCCAGCGATATTCATAAAAATTGCCTTTTAAGGCCAATAAACAAAAATTTCTTGTTTCTAAGGCAATTTTTCCACAATTGTATGATGAGGGAGGGAGGCTTTTTTTTTGTTTGTTTATTCACAAAACAGTTCTGAAAATAGTTGGAATCAGAAATTTAATCACCTAAACTATTATGTGGCAAAACAACGTTTTTAGCAGTGAAAATTTCCCATAATGTAGATGAAAATTTAATCACCTATATCTTGTTTGACAGAGGTCTGTGAGATGATTAAATATTTATCCAACAAGTGCAAAATAGTATCATAGAAGAGATATCCAGGTGACAAAAAAGGTGATGAGGCAGATTTTCTAAGATCATAAAATTGTGAAAAAATTGCCCAAGAAACAAATTTTTTTTTACTGGCCCAAATTTTAATATTTTTCTTTTTAAACACAAGATTTTTGTAAAAAGAGCCCAGTCTTTTAGGGTTAAATTTTGAGAACATTGTAGAACAATCACACATGTTATATCGTGTATATCCTGTATAACTATTGACTTGTTTCTTATCGTGATTATACACTGTACATTTTTCATTAAAACAACCTTCCACGTGGGAACCCTGGGAAGTGGAGCATTGCTCTTTTACTGTAATAAAAAATTGATGCTTTACTTTAACATAGAACTTGGAACCAATGTGTGGGGTGGAAGTATAGGGGCAATATAGGGCAGTATAGGGCAGTATAGGTATAGTAATTGTCAGCAAAACCATATCATGTGACTAAGTATACAGAACAGCCACTGTGCACTTATCATAATCCACACATGGACAGTGATGTCCACGCATACGTTTACAAGGTAATAAAAATCAGCAGCAGAAAATTTTTAATTAATGAAGCACCCGGTTGTATCTGGTGCTTCATTAATAAAATTTTTGATGATTACTCCTATAAGTAGTGTTTGGAATCTAATATCATTATTACGTCTGTGGAAATATTGCCCACCCGTGAAAAGTGACACATCCACAACGGTCATACTGTATGTGGTGTTATGCCCCCGCCCTCCAAAGGAGGATTCGGGGTATCTAGTGAAGCCCTCCATCCATTCGTCCATCCATCCATCTGTCCATACAAACAATTTGCATTGTAATTTCAAATCCATCTGTTGGATTTGAATCTCCTTTAGTATGCTGATAGACTTGCATGGGGGAACCCGATATGCACAAGGAACGGATTCCGTCCAATAATTTTTTCCAGAGTTATGGCCCTTTTTCACTCTTTTTAACTTGTCTGTCTGTCTGTACAAACATTGTGCATTGTAACTTCAAAGCCATCAGTCAGATTTGGATCTCCTTTGGTATGCTGATAGGCCTGCATGGAGTATGCTCATGGACCCGCTTTGCAAAAGAACATCCGCAAGTAATGGGGTCTGTCCCGTTATTTTTCAAGAGTCATGATGTACATTTGTCATAGGTGTGTTTTATTGTTATTATAGTTTCTCTAGCCCTTCTACTTTGTAGATTAATATTTCTATTAATTCTTTTTGAAGGAAAAGGATTTCAATCATTATGTGCCTCATAGTTCAGTTGTTTTTTGTTCAAGTGACTGTGTCAAAGAGGAATGTAAGTGAGCGACGGGCGTTTGCATCCCTCATGTGTTTCTATGTGTCTTTTCATGTGATTGATTTTGTAAACTTGGGTTACTGAATTTATTAATTTATTTATTGGGATTTAATAACACTTTTGACAGCCAGGGTCAACTCGTGTCAGACAGTTTTACGGGTAGAGGAAGAGAACCATGGGGCAGTGGTGAGCAACTGTCAGACTCACCAACACACCAACTCCACACAAGCGGTATTGGTTGAAGACAAGTGCACCATTGACATGCAGTGTGCCTTAGTACACAATGCCATCATGCCTCCACTTGGGCAGTCGTTATTAAGTGCCTTGCCCAAAGACACAATGCAGTTACCTCTGATGCGGGACCAAACCGTGAACCTTTCAGTTTGAAGTCAAATGCTGTAACCACTAACCCACCACTCTCCTGGGTTACTGAAGTTCATTCTAGTAATACTTAACCCGTTACCAAACGTAACGGCCAAAACCGGCCCGCGCTATTTTAAAAAATCAGCAATTGATTTTCAATATCTTTTCATTTATTGTCTCAAAAACATAGGTTATGGCCCCCTCATTGGAACGTGCTCATCAAGCTCGTTCCAACGAGGGTCATAGCCTATATTTTTGAGACAAAAAAATGAAAAAAATTAGTTATTCAAGAATTTTTTTGGCAAGCGTTGTCTGCTTTTCATGTTAGGTAAAGGGTTAACCTATCATAATGTTAAGCAACCCTAATACTGTGACTTTTTTTTCTAGTTTCACCTAAAATTGTCAACCCAAACTTAGTAAATTTTAGGTTCTAAGAATTAGCATTTTGGTCAGCTTTTATGCAGATTGTGGGTGGCCATAACTTTTTTGTTTCTGTGTATTTTCTATTTGAATAACTTCTTTAGGTACTAATCCTTCTGTATGCAAAGATTTAAATGAATTTTTTTTATTTTTCAGTTAACATTTTCATGTTTTTCTTAAACTTAAAACTTAAATCAATTTTATATTGTAATAGTTTGTGTTAAAGTGACTTTTGTTTCTGTAGGTCTATCCAGATCATTGATATTGGTGACTTGGATAACTGAAAACCATTAAATGCATCCATTATTTGGGGTGATATAAACAATAAAATGCAGCTTCAAGGAGCTTTCTTGACATTGGATCGACTGTTTCAAGCATAGATGTAGATAAGCAGCCGAGATGTAATATCCCTCTAATTGTGAATAGCACAGACTGGTTATAACCATTACATTAGCAAAGGGTTGATGAATGTTAAATATATCTCAGTTATTTATTTTTGTTTTGCAGATCCAGTTTTTAGTTTGCTGTCTTGTGTAAATAAGAAATCGTCTCCACATTCAAGAATTATATGGTCATGTGACTGGTCACATGATGACAAGTATTTTTTCACAGTATCAAGAGATAAAAAGGTATTATTGAAACCTCATTGTGGAAATAAACTCTGTGTCATCTTCAATATTACTGTTATCGGTTACTTGCATGCAAACCTGAAAATAAGCAGACTGTCATCTGAAAAATGAGGTCCCCAGAGGGTAATTTGGTGATACTACCCTGCACAGCATGGTAGCATCACAAAATTTACCCTTTGTGAACCTCAGTTTGATTCAGGGTCTCAAGCCAAAACACAAAGATGTACCTAGAGGATAAATTGGCCCACTGTATTGGATAGCATCAGCAAATTCACCCTCTGGGACCCCATTTTACAAATGACAGGTTGTTTATATTCAGGCTTGCTTGCACGATAAACAAGATCCTGTAATTTTATACTCAAGGATGAGAAAAAGGGTATGTTTCTGTGGACTGTTCTGGTTTACTTTGTTTACCCATTTACCCCCAAAACCAGTCAGCACAATTCACAAAAATCACCATTCAATTTTCATTATTTTTTTCACTTTTTGTCTCAAAAACATAGCTTATGACCTTCTATTGGAACAAGCACATTGAGCTCATTCCAATGTTGGGTCATAAGCTATGTTTTTGATGCAAAAAATGAAAAAAATTAGTTATTCAAGAATTTTATTTGCAAGTGTTGTCTTCCTTTTGTGTTAGGTAAAGGGTTAAAGTGGGCATGCATGGACACATCAGAATAATAATCAGGTCATTTCGTTTAACAATTTACATTCTAGAATATAATTCTGATTAAACCATCTAAACCTCCTCAATAGGAGAGTTGTTGGTTTAAGTTTTATTCTTGACATGCGCAGTGTAGTGTACAAAAAAGTTCTTGACCTTCCACAACATTCTAGTTTATCAATTAACCCAACTGGCATGTTCCAAATGACTATCAAACAACAGTTTTCACATGAAATACTATCCTTGCCAAACCCACTGTTCCATTGCTACTATCAGTTTGCATGGAATAGTACTCCAAGTAAACCAGAATAATCCACTGAACATAACCTAAATAACTTTGGCATGATGTAAAAAAACGTGTTGATGTATTACATTTAATACAGTAGAACCCTGTTAATTGAATAGCCACTTTGCCAGTGAAATATTTAACAGGAGTATTCAATTAATAGGAATTAAACATTTCCCTCTATTTTAGTGACAGACTGAGCATTTATTCTATTATACCTTGTTTGAGCTCTGTCAAAAACAATACAATAGATTAAATGCCTATATTTGATGTACGTAGACCAAGTATGTCTATAAACATAGTGAATTCAGTGGTTGTCACTGTAAATCGTGTACAGATGACATGATTTTTTATTGTGTCGCCGCCCCACGAAGTGGGTAGAGACATATAGGGATTACTTCTGTCGACTTGCATCGTCCCCGTCGTCTGAGTCGTCGTCCGCGTCACACTTTCTCTTATCCGCCACTCCTCTTTAACCTATGAATGGATTTTGATGAAACATTTCCCAGGTAATAATGAAAGTGTCAGTGACACTGTAGCTTAACTTGACTGTGTGTAATGTTTGATGAAAAGGATAGTGTTCAATGTTTATGAAAGGATTATGAAATACGACAAGAATTGTGATAATTTAGTATATATTAAGTTCTGTACCCTACATGTTATGTTTTCAACAAGAATAATATGTGGTGATGACCATACTAAACAATTGACGCTTGGGCTAATGTGGCCCTCACAGTTAATATATGTGAACCAAAGTTATCAAGTTACAGTAAAATTGTTCCAAATTGAGTTGGCCTACCAAGTTACAATGAAATCCCTTCATAAATATGACTTGTAGACTTTGCTAAAGGAATCTAGGTCATGTGCCTGTCCAGCAGTCACGGTTGACCAATCGCAACCAAAATAGGACAGTCTCATCTAGATATCATACCGAGTCATATTACCAAGTTACAATGGAATCACTTCACAAAAATGAACTGTAGACAGTGCTAAAGGAATGTGAAGAACATGCCCAAGCGGCTGTAATGGTTGACTGATTGTGACAAAAATAGGACAGTCTCATCTAGACATCCTACCAAGTTATTCTTCCAAGTTATAATGAAATTGCTTCCTAAATATGAACTGTAGACTGTTAAACAAATCTAGGTTACGTGTGCATGCAGCTGTCAGGGTTTACCGACCATAACCAAAATAGGACGTTCTCATCTAGATATCATACTGAGTCGTCCTACCAATTTATAATGAAATCCCTTCATAATTTTAACCTGTAGACTGGGCTAAAGGAATCTAGGTAACATACCCCTGCGGCCATGGCAGTTGACCGAACCCGACCAAAATAGGACATTTTCATCTAGACATTATATTGAGTCATCCTACCAAGTTACAGTGAAATCCCTTCCTAAATACGACCTGTAGACTGTACTAAAGGTTTTCATGTTTTGAGCCCATGCTGCCATCATGGTTGACCGATCGTGACCAAAATGGGCCATTCTCATGTAGACATGACCTCGAATCAGCACATAAAATCTAGTGATGATCAGACAAGAACTACAGTGTGTAGCCTGTGCTAAAAAAAATGTGAACAGACTCACAGACTAACAAACTCACATACTCACAGATTTCCTCACGTGTGACGGCAATAGCTTATCCTGAAATGTGAACAGACTCACAGACTAACAAGCTCACAGACTCCTGCACGTATGATGGCAATAGCTTATCTTGACTTTGTCAAATTAAGCTAAAAATGATAGTCAGCAAAATTTTAATTAATGAAGCATCGGGTTGTAGCTGGTGCTTCATTAATTAAATTTTTGATGATTATACCCATAATTAGTGTTTGGAATCTAATATTATTGCATCTGTGGAAATATTGCTTACCCGTGGAAAGTGACCAGTCCACGGCAGCCGTCCTGTATGATCATTTTGCATGACTTCAATTAATAAGTAAAATTGACAAAGTCAGCACACCAAACTTGTATCGATCTATTAATCTGCTGGTGGAAGATGATGGCTGCACCTCTAAATGACAAACAATATTGCTTTTTACAACAGTTGTGCACCAATAGGAAATTTATTTCGGTCAAGTAGACTCTTCCCCTTGGCTGAATAGACTCTACCCTAGGGCCAAGTGGACTTGCCCTTTGGGCCAAGTGCATCTAACCTTGGGCTGAGTTGATTCGACTTTGGGCCAAGTAGGTTTTGGGCCGAATAGGTAATGGGCTGAGTGGACTGTATACCAACCAGTTTGCTATCAATTAGTCCAATTTCTATGTGTGGTAAACTGATTACCACTGGGAAAAATATACAGTAACGATATATATTTATCTGTCTATAGATCCATTCACCAGGAGCAGACATGTTAAATTTCATGATTTTGGAGCTAGTCTCCCTGTTTTTGATGCCATCTCCCAACCTCACAATCGGGGGATGCATTCTCATGATTTTGAAACCCTGTGTTACGTTTTGCAAACATAAGTCCCGAGTTTACAGGTTGGTCTACTGTAAATAATCTGAGTGGAACTTGGAAGATAGAAAAGTATTTCAAACAAACAGGAAATTAAACCTTTGCCTGGAAATTATTCATATGTGTCAAAGAGTAACTACTGTGTGCATGTTCTGCAATAAAATTCTGTTACAACAATTAAAATACATTATTTGTTCTCCCAAAATATTGACTCTAATGCAAAAATCTTCAAAAAGTAAGACCTAAAAAAGTTAAAAATCTGTTTCTCAGGGTTCTCTCGCATGGTCCTTTTGGCTGCCGCATGCTCCTTCTTATAACCAATGCAAACTTAATAAAATGAAAATTAAATGGTTTATTTCTGGTATTTTACCTAAGTTAATAAAATTGATAAATTTGTCCCATGAGTGCAACAAGGCTTAGCATTCAAAGCCTTGTTGTACTCAAGGGAAGAAATACACCACCACCCATGCTATTCTGTAGATTACGAGGCCTAAAACATGAAACAAACCAAGAACTTGAACTTTTGATGGCAAAGAAATAATTACAAAAATAAAAAATAATGTTAAAAAAATGCCTGCCGACATGCAGTTTTCCAAAAAATGGTCTGAGAAACAGAAGAGCTACTTTGTGGGGCCTAAACATGAAAAAAAATTTTTAATTCAAGTCTCACTAAAATGTGACTTCATGGTGAGACTTGACATAGCGGATTCCCTGGGATTTCCCTAATTGTGCTGAAAGATCCTTTTGATTTAACAGCTCAAACACATGGTGGATACATGTTCATGTAAATAAATGTTGATCATTTGACTTGGATTGTTTTGCCAGTAATTAATCCTGAAAACCTTGCTTCTGGAACCATATAACTGACTATAGGGATAAAACAAGTAACAAAGTGATCGTTATTAGTTAAATATGGTTCGACTGAACTAGGTATGCCCACAGTAGGTGTCTTACCTTTTGACCAATTCCCTTTTGGCCAATTCCCTTTTGACCAATTCCCTCTTGGTCAATTCCCTCTTCAATAACAGATTTAATTAGTAACCAAAACTAATTTATCAAAAATTTTATTTAACAAGCTTTCTTCATAAAGTTTGAAAATAATAAATTTTTTAACTTGAATATTGGGGGGTGCGGTGGCTCGGTAGGTAGTGGTGCAGCCTGCAAGTCGAGAGGTCCTCAGTTCGAATCCCACCTGCGGCAACCGCATTTGGTCCTTGGGCAAGACACTTCACCTACATTGCTCACATGGGAACATGGTGGCATTGTGTACTAAGGTGTACTGCACATCGGTGGTGCACTTGTCTTCAACCAGTGCTAACCCTGCTTGTGTGGAGTTAGTGTGTTGGGGAACTGACTGTTGCTCAGTGGTTCTCTCCGGGTACACCGGCGTCCTCCACCCGTAAAACTGTTGTGGTCGTGATTAGCCGTTGTGCAGAAATATGTGACCTTAAACACCAATAAATAAATATTTAAATAACTTGAATATTGTTTGAAATAATTAGTACAGCTTTTGGCAACAAGACATTCTTCACATCTACAGTAAATTTGTAACTGACTTAACCCTTAAAGGCCTATTTACAACTTTTACGACTTCGGAACAGGTGGCCTTCACATGCTAGAATGAGGAGGTCCAGCTGATAATAGACACATTACCTAGGTAGTGGTTTCTATTCAAGTTTTGGCTGTCTTAATAGGCAGTCAAGACTTTACTAGAAATATCTGCTGAGATACTGGGTCTCACAAACTGTGGACATGTGTGTGTGTGTGTGGGGGGGGGGGGGGGGGGGGGGGGGGTGTCTACGCAAAGTTTATTATGCAATTTTTTTTTTGTGTATTTTTCCTTATGACAGTTGTCCATTAGCTGAATCTGTACTAATGTTCCAGCAAACTTCTCTGATTTTTTTTTTTTTCCTTCATTTTTCTAACTTGAATTTTATGGTGTTTTTGTGGTAGAGGAGAGGGGGAAGGTAATTGTGTGGAATTTATTTTATGAAAATTTTGTTCAGCCCAATTTTTATAGGTCAATTAGTTGAAACTGTGCATATGTATCAGCAATCTTAGCAGTATTTATTTATTTTAGTATGAATTTCATTGTGATTGATGGATTTTATATGGAAAAACAAGCTTGACCATGTGAATATCTCTTTATTTCGAGTTTTCCAAACTAAACGTGTGCCCAGGAAGTGGTGCAGTGCTTGTTTACAGTGGTATGCAATTCTGCTTCACTGGTATAAAAAAGCCTGCTAACCAGAGTTCTTGAATCCTTTAACCACATAACAGCCATATACAGTATGACCGCCATGGACTGGTCACTTTCCTTGGGTATGGGTGAGCAATATTTCCACTGACGCAATAATATTAGATTCCAAACACTAATTGTAGGAATACTCATCAAAAATTTAATTAATGAAGCACCAGGTACACCCCAGTGCTTCATAAATTAAAATTTTGCTGCTGAAGATTTTTATTATCTGGTGAATGCATGCGTGGACAGTCCACGGTGGCTGTACTGTAACTGTCAGTGTTACAGTACAGCCACCGTGGACTGATTATGACCAGTACACGGTGGCTGTACTGTAACACTGACAGTCCATAACTACTATTATCTACAATAAGCTTTCCATACAAATTTTAGCCACATACACCGCACTAGGACTGGCACATATTTGTTCCTAATACCAGTTCATGAGAAAATCTATAAAAAATATTTTTTTGACGTATCAAGGGAGTTAACTAGTATCTCCTCCTATGCAGTCAATTAAGAACTTGACTCTAATTGGTGATCGATCTATTACGAATCTCATTTTGTGAACGCAGGTATGAAAATGTTTTTCATCAAACTGAGTACCACCTACACCAATTTAACCAATCAGCGTCTAGGAGTGTAACCAGCACATCCAATGAGAATGCGTGACTGTAGCACATGACCCTCAATCAACAGAGCCGAACCTGCCATCTCAATCAGTTGTCCTCTCCACTCATACTTTAAAGTGTACCTCTCCGATGCCATTTTGATCTCTTCTTGCAATTTGAATTTTTATTGCATGCTTGTTATTCTCACATGTGCGAATACAACGCCTTCGATATATGTTTGTATCATACACCAGGTACTGCAAATACACATTTGTATTTCTCGTTTATCTCACTCGCTATTGTTCGTTTATGCATTAACTCACGATCGCGTATTTTTTAACTTGAATTGATTTCTCTTCAGTGCATCAGCTATCACAGGTTTCACCGCCACAGGCCTGAACAATACGCATTTTGTGATATTGTCAGCCTGCTTGTGAGACCTGAGAGCTTCACCGCCACAAATCTATATTGGATACAGATTTTTTCTGTAGCCAATTTGCCTGCTTGGAAGCTCTCCTGATAGGCTCGAAGTTTGACCACCACAAGCCTGTGTCATATTCAAACTATACCTCCCGCCTGCTTGCAAACTTCTTTCTCGCCAGTGCCTGCCCAAGACAGTACCACTGTCAGTTGGAGCTCCACGCTACAAGCCTGTGTTATACACACATTACTGTGTATCTCCTGCCAGCTTGCAAGCTTCCCAGGGCGACACACAAGGTACTGATTCATTAGACAGTCTAACTACTAGACTGCAGAAATCAGTATAGTTCCCCAGTTTGAACTAATAAAACCAAGCCACAAATTGATTTCTCTCCAGTACATCGGCTATCACAGGTTTCACCACCACAAGCCCGAACAATACGCATTTTTGTGATATTGTCAGCCTGCTTGATGGATACAGATATTTCTGTAGACAATTTGCCTGCTTGAAAGCTCTCCCGATAGCCTCAAAGTTTGACCACCACAAGCCTGTGTTGTATATAAACTGTATACCTCCTGCCTGCTTGCAAACTTCGTTCTCGCCAGTGACTGCCCAAGACAGTACAACTGTCAGTCAGTCGGAGCTTCACGCCACAAGCCTGTGCTGTACACAGTTTACTGTGTATCTCCTGCCAGCTTGCAAGCTCCCCATACAAGGTACTGATTTATCAGACAGTCTGACTAATAAACTGCAGAAATCATTATAGTTCACAAATTGGAACAAAATAAAACCAAGCCACAAAGGCACAAACAATAGCACAAACAACAAACACGTGACCAATCTATCACAACACCTGGTCCTCATACCCCATCACTACAGGGTGTGAAATAGATGAGTGAGTGCCCAAACTACTCCTCACTATCATAACATTGTATTGTCGATGTAATAACCAACAAGCATATAGCAATACAATATCGGCATACAATTGTGGGCTCACGGCTTTCACAGTGGGTGCAACAGTACCAGTGTTGATCCTAGTCAGGGCGTTAGAAGGCCCTAGTAAGGGCTTTTGTCCCTGAACACTCTGTGAACAGGTCCGTATCAGACCACGGTTGCCTCTGGCTACTCTTTGGTGTCTGTCCTCCCCCACTTCACAAAAATCATCATTCAGATTTTATTATCTTGTTATTTTTTGTCTCAAAAACATAGCTCATGCGCAATGCGCCCATTTCAATGGGGGTCATCAAATTGAAAGAAATTTTTTTTGCAAGTTTCGTCTACTGTTCAGGTTCGGTAAAGGTTTAAAGTGGGAAACTTAATTATAAATGATTGCCTGAACTTGGCCTTATACTTTTGTAGTGATCACAATATACTGAAGGTGACCTTTAACCCCAATAAACATACAGCCTATGTATCTAGCTGAGTGGAATACAATTGTATCACTTATTTCTAAGCCAGAAAAATAAAGGCAAATTGTACCCTGAACTTGAAATTGAAAGAGAGAATACAAGAGTTTTTGAATAATTATATTTCAGGCTATGGTATGGAGTAGAAATGAAGTAGAAAAGGCATGTGATCAGCCCAAACCATTAAGTGCATTAGACTTGCCTGATTCTGTTACTGCTGTTAGTTTGGCACCGACACCAATGCCTGATGACAGGTAATACATGTCTGAACTTTATAGCATTACAAATAAACCCTAAATACTGATACGTTGGGCCACTTTAAATTTTTCCCAACAAGTGAAGGGCTGAGATTTTTTACAGCCATTTTAGCACAAGGACGTACAGCTGAATAATGGTTTCCTTTCAGGTGCATATATTTATCCGAGTATTGACATGAATGGAGTGGTAGACTTTGGCCTTTAGGTGTAATAGCAGATGTTTGTTGGAGAGTTATCTTTCTGTCAGGCTTTAAAGTTAGAAATTCACCTAACCCTTTAGCCACCGTAATGGCCCAAACTGGTCAGAGCTATTCACAGAAAAACACCATTCAATTTTCATCTTTTTCTCTCAAAAACAGCTTATGACACCTCTTTGGAACGGGTTCATTGAGCTCGTTCCAATGAGATGTCATAAGTTATGTTTTTGATGCAAAGAAAGAAAAAAAAAATTCAAAAATTTTGTTTGCAAGTGTTGTCTGTTTTTTGTGTTAGGTAAAGTGATAACCTAAAAAAAGAGTTATTAAGCCACCGACTTGAAAAGTCGAAGGAGTATCTAGTGGAGACCTCTGCCCATCCATCTGTCTGTCCATACCAACATTTCCCCTTGTATCTCAGCCACTGCTACTCCGATTTGAATGATATTTGGTGTTGTGATAGAGCATCATGGGGGAATGATGCCTGTATAGTGTGAGTTTCTTCCACACATTTTTTCCAGAGTTATGACCCATTTTCACTCTCTTGACTAAGAAACATTTTGGCGGGTCGGGTGCATTGGCACATGCTTTGCATTGCCCCTCCTGTGCAAAAGATTTTGCATAACCTGGCATAACCTATTTTTGATGGGCTAAACCTTTTTCCTGTTCTGTAATCTGCTGTTTTCTGATGGAGTTTCCATGAAAAGCTTATGTTCCAAATAAAAGTATAGAATTTTTGTACCAAATGAAATTAATTCAAGGACTATTATAGCATATTATTATTTATTAACATCGCTTCAATTTCACAATGATGACCTGTCACACCAACTTTAGATATTTAAAAATATTTGATACAGGTCAATGATCACTTCCAATAATCATCCTGATCAGAGAAAGTAAATAGCTTATCTTGGAAGCTTGTATTATTTAATAAATTAATTGGTTCAATTTATCCAAGGGGTGGGGGGTATGATTATGTTACAATGTTCTCAATTGGTAACTGTTATTGAGCAGATGTTTACTACTCATGTATTTTTTAAACACGTAACTAATTTGCCTGATTAACACCGATTCTTGCTAATTTTACAGCTCTTTTTAACTGTTTGCATCAACAGTTTTATGCTGATATGAAACAATGTTACATCAGCACCAAATATCAATGCTAATTGCAAGAGTAGGTTTTGTCTAGTTTGCAATGAGAATGATTCTAATTGATTAATCAGTTCTTGGAATTCCAGCTCTGAAGTTTTATACAGAGACAGAGATGGACGAAATGCAGTTCTCTGTCTCTGACCGATTTTAGACTGGAAATTTGGATGGAGGGGAAAAGGGTCAAGCCACAGAGATTTTGCAATGTGAACAAGAGTTTTCTATAGTTTTATTTGGATGATGAAATGCTGTAAGATTTCATTCCAACAGGCTGTAACATCATAAATTGTCCAATAAAAAGTCATGAGATATGTTCTGCAAATTTAAACAATTAGTGCTGGGTGTTTTTTTTTTTATTTATATTTGTATAAATTGCCCCTTGAGAGTAACTAGGTGCCATCTGCAATGCCTTAGCATTGCAGATGGCACCTTGTTGCACTCAAGGGACGATACATTCCAGAGTTGATTTGTTCCTAAATTAGTGATCGAGACCATAATTATATTGATCAGGGAGAAAGATTTGGAAGCCATCACTGAAAATGGATTTATATACTTCATTGGGAAATGGCAACTGGCACAGTTTGATAAATCACAAAAAACTAATTTGAGAACAAAATTCAATTTGAAATTAAGGTGCTTTGTAAGTAAGGAGAATTAATTTACTTTGAAATTCCCAAGTCTGATATTCCATAAATATAAACTAAATATACACAAATTATGCATCAAAATAAAGGTTATCGTGAATCAAACATGAAAAGTATATGTAATCAACCAACATAGTTGACAGCTGGCATCAGATATCCAAGAACCAAGCTAGGAAATCAAAATTCTTCAAAATGCAGCGACAGAGCTGCATGGGGTAAATTCCCAAACTCTCAGCTTAGTTTTGTTTTCTGTTTGTTCACATTTTGATAAAGGTCACCAGGGCTGAAAAAGCATTGATATACAATGCTGTCTAAAATCAAACAATGATACTGATTACCTTCACACCACACACTATCATATGGAGACTGCACAGTTTGCCATATTACTTAACTAGGTATCATGAAACCCGCTTCAAATTCCCAGAATTACATGATTGTTTTATGATTATAATTCATGCTACCATATTTCATCTAAATATTTTTATACTGTACCAATGACCCAGACTTAGCTGGTGCTAACTCTTAAAAATCTAGGGCCAAACACAAATTTTGCCCCCCAATCCCGAAAATTTGCATCTAAAACCGAAAAAATCATGTCCTAATTGGTCCTCCATACTTTCCCTCCACTGCGCATGCGCAGTGTCAAGGAGGTCTCGAAATTGGCGCCAATTATCATTCTTTGTTTGGCCCTTCATCAGTTTACATCTGACTGATATTTGTGCTTGTAAATCTCAGTTTAAATGATGCCAGACACATAAATATTAGAGAAATGGTGGATCTAAAGAGGAAATAGAAGGAGGAGAGGAAAAATGAGTGGCAGGAAATAATCAGGGCTGTAACTTGAAATTTTTTTACGAAATTACGTTATGTTGCCTAATTTCGAGGCATGGGCCTGTTGTTGTCATTCTTGCTATAAAGTTACACTGCTTGTTCAGTGTTTCCTCTCTCCCTTTCCTTTAAGTCCCCCCTTGCTATTCTCCCATGCTTTTGGCATATTTTCTGTAATATTATTACAAAAATTTCTTGGGAGTTTTTGCTGGGTAACAGAATGAATTCTGTTCTTTTCCCCATGTTTACGTCCTCACCCATGGGTGTTTAGGCGTAGTGTTCTGCATCTACCATCTGATGTTCTGCAGTTTCTTCCCTGGAAGTCTCTGTTTTGCATCAGATAGTGTGTTATTGGTAACTGATTTCGGGCCATGGTTATCAGTGCCTGGAGTCATGTTTCTGGTGTTTATACACTTCTTGTTTACATTGACAACAGTCTCTGTGGAGGGGGATTTCTTGTCTTTGTATTAGCTTAATCATAACAAGATACATTATTATTATATGTAAGTGTTGCATTAAAATATTTAAAAAATTTTTGTCCACACTTAGGCTTCTTGAGATCCATTGGGGCTCAACTTTACTTTTCAGAAACTTGGGCTTTTCTGAAAAAATATTTTTTCAAAAATTTTTTTTGATTTCAATTATTTTTTCTATGTTAATGGATCATGTTATTATGTTTCTTTGTTTTCAGGGGTTGGTGCGAGTACTAGGACTTTTTGTATTCTTTTCACAATGAAAGGATATTGTTCAAATTGTAATAAGAGGAAATCTTCCTCTGACTTTCATAATCATTGTATTTATTGTAGTCAGTGTACTCGCACTAACCCCTGTTCAGTATGTGTCAATTGGGATGACAAACATTGGAAACGTGTGTCACGGTATGTTGTTAGCGGGGAAAAGGCCATGCCAGTCCTTTCTCCGCAGAGTCACTCTAGTTTATCAATCTCTATTTCAGAGGAACAAGAACAGGGTGATGTTTCCGTGATGTCTTCCAAAAGTGTGCCTCCGTCGTCACAGTTAAATGAAGAGCTAGCGGCAAAAGTGCTCATGGAAATACGTCAATTGCCTAAGAGGTCCCTAGTAGGATCGACGGCGTTGGTGTCCGCTAGCTCGCCCGGTGTAGCGTCCATTCATCAAATGGTTCGGCAGCCGGGATCGTCCGTTGCGGTCCAGGAAGGAGATTTGGGTGATGCGAGTACTATAAATAGACAAAGTGCATACCCAGTGACGACGGATCAGAGGAGAGAACGGAGGAAGCCTATTAGTCCGGTTCCTAGCTCGTCCAGTCCATCCGGGCTGCGAGCGAGAGAGGTCCCTCTCTCGTACAACAACATCTGGGACCAGCTGTTGTGGTACAAAACGTTTCGCATTCGGAGCATACGTCCGCTGTTCGGGACGCTCCGTTATATAGACAGTCCGGAGAGACTGTCGATAAGGCTTCCTCATCCTCATGGCAGCGCACACGACCGCACCTTGGCTACGTAACCATGGATATCCAGCCAGCTTCGCCAGTCAGGGATTCCACGGCGACCAGGTCATGCCATCCGGTAGCCAGGGACATGAGGCCTGTAGACTTCGGACGTTCGCATAAGAGAAGTATGCAGGAGTCAACGTACATGGAGCTTCCAGCGGCAAAGCAACGTAAGACCGCTACTCCACAGGCCTCAGGGACGGACGTGCTATCCCAAATAGCACAACTTATCGCAGCATCCCAGCAAACGACAGAATCTCTGTCGGATCAGGAATTATCTGACGACGCTGGGTCGGTACGCTCCGCTGAAGCATCAGGTACGGACAACCGAGAACTTCATAGGGTCCGACAGGATGGCGAAAGGGATTCGGAGGATTTGGAGCTTTCCCTTTCGGAACAACATAAAGCTGCCGTAGTTTTCATCTGGCATTATCTTCCAGAGGTTGTTCCGTCGGACCAGAATGCTGCGAAGCCGGATAAGAGACTGATAGCGTCATTGGACACAGAATTTTTTGATCGGTTCAGGGACATCGTCCCTGAGTTTCCGACACAGTCCAATAATGTCACAAGAACATTCGAATTATTGAACGACGCTATATATAAGCTTGCTACCAAAACAGGCAAGTCTGGTTTCTTGTCCGCTAATGCTCTTAATCTGCCTTTCATCAATTCAAGGAATAAATTCGAAACGGCAGGACAGGGCATACCGAGAGTTCCTCTGCGTCTAGACGACGAGGCTGAAGACATGGAATTGTCTATACCGTCGTCTATGTCAATTCCAACCACAACGTTGGAAATGACAATAATGTCTAACAGAGTTAACTTAGACGCTTTATCATACGCAGACCACCTTACTAAGGCGTTATCATTACGTCTTCAAGGGAAAGAATTCCAGGATATACAATCCTCATTAAGACTTCTTTCAAGGGCAGTAGCTTATTCCACGTATAACTCCGCCCTTTCAGTGGCAAACCTGGAGTTGGTTAGACGTGATGCAGCCCTAGCTACATTCACACGCGTGGATAGTAAGGTGAAGAACTCTCTCAGAGTCGCTTCAGTCTCCGGAGAGCTTCTCTTCGATGGCAAGCTTTCAGCAATCTATGATAAGATAACTAAGAAAGCTTCGGATTCTCTGCTATTCAAATCTGCTTCCAAAAAGTCAGATACAGCAGAAAAGAGTAAGACAGGCACTTCTGAGACAAGTACGCCCAAGAGAAGTTCCTATAGAGGTTCTTATATGTCCTCTAGGTCTTATTCTTGAGACCGTCAAGGCAGCGACTCACGTACGGGACGTTATTCTGGCCGAGACAACCGGTCAGACGTCCCTAGGTCGACAGGACGAGGTGCGGGTCGTGGAGGACGTAGTTTCTCCTTCCGCAAGCCTCGCAGGTCCAGGAGGTGATGGTTTGAACCTCTATCGTGTTCCGGTAGGCGGAAGATTATCGAGTTTTATAAATGAGTGGGCGTCAATTACGGACGACCCCTGGGTCCGAGGGGTAATTTCGGAAGGACTAAGAATATCCTTCAAACGAAAGTCTCCATTAACTCGAAGTCCAAATGGACTCAGCTTCCGTCAAATCCGCAGAAAAGAGATGCTCTTTTATCAGAAGTACAGTCTCTTCTGACGAAGAACGCAGTAGAGGTCATAGAAGACCAGGAATCACCGGGTTTCTACAGCCATCTGTTTCTGGTTCCGTAACCAGACGGCTCATTCCGTCCAGTCATAGATCTGAGCTGGATAAACAAGCTGATCGTCGCTCCGAAGTTCTATATGGAGACAATTCGATCAGTCAGAGCGAGTATTCGGGTGAACGACTATGCTACAAGCATAGATCTCAAAGATGCGTACTTTCATGTCATGGTACATCCGACATTCAGAAAGTATCTACGCTTCGCAGTCCTAGGAGTTGTATATCAGTTCCGAGCGATGTGCTTCGGTTTGAACCTAGCGCCCTGGGCTTTCACTCGAATAATGAACCCGGTAATGATACATTTCCAAGCTCTTTCGTCTGCGGTAACGTCGGCCTACCTGGACGACATTCTTCAGAGGTACGGCAACGAGTTAATGCTTCAGAACGATGTGCAGAATCTGCTTCTATTACTCCGACGTCTCGGTTTTATAATAAACGAGGAGAAGTCGGATCTGGTGCCGTCCAAGTCATTCACTCATCTGGGAATGAGCTTCGAGACGCACAACAATCTCGTTCATCTGCCGTTAACCAGAGCGAAATTAATCAGTTGTTACGCTTGCTATTGTCTTCACTCAGACAAAGTCACAGCGAGAGAGTTCATGAGACTGATAGGTCTGTGCGGAGCTGCTGCAGATCTCATTCTGATGGGGCGGTTACGCACTCGTCCTCTCCAAATTTTCTTGACTCAGAATTGGAGTGTAAAGATTCATTCGCTCGATATAGACGTTCTCTTGTCAAATCAAGTGAAACAAGAGATTCAGACTTGGGCAAACATTCAGTGGTTGACTCAGGGAGTTCCATTGCAGTTGCCGGATCCGAGTTTTACGATTATGACGGATGCCAGTCAAACAGGTTGGGGTGCAACATTGATCCCAACGGATTCGCGGTGCCAAGGTCTTTGCGATCCGCAGTTTCTAGGCAAGCACATAAACATCAAGGAAATGATGTAAATTTGGCTTGCACTATGTCATTCGATGAACAATATTCAGAAAGCACATGTCCAAATCCTGTCCGACAATACGACAGTAGTAGCGTATATCCGGAACCAGGGAGGCACTCATTCCGTTCCGTTATTCAATTTAACGGAAAGAATCCTTCTGTTTGTTCTTGAACACCAAGTTCTGCTTTCGGTCCGTCATATTCCGGGTCGTCTGAATGTATTAGCAGACTCCCTTTCACGGAAGGGTCGCTTGTTGCCGTCAGAATGGACTCTCAACAAACAGGTATTCAATCAGATTTGCTACCAATGGGAGCGGCCAATGATAGACTTATTTGCGACACAACTCAACAATCAGTTTCAGATGTATGTGTCACCATGTCTGGATCCCCGAGCATATGCAGTAGACGCTCTATCGATTTCGTGGGACGGAATGATAGGATATGCGTATCCTCCAGCGCCGTTGATTCAGCAAATATTGCTAAAGATAAAACAATCACAATGCAAAATTCTGTTGGTAGCATCTCTGTCTCCACAGAGACCGTGGATAAATCTACTCAGGTGTCTGCTGTGGGACTTACCGCGAAAACTTCCTCCACGAGAGGATCTTCTTTTGCAGGGGAAATCGCGTCAACTTCATCACAACCCGCAAGGTCTCAACCTTCACGTATTTCCGTTGTGCGGTCCTTCTTGCACGGCAAGCATTTTACAGGACGAGCAGTGGACGCGATTTCTAACTGTAGGAGGACCTCCTCTTCGCTAAACTATGCGGCTAAGTGGAAGGTCTTTCGTCGTTGGTGTAGGGATCATTCTGTTGATATTTTTGATCCCTCCATACCAGACATTGCAAACTTTCTAGTATACTTGTTTGACGAGATCAAACTGCAGCCTGTTACTATTAAAGGTTATAGGTCTATGTTATCTGATACCTATGCACACCATGATAGTTTACAAATTGGATCTAATGTCTCTTTATCGAAATTAGTTAGAAACTTCTCGATAAATAGACCTAGAACCCTTAGATTAATTCCTAAATGGAATTTAGCTTGGGTTCTTCTTAAACTAAAGAGAAGCCATTTGAGCCTCTTGAGACAGTAGATTTCAAGTTCTTGTCTTATAAGACAGCATTTCTCTTAGCTTTCTCTTCTGCTAGAAGAGTCAGTGAGCTTCATGCACTATCGGTGGACGATTCTCACTATCGTAGTGTCGGGAACACTATTACCTTTACTACTAATGTTGGATTTTTGGCTAAGAATCAGGCTCCTAATAAATATCCGGAACCTATTGTTATTAAGGCCCTTCCGTCTTCAGACGGGCATAGGCCTTTACTCTGTCCGGTTAGAGCTTTACGTATTTATAATCAAAGATCTCAGTTTATCAGAAAGGGACGAAAACGCTTCTTTCTGTCTCTGATGCCTAATAGAAAGGACATTACGGTCCATTCTATTGCTAGATGGATTCAATTAACTATCCGTACTGCTTATGATAATCTATCTTCAACTCAGCAGTCTGTGCTTAAGATTTCGGCTCATGAAGTAAGAGCTCTTTCTACATCTTGGGCTTACGCAAATAGTGTTGCTATTACAGATTTAATGAAGGCTGCATATTGGTCTCAGCCATCCACATTCACAAATTTTTATCTCAGAAATATTGAGTCCCTTTCTGGAGACCTGCATTGTTTAGGTCCGTTATCTGTTGCTCAGAATGTCGTCCACTAAACAGTTGCAACTATAGTTATGCAGGCTTTCTGTTCCGGCAGTGACTCTGTCCTGCTGCCCTCTTCGCTCTGGGCTATTTGACCCAGGGCAAGGGGAAGGGGGGGGGGGGGAGGGTGTTCCCTTAGGTCACCTGCTTTATAGTGAAAAGCAAGGGGATACCTCCTCCGGAGTCAGTAATTCTGAGTTGTTACCGGGATGGTTTTAAAGTGTAAAGTTAATGTTTAAAAATTCATTCATGTCATATTTTTAAAGTGTAGCTTGGTGTGAAGCATTTGTATATGTCACGTGTCAAACGGGTGTTAATATACAATCCTCAGACACTTTTAAAAGAGTATAAACAGTCTCAATTCTCTGGACTAACTTTATTTATTGGCTTACTTTAAAAATAATTAGTATAAAGGGTTATACTGGATGTTAATAGAGAACATGAATGTTATTATGCTCAATTATGGAGGGTGTTGTGTCTTTCTAATTTATCATAAAATAAGAAAGATACATGTAAAGCCTAATACTCCTTTTCTCCTCGAGGGGATGACTCTATTTTATATAGGTGAGCTTATTGGATTTTCTTCTATGTCCTAGGCCCTCCAGCCTTTTTACTATTCAGCTATGTCTGGGTCAATGGGTATAGTATAAAAATGTTAAAAAAATTATAGTAATTTATATATTTTTTATACTTACCAATGACCCAGACGGGGATGGCCCTCCCAGGAGTTGGGAACTCATACCTCCCCGCTGAGTACATAGCGCTGACCAGGCACTTCTTGTAAGAATGATAATTGGCGCCAATTTCGAGACCTCCTTGACACTGCGCATGAGCAGTGGAGGGAAAGTATGGAGGACCATTTAGGACATGATTTTTTCTGTTTTAGATGCAAATTTTGGGGATTGGGGGGCAAAATTTGTGTTTGGCCCTAGATTTTTAAGAGTTAGCACCAGCTATGTCTGGGTCTTGGTAAGTATAAAAAATATATAAATTACTATAAATTTTTTAACTTTCGGACGCCAAAAAATAATTTAATTTTTCAGTGTCCGAAAACTTCGAAAATGGCCAAAATACACGTGGACAGCAAATGTGGGTGGAAATTTTGAAAAACACACTGTATCAGTTAATAAAATTATTGTACACGAACGGTACCTCGGAAATGGGAAAGATAAAATAGCTGTTCAATATAGTGACTTTAATAATCAGCAGAAATGAATAAAATGAACATACCGAATGAATGAAAAGAAAAGTTTCTGATTGTTTGTTCTGTTTTTATTTACTTTCCCAATGAATCCCTGAGAAGAAATAATTTTTGATCTACCGGTACTTGAAAAGTTTTGCTGTTTCCACAAATTATGTTGAACAGTAATCAAGCCATGTGCTTGTGTTGTTACGGTTAGATAAAAAACCTGAGCTGGCTTCAGTGTTTTCAAAACGGACCAATGTAGCCATTCTAAGGCGATGAAGTGCAAACAATTTTTGAGTGGTGTGTATATTAGCTCCAAGCCTGTACGGCCCGCCCTCTTTTCGCAAAAGAAAGACAAATACGAATTAAGAGTTTCATTCAACATACCCACACCCCCCCCCCCCACCCCCCACCCCCACTCCGTCGTGTGGAAACCAGTTGCTATTATTTATAAGGACGAATACGAACTATTGACATACAAGTTTAAATTATTGATTTAGAAATATTCCCCCCCCCCCCTCCAGATGTGCAATGCAAAATGCCTACATTTTATAAAAGTGAATACAAAATTAATTTTAAAAAAAAAATGACTGGTATTGGCTCCACAGTTCCTCCCACATTTCCTATTTTAGTTTTTGGAAGTGTGCACTTCCCACATACACTGCTGGTGTTTATCGAAAAATAATATCGAAAACCGGTATGCTTTGACAGTGTTTGGGTCCATTTGTTAATTTTTGTGAAACCCTGCAGCAGCACATGCTGACCTCATTGTCGTTTGTTCTATTTTTAATGTTGGAAAATTTTGTTAGTGTTCAGTGCACTGAATATGTTTATTTGAAGCAATAATTGCACTGTTCTGTTGCTGGTGCATGGTTTTACTGCATCATATGGATTTATTTATGGGACCCTTTCATTTTTGTTGTCATTTAAGGTCAGTTCAACATAACATTTGTGGGTTTTTCTCTTTCCAAATCTCGAAGGAGTCTAATGAAAGCACACGTTTTGAAAACAAAAATTTGATTGATCAGTTCGTCAGACATGTCAGTTTGAGAAGGAAAACAATAACTTACCTGTCAATAAATAAAGAACAAGTTTGCAAATAATGTTGTTTTAATAATTCTATTTCCATTTTACAATATATTGTGCATACAATACATGTTTTTAACATAAAACAAAGAAAGATGAAATGTTCAACTGAAAAGAAAATCATTGTCATTTTGGATTTATGTTTCACTGGGATTTTCCCACCACACAAGTCTGGGAAGATCTTTGAGTGGGTGTCCGAAAATTTCAATGCTTAAAAAAAAATGAAAAAATGGTGTCCGAAAACAAAAAGTGTCCGAAAATTTAGATGAAATACGGTATCATGTGACATACACTTGTCCATCCATCATGGAATTCTTCTTCCAAAAAAAAAATGCAGATAGTGTTGGCCTTTCTCCAAATGCAGTCCTGTTGCTGCATCATAAAGTGTTTTGAATGCCCTGCTTTTTTTGGATATCTGAAGCACATTTGGCTACAAGTTGTTCTCCTGAAGTATTATTTTATAAAATAATCTGTTCTGGTATGAATATGATTACAGACTTCCAGGAACAATGGTGCCTGCTGTCAACTCTCTGAGTTGATTGCATATATTTTTCATGTTCTATGCATCACAACCTTCATTTTTCTGAATAATTTGTGTACATTTAATTCATATTTATGGAATATCAGACTTGGGAATTTCAAAGTAAACTAATTTTCCTTAATTTTATAGCACCTTAAGTTCACTATTGTCCTGGGCATGCGTTACATGAACATCGGAAGGTGTGATTCAGACTTTACTTGTTTATTTATTTATTGGTGTTTAAGGTCACATACTTATGCACAATGGCCAATCGTGACCGTGACAGTTTTACGGGTGGAGGAAGCCGGAGTACCAGGAGAGAACCACCAAGCATCGATGAGCAACTCTCAGCTCCTCAACATTCTAACTCTGTTCAAGCTCTGCTCAAGCAGGGTTACAGCGGTTGAAGACATGTGCACCATCATCATTAGTACATGGCATCATCGTGCCCCCATGTAGGCAACCAGGATAAAGTGCCTTGCCCAAGGACACAACACGGGTCGTCCCAGATGGGGATCGAACTCGGGACCTCTAGCAAAGAAGTCCAGCAATCTACCACTGAGCCACTGTGTTCCCTTTCAGACTTCAATAAACTTAATGGCCTGCCTAGTACAAAAATACCTGTTACCAAGTAGCAGTATAATTCTATTATGGCCCCTATTAACAAAATATACATCCCAAAAAAGGAGTAATTCTGTTACCAGAAATTTAATGATACCAGAGCTGGCTGAAGATTTCATCAAATCACGTCATGGCTGCTTTACAGCTGGCATGACTTAATTATATGAGAAATTAAAGAAACTGCATTAAACCAGTTGTGCAAGGCTATTCACCTATGTTTTATTTTCCAGTTATCTCATATCTTTTGGTTTGGACAGTGGCAGTATTCTGTTATATAAATGGATACCATCATGTGAAAGTCCATGGTTGAAATGCTGTATACTTAACAAAATGTATCCTTTTTGCTGCTTCACAGAAGCTGCTATATCGAACGGTAAGCTATTTTGTTCAATTGTCTGTCTCTGTGTCCAACACTTGATACACTTTAGATGTTAAATCATTTTATTTGTTCAGTCTTAAATTCAACTAAATAGTCACAGGTCAATGCTCATGCTGAAGGTATATACATACAGGAAGGGATGGGACTTGCTTCACACTTCTGAGTGAGTAAACACATCTATAGAAGTTTTAGGTATGCTGGGGGAGTTCTTAGAAATGCTAATATAATATAAATATAAAATGAAAATATTAATTCAACTGTCAAATGTGTGTTTTTCAGATAACTTTCATGTCTCTTGTTTATGTGGGTGTGCATACTTGGATTGAGAAAGTTGCTCTCCTCGTGTGCTACAGTACAGCCACCATGGACTGGTTGTAATCCACACCTGGGTACTGATGTCCATGCATGCATTTATCAGGAAATAAAAATCATCATCAGCAAAATTGTAATTAATGAAGCACCGGGTTGTACCCGGTGCTTCATTAATTAAATTTTTGATGATCACTCCTATATTTATACCCCCCGCAAACAAAGTTTGGGGGGGTATATAGGAATCACCCTGTCCGTCCATCTGTCTGTCTGTCCATCCATTATAAGCACAACTCCTCCTAAACCGTTTGAAGAATTTTCATGAAACTTTACACAATGGAAGAACTCCATATGGCAATGTGCATGAAGCAATATAATTCCGTTCTGACATTTCCAAGGGGAGATAATCTGTCGGTCTGACCATCCTTGTAAGTGCAACTCCTCCTAAACCGTTTGAACAATTTTCATGAAACTTTACACAATGGAAGAACTCCATATGAAGATGTGCATGAAGCAATATAATTCCGTTCTGACATTTCCAAGGGGAGATAATCTAACTTATACCGTCTGTCCATACTTGTAAGCGCAACTCCTCCTAAACCGTTTGAAGAATTTTCATGAAACTTTACACAATGGAAGAACTCCATATGAAGATGTGCATGAAGCAATATAATTCCGTTCTGACATTTCCAAGGGGAGATAATCTAACTTATACCGTCTGTCCATCCTTGTAAGCGCAACTCCTCCTAAACCATTTGAAGAATTTTCATGAAACTTTACACAGTGGAAGAACTCCATATGAAGATGTGCATGAAGCAGTATAATTCCGTTCTGACAGTTCCAAGGGGAGATAATCTAACTTATACATTTCAGGCGTGGGGGTGGGGGGGGGGGGTGGGTGGGGGGTATCACTTTGTGAGTTTGCTCACAGTACCTCTAGTAGTGTTTGGAATCTATAATATTATTGCATCTGTGAAAATATTGCCCACCCATGGAAAGTGACCAGTCCAAGATGACCGAACTGTAGATTGAAAAGCGCTATCGTTCTTCTGTTTTCAAACAGCCAGGACTGATTTTGGTTGTACAGTTAATTTCTAGTAGGATGCTGAAGGATTATTTCACAATATGAAGTGCAGCAAATAAGGCCACACAAAATAAATTGATTCACATGTGATCTTTTATTCAAATCAGTAAGAGAGGATTTTATTTTTTTCTTGCATATAGCGAGCATGGATTAAGAGGCTTTCCACTGTCTTTTCACATTCACAATATATAGAAAGTGCATAATTATACAAGTAAACTTATTTAATTTTTAAACGTAGAACTGTTTTGGATTTTTAGTTATGCTCTTTTAACCCTTTACCCTACACAAATGATATCAAAATTTTTTATTTTAAATATCATTATTTTAAATTTTTGAAAATTTTTCAACAAAACCATATCATGTTACCCCTCATTGGAAGGAGCTCATTCTAAGAGGGGTCACATGATATGGTTTTGTTGAAATTTTTTGAAAAATATTTTTTCAGCTGCTGAATTTGCATATTACGCGTGAAGATGTGGCCAATTCATTGGGTAAGGGGTTAAGTTACATACTGGTACATCAATCAAATAAAGTAAAAAAAAGTTTTTGGAGTCTCCTGATTTTGTAGTGGTATTAGAAGACACTACAAGGCAATAAAAACGTCCAGGGTGTACAGTTTCAGTGAGGGATTGCCTGAAAATCAAAACATTTTTTTAGCCTGCATTTTAAAAGACAGTGCTTCCTGTACTGTTTATGTTTCCTGAAAATATTTTAAGCAGGATATAGTTGACTCTGTCCAGCTGTCCATTCATTCATTGTAATGTTGTCTGAACCATAACAATTGATTCAATGGAGATTCTGTTCACACTTCATGCAGTGCTTGCTCATGACTCAAGGGGTGTGTCATGACATTGGTCCAAGGTCATAACTCCAAGGACAAGGTCACAGACTGTTTGATCTGACTTGTTTTGGTTTGTAAAAATGATTCATTGGACACATATTTTGCATACTTCTCACAATACTCATTCATGACTTGTGTGTGTGTGTGGGGGGGGGGGGGTCTCATGACCTTTGCTCAAGGTGGTATTAAATCCAAGGTCAAAGACTGCTTGTTCATTATAACTTTGTCCAGAACATAAAAATAATGCAATGTTCAGATCTTGTTCATACTTAACACAAGCCTTGCTCACGATTTAAGGGTGTGTTTTAATCTTGTACTTCTCATGACAGACATCACAAAAATTATTTGTAGGCTTGTTTTCACTGATATTTTGACAGCTTCAATTGTTTGAAGTAGTTTCTTCCCATTGAACTATCACTGTCATGCCTTCTCTTTTGGCCTCACATTGACTTAGAAGTTCTTGTCATCACATTATCATTTATCATCATCACAAGACAACCATTCTAAAGATTTTTTTGAAAGCCAACTGTGTCCAAGTATTTCTTAAAAAGTCATCATCTTGGTGGACTTGTCATCACATTATGATTTATTGTCACAAGTCCAATGGATTTATTCCAATGAGGGGGTCACAGACTATATTTTTGGAGGCAGAAATTTTAAAAATAATAAAATTTAAATGGTGATTTTTGTCTATAGGCAATTTATTGATCTATTAGATAAAGGGTTTTGTAATGAGTTTCTTAGTTTATGTGATGTGTAACTTAATTATGTTGATTGGTATCCCAAAATGACTGCAGAAATACAAGAGTGGCAAGAGTCCCAAGCTTTCCTCTCACTCATCTTCCACATTTGTTTTTATAGTAAATTACACTACAGTACAGTTGCCATGAACTGGTCGTAATCCATGCATGGGCAGTGATGTCCACGCCTGCGTTTACCAGGTAATAAAAATCATCATCAGCAAAATTTAATTAATGAAGCACAGGGTTGTGCCCAGTACTTCATTAATTAAATTTTTGATGATTATTCCTATAATTAGTGCCTGGAATCTAATATTATTGCATCTGTGGAAATATTACCCACCTGTGAAAAGTGACCAGTCCATGGCAGCCTACTGTACCTTTATCGTAAAAATATTATTACATATGGAAATTTTGTTGTTACATTTTTTTTCTTAACATCATTCTTCAGACATGCTCATCATTTGACAGTAAAGAGATTGAAGTTTAGACCAGTAGTGGGTATTGCAGGTGACAAATCAAATGGTCAGAAGAATTTCTTACAGCTTGCTAGCTGCAGTATGGACCACAGTGTTAGGATATTTAATATTAACATTGACAAACTTCCTACATGACAAAAACAATCATTACTAGTTCACTGTGATATTTTCAAAATAATAATAAAAAAAATGTTAAAAGCTGATTTTTGTTTTTCATGCAGTTCTTCATTGACATTTAAAGGGACAATAGGCCATGATTTAAAAAAAAAAAAATTTACCATTCAACAAAACCACAATTTCTGTTTTGCAAAGTACCCTTATATTTTATATCTCAATCGAATAAAAGCATCCGATTCGATTAAATAAATGAACTTGAAGGTGAGAATTTATTGGATATTTGAAAAAGGGTGGCAGCCTTTTTCAGATATCCTATAAATTCATGCCTTCAGGTTAAAATATTTAATTGAATCAAACACTTTCATAAGAATGATATATAAAACATGAGAGTACTTTTGCAAAATGGAAAATCGTAGCTTGTTGCCCATTTAACCAAACAGTACAAAAGACTCTGCTTGAAACTATTCTCAATCGCCAAACAAGTTTCAATAATATTTCATTTTGGAACTCAACTTAAACCTTTACCTACAGCGAAAAGCAGACAACACTTGCGAACAAAATTCCTGAATACTAAATATTTTCATTTTTTGCCTCAGAAAATAACTTATGATGCTCATTGGAACACGTGTTACAAAGAGGGGTCATAAGCTATGTTTTTGATATAAAAAATGAAAAAAAAATAATGAAAATTGAATGGTAATTTTTGTGAATAGCGCTGGCCAGATTTGGCCGTTATGTTGTGTAAAAGGTTAAGCTAATATTATATGGGGTGTCATAAACCTCAGCAAATTATACTCAATGTTCCTGGAGGTGTGGTGGTTGATTGGTTATCACAATGGACTTCACATTGAAAGGTAAGTTTGATCCATGAGCAAGATACTTAATCCCGGTTGCTTAAGTGGTAGCACTATGGTATGTACACTAATCTAAGGTGTACAACACGTTCATGGTAAAGTTGTCTTCAACTAATTTCTAACTCTGCTTGGGCTGGGTTAGTAAGTTGGACAGTTACTTTCTGCTGCTCATTGGTTCTCTCCAGGTACCCCACTCATAAAACTGAAGACATCACCCTCCTGGTTTTTGGAAGTGCCATTAAACCCTAACAAACAAACACAATGCTCCCACAGAACAAGTGAGATTTTGTCTTGCTAAAGGACAAAACAGAAGTAGTCTGGCTCAGCAGTAAGTTTATTAACCCTTTGCCCAATGCACACGATGTAGAAATTTTTTAAATTATTAAAAACATTGTTGACAAAACCATATTATGTGACCCCCTCACTGGAATGAGCACAACAATATCCTTCCAATGAGGGAGCACATAACTTGGTTTTGTTGAAATTCTTTCAAACAAAATTTTTTTTTCAACTGCACAATTTGAAAATAAGGTGGCCTGATCCTGATGCAGCTAATTTGGTAGGTAAAGAGTTAATCATAGTGTGTTAATACAGGTTTATCCTTCAAAAGTACTCTCACACTCCAGTCGTAATGGCCACAAGAAAGAATAATTATTGGCAGATCCTTGTTTGGATTATCAGCATGCTCATTCCCATAAAAATCATCTACATAATATGGGAGAGAGAACATGTACTCTTGGTGTTCAAGACCAAGTGTGGTCGCTATAAAGATGTTGCCCTCGAAAGAGTTATTCCCATGTGCAATGACATTTATATACTGTGACCTTTTGTAGTGACAAATTTTGGGAGCACGGTGGCTTAGTTGTTACGGCATTGGACTTCAAAGCGAAAGGTTCATGGTTCGATCCCTGTCAGGTGTAACTGCATGGTGTCCTTGGGCAAGGCACTTAATCCTGATTGCTTATGTTGGGGCACGGTGGTGCTGTGTACTAAAGCATACTGCACATTGATGATGCACTTGTCTTCAACCAATGCTAACCCTGCTTGTGTGAAGTTAGAACATTGGGGAGTCTGACAGTTGCTCACCATTGCTCAGTGATTCTCTTTGGGTACTCTGGCTTCCTCCCCCTGCAGAACTATCTGACACGAAGTACCCCTGGCTGTCGAAAGGGTTGTTAAAAATCGACTAATTAAGGCCCATAACTCTGTAATGAAAAATCAGCCCAGTCCAGTTGTCGAACTTGCTTGAGATTTTATTGCAAAAGATCTGTATGGCAAATTTTAGTCAAATCGAAAACGTTTGTTCAAGTTATTGCACTAACAAGCTCAAATTTCATAAAAAGTGACTGAGGCCCATAACTCTGTAAAGATGAATTGGGCCGAGCCAGTTTTTCAACTTGCTTGAGATATTCTTGCAAAAAGACCTGTATGGTAAATATAAGTCAAATTGGAGAATGTTTGTTCAAGTTATTAACGCTAACAAGCTCAAAATTTGTAAAAATTTACTAATTAAATCCCATAACTCTGTAACGATAAATCAGGCCAGGCCAGTTTTCGAACTCGCTCGAGATATTATTGCAAAAAACCTGTATGGCAAATATTAGTCAAATTGGAGAACATTTGTTTTAAGTTATTGCACTAACAGTGTGAGGTCACCTGGAAGCGTGCCGGCCTGGACACACACCGATCGTTGCCAAATGATAGTTCTCGGTTGTTAACACAACTCGATTAAAAAGTGACAAATTTGAAAAGCTGCAGGCAAGATTAGAACTAATGGCCTCTTGAACAGTTTGATGAGTGCACTAATCAGTGAGCCATTACACCCAGGTACCCTTCCTTATCACTCAAGATTTTTGGTGAAAGGATGGATTTTGTCGTAATTGGTCATAACCAACTAACTCACAAGTGATCAATGGTAGACATCTTCATTTCAAAAATAATTTATTTCCAGACATGGGTTACTTGCTGAACTCGTCTCCTTCAACATCATGCCCACCGAAATTCAACAATCCCAGTAAAGTAAAGCCTGAATCTTGTTAACAAAATTTAAGCCTACAAATTATCATCTTATCAATGATTTCTAGATATCATAATTTGTTGAATTTTTCCAAAAAATCAAGTCATGGCAGCTTTATAGTAGCCAAGACTTGATTTTGTTGAGAACTTAAAAACAAACACCTAGCAGGGTACAAGTTAATCATATATTACATATATTTTTAATGCTTTCAATCTTGATGGCCTGAAAGATATCCCTACTGTACACGGTGAAATAAGCAACTCTATTTAACATTTGTGTGAGTGTGGCAGTGGATATGCCATTGGACTTCATACTGAAGGTCCACAGTTCGATCCCTGCCAAGGGGTAACTGTATTGTGTCCTTGGACAAAGCACTTTATCCCAATTGCCCACATGGGGGCACAGTGGTGCCGTGTACTAAGGCATACTACACTTCAATGGTGCACTTGTCATCAACCAATGCTAATCCTGCTTGTGTGGAGTTAGTATGTTGGAGAGTCTGACAGTTGCTTGCCTTTGCTCAGTGGTTCTCTCCAGATTCTCGGGCTTCCTCCACCAGTAAAACTGACCAACACGAGGTGACCCTGGCATCAAAAGTATCATTAAACCCCCAAAATTTAACATTTGTGGGGAGGTTCAGTAAATTGATGGTCCGAGGGCTATAATATTAAATCATCACTGATTGTCCTGTCCAAATAGGAGTTTATTGTGGTGCGTAATCGGAGACTCACAACTTTTGCTTTATGCAAACAGCTGTGCATACCAGGCAGGAAGGGATAAACCTGATGCATATTCATGTAATAAAGGACAGCAAAGGATAATGTCAGAATTCTGAGATTGAGTGAGAAAAAAATTAACTGAGGAATTTTATATTTCTAAACAAACATGTTCTCTCTTACACAGGTAATCCAAATAATATAATATGATGGGTAATGTTGATCTTCAAATGGCTTGTGTTTAACTAGTGTTCTGATTTTAGAAGAATGTTATAGATGCATAATCCACAAATCTTTCTACCACACCAGGCCTGCTGCTATTTATAATGCTTCAGAGTACTGTGTTACACCTTTCTGTATATACTTCCTCCTGACAGACATAATTGCTGGGTTTGTAACAACAGCATAAATAAGGGTGGGAGTTTTTGTGGTCTTGTTTCCTATTAAAGGGTTATATCTAGGGTCATTGGATATCCTCGGCAAATGGCTATTTTCAGTATAATTAGTCCCCTACAGGAACCGTAAGGGGACTATAGGATTGCACTCCGTCCATCCGTCCATCCGTCCGTCCGTCCGTCCATCCGTCCGTCCGTCCGTCTGTTTTTTATGTTACCACCTCTCCCTCCAACATGCTTTAAGCTACACCTTTCATATTTGGTACATGGATAAATGGTTCTGATGGGATGATGCACGCTCAAAATTTTTTTTTCAAAATCCAAGATGGCGGAATGGCAGCCATTTTTGTTGTGTTTTTTAAGCTTTTTTTCTCTATTTTGATGTTACCACCTCTCCCTCCAACATGCTTTAAGCTGCACCTTTCATATTTGGTACATGGACAAATGGTTCTGAGGGGATGATGCACGCTCAAATTTTTTTTTTCAAAATCCAAGATTGCGGAATGGCAGCCATTTTTGTTGTGTTTTTTAAGCTTTTTTTTCTCTATTTTGATGTTACCACCCCTCCCACCAACATGGTTCAAGCTACACCTTTCATATTTGGTACATGGATAAATGGTTCTGAGGGGATGATGCACGCTCAAAATTTTTCTTTCAAAATCCAAGATGGCGGAATGGCAGCCATTTTTGTTGTGTTTTTTAAGCTTTTTTTTCTCTATTTTCATGTTACCACCCCTCCCACCAACATGGTTTAAGCTACACTTTGCATATTTGGCACATGGATAGAGGGTTGGGAGGGGATGATAACACATTCAATATTTTTTCTTCAAAATCCAAGATGGCGGCATGGCGGCCATTTTTGTTGTGTTTTTTAAGCTTTTTTTCTCTATTTTATGTTACCACCCCTCACTCCAACATGGTTCAAGCTACACTTTTTATATCTGGCACATGGATAGAGGGTTGTAATGGGATGTTGCACGTTCAATATTTTTCTTCCAAAATTCAAGATGGCGCTATGGCAACCATTTCTGTTGTGTTTTTTAAGCTTTTTTCTCTATTTTATGTTACCACTACTCCCTCCAACATGGTTCAAGCTGCACTTTTCATATATAGTACATGGATAAAGGGGTTGTGAGGGGATTATGCACGCTTAATATTTTTTTTTAAAAATCCAAGATGTTTATATGCTCTAGTGTCTTCTGTGACAAAAACACCTTATGTCACAAAAGTGCCGTAGGGGACTAATACCACCTCGGTGGTCAAACACTTGTTTTATTTTGTGTTGGAATGGAATTAGTAAGTAATGCTCATTAACCCTCTGCATGCTGATATCAAATTTCAAGTTACAATTTTTTCCTATAATGCAAATAAGAATTTAACTATTGTAATATCGATTGACAGAACTCAATGAGCTCTGTCAATCAAGATTGCATTTGCTAAATTCCAATTTGCATCATGGGAAAAATTTGCTGTTTAATATTTTGGTATTTTGACATTAGTGTGCAGAGGGTTAATGGTGATATGGCCAAAATAATCTATGGACTGTCTTGATTCAAACTGTACAGTCATTGCATTTCAACTGGAGGTGAAGGTCACACTGAAGTGTTTAATTTCCAACCCAGACCTGTTTGGGCATTGACATTTTGCAGGTGAAAAATGGGACAATATTTGTGTAAATTTGCTTAGAGAAATCCTTTTGAAAATCCTCAATGGGGGAATAAAGAATTTCTATTAAACAGTTTTATTGCAACGGATACACCAAAATTAGAAATTTATCTCCAAAAATTTTAACCATTCTGACCAATTTTTCAATCCCCGTGGGAACCCCGGGAAGTAAGCAGCACTTGTTTACTGTGGTAAACCAGTTCCGCTTTACTAATAAAATAGGACCCAGTCACCAATGCTTGGGGTGAAAGTCCTCTAAAATGGGCAACATGTTGATCAACGATTGACTAAACTTGACTTCATCTCCATGTTGTGTCACGATTAGCCATAGTGCATAAATATGTGACGTTAACCACCAACAAACAAACAAACCAATTTTTCAAGCAATCAACTGTGTCATTGACTTGAGTGTATTTAAATGATGAAGTAAGATTTTCATTGTGTGTGATTTTCTCCAGAAAAAGCCACACTGAGAGCTTTCAGAAAATGTATAGATTGTAAATAGGGGAGGTAATTTAGATTTGAAATATCCTTGGCCTTGTTGTGCAATTCATGAAAAACGGACATATTCAGCTGAATAACTGTAACAAGACCTGCACAAAGGGAAAGTTCAAACATGTTAGCATGAGATATTTTTCTTGTCATATGACTTCTAAAGAAGCATTTGGATAATGTATGGTTCATGTACACTTGCCGGGTTACTTTTAAGAGAAGGCTAAAAATAAACAATGTATATAAAATGTATAACTATTATACAGAGGATATGAAATGAGTGTTTTTCTCATATGATATTTATGAAACGAGTCTAAGAATTTTCCGTTTGGGCAAGCCTCTGGCGAGCCACAAACGGAAAATTCGGATGAGTTTCATAAATATCATATGAGAAAGGCACTTATTTCATATTCTGTTTATCATATGACACACATATGCACAAATTAATGTCTTAGTATGACTCTTTAACCCTTTACCCAACGTGTGTGGCAGACGACACTTGTAAAAAACATCATCATATAACTAAAAATTTTTCATTTTTTGCTTCCAAAACATAGGTTATGACCTCTCATTGGAACGAGTGATGCGCTCGTTCCAATGAGGGGTCATAACCTATGTTTTGGAAGCAAAAAATGAAAATTTTTCATATATAGCACTGGCCGGTTTTGGTCGTAATGTTATTATGTCTCCCCTTCCCAGAAGGGAGACATATTGTTTTAGTGCATATTCTTCTTCTCCTTCTTCTTCTTCTTCTCATACAAACTTTGTCCGGGCCATAACTTTTTTGTCTTTTGACCTACACCTTAGATACTTGGCATGTTGATGTATCACCATGAGCCGGTGCGCAGTGTACCATAGTGGCTTTCATGTGACCTTGACCTTTGACCTGAAGGTCAGATTTATGTGTTTTTTTAAGGGAAACATCGCACAAACTTTGTCCAGGCCATAACTTTTTTGTCTTTTGACCTACACCTTAGATACTTGGCATGTGGATGTATCACCATGAACCGGTGTGCAGTGTACCATAGTGACCTTCATGTGACCTTGACCTTTGACCTGAAGGTCAGATTTATGTGCTTTTTAAGGGAAACTTTGTCCAGGGCATAACTTTGTCTTTTGACCTAGACCTTAGATATTTGGCATGTGGATGTATCACCATGAACTGGTGTGTCGCGTACCATAGTGACCTTCATGTAACCTTGACCTGGAGGCCAGATTTATGTGCTTTTTTAAGGGAAACTTTGTCCGGGCATAAATTTTTTGTCTTTTGACCTAGACCTTAGATATTTGGCATGTGGATGTATCACCATGAGCCGGTGTGTCGCGTACCATAGTGACCTTTATGTGACCTTGACCTTTGACCTGAAGGTCCGATTTATGTGCTTTTTATGGGAAACTTTGTCCAGGGCATAACTTTTTTGTCTTTTGACCTAGACCTTAGATATTTGGCACGATTGTCAATATTATTCATGTATATATAATTTGCAGTGTATTAAATAGAAAGGAAGGGGAGACATATGTTTTAGTGTGCTAAAACAGTTTCTAGTTAGGTAAAGGGTTAATGCAATATAACCCAACCTAAATAGGACAGATAACATAAATTCTCCCTACTCAAATTATGCAAATGTGACCCAGTTGTATATTGTTCAGCCAGTCAAACTGTCCATATTTGAAATTGACCAATAAAATCTTTCAACCCCAATTATGCAAATTAGGAAAATATGGCTCAGTTGTATTTTGTTCAGCCAATCAAATTGTCTAGTTTTGAAATTGACCAATGAAATCGACGGAAGGCTTTATTTATCACTGATTAATATGAAAGCAAAATATCAAATGTTTTAAAGTGAACAAAACAGAGAAGTCATATGATAAATTTATTTATTGGTATTAAAAAGGTCACTTTCAGCACCTTTGGCTATATCATGACCGCAACAAAGGTATGAAGTCGAGGTAGCCAATTGTTTATACCTATGCTGTCTACTTCAGAGAACTTCCACCCCAGACTCTGGTTCCGGGTCCCATTTTACAAGTAAAGCAGAACTTTATGCTCCACTATGTGGTATGCTGCATCTCCCTGGGTGAACACAGGGGTATAAATGGTATAAACTTAAATTTTATCAGTCTGGAAAGAGATAGGTGTTGTTATAAAATTTGAGCTTGTTTAACTTGATCTCTTCAATTTAGTCATGGTAATGTGGAAGTACTTTTCAGAAATGAGAACTGTGAGATCATTCGCACAACTCATTGGAAAATACCCAGACTTGCCTTGCTTCAGTCATGAGTTTCGGTATAATATACTGGTACAATTATGAAAAAAATAATGATAGCATTGGGCACATTGCCACTATTGAAGCTGATGGGAATAGATTCGGTTTGATAGAGTTGTAATCAACAGATTTTCTTTTTGCCTTGCAATTTAGATGGCATAAAAACAGTGTTATGTTCGATTCCCATGGACGCACATTGAAAAAACTAACTGGTCTTCCCAACAAATGTACGGAGCAATCATTTACTTTCTGAAATTAGGTCATATCATGATCTTACCCCGGAAAAGTGAGCTGTCTTCTTCAAAGGCTCAAGAGTGAATTATTGACCAAATTTAACTTGGTCATAATACAGAAAACATTCAGCATGATGAGTCACAACTTTGTTCTGATCAGACCCCTGTGGTCATATGTTCAACACTGTTGTAGGTCTGATGATGAGGTAGATTTGTTGATTTCAACTAGATGAGTTCCTGTCCCAACTTGGAACCAAGTATCATTAATATGCTTCAAAGCCATCAAAAGCTCTGAGCTGGATAGCTGGATTTGGATGTGGGGGTAAACTTGAACTTAGTCTGTGACCTTGACCTTGTAGACAGGCATTCCATGCAACCTTTTTCGCAACGTGCCCTCTAACGGTGGGCAACATTAATACCAAGTATCATTAATATCTTTCAGGGCTATCAAAAGTTCTGAGCCTGAAACGACTTGTGTATATTTGGATATGGGTATGTGAAATTGAACTAAGTCTGTGACCTTGATCTTGTAGACAGGCATTCTAACCTTATTCGCAACACACCCTCTGGTGGTAGGCAACCTTAATTCCAAGTATCCTCAATATCCTTCAAGGCGATCAAAAGTTCTGAGCCGGACACAATTTGCACAGACGGCTGGACAGACAGACGGCTGGACAGAGACAAAGTGATTCCTATATACCCTCCTGAACTTTGTTCATGGGAGATATAAAAACACTGTGAACATCTTGCCCAGATTCAATATGGAAGCTCAGTAGCCCCATTGTTATTTATTTATTGGTGTTTAAGGTCACATACTTCTGTACAATGTCAAATCGTGACCGCAACGTGGATATAAAGTCAAGTTTGGCCAATGGTTTATACCCACTTTGTCCATTTTAGAGGACTACCATCACAATCGTTGGTTCCTGGGTCCTCTTTTACCATTAAAACAGAGCTTGTCCACCACAGTAAACCAGCATTGCTTCACCTCCGGGGGTTAACACGGAGAAGTATACTCCTTGAATTTCATTTTCTGAAAGATAAGGAGTAGAAACACAAAATCTATTCCCCTTACATATGTGGGTTGCAGACAAATTCTTTCAAATCTGAGATATAGTGCAACTCTACGAATTGAACAGTCACTTTACCAGTGAAAAATATTCAACTGACAAGAGTATTCAATTGACAGGAGGAATTTGGTAGTAATTTTCCTACTTTCTAGTGATAATCTGCACATTTATTCTTCTATCATATCTTATTTAACAGCTCATTGGGATCTGTAATCCCCCTTGCATACTGATTTTTGTCAAAATACCAAAATTTTCATCTGCAATAATTCTCATAATGTAACTGGGAAGTTAACCAATTCAATCTTGTTTTACAGAACTCACTGAGCTCTGTCATACAAGACTGAATTGGATAAATTCCTAGTTGCATCATGGGAAAAACTGCAGCTTGAAATTTTGATATCAGTGTGTAGGGGGTTAACCCTCTTCACACTGTCAAAATACAGAATTTCAAACTGCAAATTCTTCCCATAATGCATCTAGGAATTTCAACAATTTAATCTTGTATGACAGTGCTGGAAAAATGAGCTCTGTCATACAAGGCTGAATTGGTGAAATTCCTAGTTGCATTATGCAAAAAAAATTGTCTCTTGATATTTTGATATTTTTACATCATAATGCAGTGTTAAATAAGATATAATAGATTTAATTGTTGGATATACTGAGCAAATTCTTCCATAATACAACTATGAATTTCAACAATTTAATCTTGTATGACAGTGCTGGAAAAATTTGCAGCTTCCAATTTTGGTATTTTGACATCACAATGCAGTGTTAAATAAGATATAATAGATTAAATGCATCTATTGGCTATACTGAGGCCAATTGGTAAGTAAACCTGGGCAATTCAGTGGTTGTCATAGTAGTTCTTTGATAGAACACAGGACTTCTCCTTCAACAAACAGGAGATTAACCTGTATGCAATTAGCAGGCCAAATTTGTACTGAAGGTATGCTAAATATGTTTTGGTGTTTGGAAGTTAAATGCTATTAGCAGGATTATTCATTTAAGAAATATCTAATTAAGTGGGCTCCACTAGACTACATTTTCATCATGAGTTAGATAAGGAGTTGATTAAAAGTCTCAAAATCAGACTCAAGGGATAAAAGCATCTTGGGCACTCTCATAACAGCAATGTTGGTAACAGGTGAGACACTGAAACATTATTTTTCTCACAAACTTGTGGACCTAAATATTTCATATTTCACATGCATCTTCAACATGAAGAGTTGAACATTTGGAAATGAGTCAATAAGAAAACTCCATCACACGAATGCAGAGGGTTTGAATACACAACTGGCCAATTGGCAATGATAATCGTAAGTGTTTTAGTGTCGGAGAATTGGAACAAGAAAAATAACTGCAAAACTCGCAATCTGGCATTTTTTTTTAGCTCACCTGAATGAAAGTCCCAGTGAGCTATTGTGATCACTCACTGTCTGTTGTTCGTGAACATGGTGTTTGTGACTTCTCCAAAACTGATGGACCAATTCCAGTAAAATTTGAAGTTATTGTTTATTTTGACATTGCATTTTGTTTTTGTTCAAATCAACTTGATCAGCTCCATAGGGGGAATTGCTCCCAAACTTTAAAAAAATCTCATGAGCCAGTGGGTACAATGGCTTGATATTTGGTACTGACCTCCTTTTTAGCTCACCTGGCCTAAAAGGCCATGTGAGCTTTTCTCATCACTTTGCATCCATCGTTGTCCGTTGTCTGTCGTCCGTAAACTTTTCACATTTTCACCTTCTCTGTAACCGCTGCGCCGGTGTGAACCAAACTTGGCAGGAATGGTCTATGAGAGGTCCTCTACAAACGATCCTCATTTTGTTCCCGTCGGATGAAAAACATGGCTTCCAGAGGCATTCTTTGATTCTGGTTGGTGGATTTTAAAAAATCTTCTCCTCTGAAACCGCCAGGCCAAATGGTTTGAAACTTCACATAAATGATGACTGGGACCCCCTCTACCAACGATCCTCATTTAATTTTGATTGGGTCACAAACATGGCCACAATTGCAGCTTATAGTTACTGTAGAAACCCTATGAGAAATCACATTTTTATCATCTTCTCTGGAACTACTGAGCTGACATGAACCAAACCTGGCAGGGATAGTCTATGGGAGATCCTCTACAAACGATCCTCATTTTGATTCCATGGGTTTGAAAACATGGCCACCAGAGGCATTCTTTGATTCTGACAGGTGGATTTTGAAAAATCTTCCCCTCTGAAACCACAGGGCCAAATGTTTTGAAACTTTGCATGCTTGATGACTGGGACCTCCTCTACCAACGATCCTCATTTAATGTTGATCGGGTTGCAAACATGGCTTCAATTGTGGCTTATAGTTACTATAGAAATCCTATGGGAAATCACATTTTCATCTTCTCTGGAACTACGGAGCTGACATGAACCAGACCTGGCAGGAATGGTCTACGGGAGGTCCTCTACAAACGATCCTCATTTTGTTCCCGTGTGTTGAAAAATATGGCCGCCAGGGGCATTCTTTGATTCTGGTTGGTGGATTTTCAAAAATCATCTCCTCTGAAACTGACAGGCCAATTGTTTTGTTACTTCTCATAAATGATGCCTGGGACCCCCTCTACCAAGGATCCTCATTTAATGTTGTTCGGGTTGTAAATATGGCCGTAATTGCAGCTTATAGTTACTATAGAAACCCTATGGGAAATCACATTTTCATCTTTTTCTCAGGAAAGACTAAGCCTACGTGAACCAAAGCTGGCAAAGATAGTCTATGGGAGGTCTTCTACAAAGGCTCCTCATTTTGGTTACCGTGCATAGAAAAACATGGCTACCAGAAGCATTTTTTTTTTATTTCGATTGGTGGATTTTGAAAAGTGTTTTCCTCTGAAACCACAAGGCCAAATGCTTTGAAACTTTGCATGGTTGATGACTGCGACACCCTCTACCAACGCATTTAATGTTGATCGGGTTGCAAACAAGGCTGCAATTGCAGCTTATAGTTACTACAGAAACCCTATTAGAAATCACATTTTCATCTTCTCTGGAACGACTGAGCCAATGTGAACTAAACTTTGCAGGAATGGTCTATGAGAGGATGGAAATATGTGGCCGCCAGAGGCTATATTCTAATGCTTAACCCAATGCCTCTCCTGTCTGCACGAAGATCGGTACTGTCAGCAAAATACTTGTTTTTTGAGAATCTGGTATGGGTTGGTTCCAGTTTTCTCCTCTGAGAACTGGGGAAAAACCCCAAAAATATTGTGTATACAGTTCAAGTAAAAATAAGTTGTAGCATAACTGCAATAAACTAAGTAAACTACTGCTCCTGCACTGACAAGGTCAGGATCTGACATTTTCTGGAAAGCTATCAGTGAGAGCTTTCCAGAAAATGATGTCAGCTTCTGGTGTTATCAGTGGAGGAAGAGAAAAAGATACATAGTTTATAGGATTATCCTACAACTTATTTTGACTACTATTGTGGCTTACAGTTACTATAGAAACCCTATAGGAAATCACATTTTCATCATCTTCTCTGAAAGTACTGACTGTGAACCAGACTTAGCAGGCATGGTCTATGAGAGGTTCTCTACAACTGTTACTCATTTTATTCCTGTTGGATGAAGAACGTGGCCACCAGAAGCATTCTTTGATTCTGATTGGTCAGTTTTGAAAACTCTTCTCCTCTGAAACCACAGACTAAATGTTTTGAAACTTTGCATGGTTGATGACTGGGACACCCTCTACCAAAGTTCCTCATTTAATGTTGATTGTATTGCAAACATGGCCACAATTGCGGTTTATAGTTACTATAGAAAAACCCTATGGGAAATCCCAGTTTCATCTTCTCTCTGGAATTACTGAGCCGACATGAACCAAAACTTGGCAGGAATGGTCTATAGGAGGCCCTCCACAAACGATCCTCTTTTTGTTCCTGTTGGTTGGAAAATATGGTCACCAGAGACATTCTCTGATTCTGTTTGATGGATTCAAATGTTTTGAAACTTCTCGTGATTGAGGACTGGGACACCTTCTACCAATGATCCTCATGTAATGTTGATGTAATGTTGCAAACATGGTCACAATTGCAGCTCATAGTTACCATGGAAAGCCTATGGGAAATCACATTTTTATATGTAGTTCCAGGTGAGCGATTACAGGCTCTTTAGAGCCTCAAGTTAAGTTGTAGAATCAAGTGTGTTCAAATGAAGTTCATGTGGCAATATTTATCTTTGTAACAGGAGGTGGCTCTGCCCGAAATTTCTTTTTTCTGAGCTGATTTGAACCAAATTTGGTATGTGGTATTATTGAGTCATAAGTACTTAATACATGCAACACAAAAAAAAAAAGAAAGTCTCACATCCCAATCTGCACAGAACAGAGACCTGTTATTTGGTATGAAGCATCCTCAGGACCAGTAGAATATAATAGTAAAAAATAAATGCCGTCGGTTGTGTCATAGTGTACGGTAGAGGGAATAAAAAAGAAGAAACAAAATGCAGAGTCGGCATATTTGCAAAAATTTTTAAAAATCCCCTCCAGAACCACTAATCAGAATCTTTTGATATTTGGTATACAGCATCCATAAGAGGATCAGATACCAATTTGTTAAAATTAAGCCCCTCAGTTCGAATTTTAACTTGGTGCAATGTAAGTACCTTTTAAAGAATCTTTTCCAGAACCACCAGTCAGAATCTTTTAATATTTGGTATACAACATCGTGGTATTCTTTATCCTTCAGAGGTCAGATCAACATTTGTTCAAACCAAGTACAGTTTTAATATTTGGGCTAGGGGGCACGGTGGCATTGCGGTAACCGGTTCTCGTCAGATCACCGAAGTTAAGCAATGTCAAGCCCGGTTAGTCCTTGGATGGTTGACCGTCTGAGCGATCGATTCAGACTCCTGCATTCTGTCCTTGGGCAAGGCACTTAACCCTGATTGTCCACATGGGGGAACGATAACGCTATGCACTAAGGCGTACTGCACATCGATGGTGTGCATGTCTTCAACCAATCTAACCCTGCCTGTGCTGCAGGGCAGAGTTACGATGTTGGGGAGCTGGCAGCTGCTCGTCGGTTCTCTCTGGCTTCCTCCACCCGTAAAGCTGTCACAAACACAATATGAACTTGGCTGTTAAAGTGTCATTAAACCATAATAAATAAATATAAATATTTGGGCTCCCTACTGGAGCCTAAATTTCTGCTTAGCCCAATATGAGGCATAATTGTTAAAACTCATTTCCCCAGAACCACTGGTCACAATCATTTGATAATGGTCTACAGAATCCTTACAGGGGTCAGATTCAAGTTTATTCAAACCAAGCCCATTGGTTAATAATTGAGCTCTCTGTGGAAGCCCAAATTTAAACTTAGTGCAATATGGGGAATAATCTTTAAAAATCTTCTTCAGATCCACCAGTCAGAATCTTTTCATATTTGGTGTACAGCATCCTTATGGTTGCTAGATTCAAAGATGTTCAAATCAAGTCCCTGGGTTAATATTTGGGCTACCTATTGAAGCCTGAATTTTAACTTAGTCCAATATGAGGAATAATCTTTAAAACTCTTTTTCTCCAGAACCACTAGTCAAAATCTTTTGAAACATGGAATACAGAATTCTTGCAAGGGTCAGATTCAAGGTTTTTGTCCAAATCAAGCCCATTGGTTTATAACTGGCCACTCTATGGTAGCCTGAATTTTAACTGTGAAATATGGGGAATGATCTTCTTCAGATCCACCAGTGAGAATCTTTAGATGGTTGGTATACAGCATCCTTAGGGGAAGTTTGATCTTGGTTTGTTCAAACCACATATTTAGCCCGGATTTTAACTTAGTCCAATATGATGAATAATCTTTCTCTTTCTCGCCAGACACACTTGTCACAATCTTTTGATATATGGTATACAGAATCCTTACAGGGGTTGGATTCAAGTTTGCTCAAATTACACCCATCAGTTAATAATTAGTCTCTCTGTGGGATCCTGAATTTCAACTTCGTGCAATATGGGAAATAACCTTTAAAAATCTTCTTCTGATCAACCAGTCAGACTCTGATGTTTGGGATACAGCATCCTCACAAGGATCAGTTTAAAAGTTGTTCAAATCAAGTCTTTCAATTGGTATTTGGGCTCCCTGTTGGAGCCCAAATTTTAACTTGGTTCAATATGAGGGATATTCTTTAAAACGCCTCTTCTCATGAACCCCTGATCAGAATCTTCTGATATATGGTATCCTAAGGGGAGTCACATAGAAGTTTGTGGAAATCAAGTCCCTGGGTTAATATCTGGGATCTTTAACTGGTTGAGGGCTAGATTATTTTGGGGGGTCTGAATTTGTCAATCAAAATTTGTTCAATTACAAATTCCTGGAAAATGCCTGTAGGCACTCTCCAGAAATTTGTAATAGAACAAATTTTATAAACAAAATATTATTTGGGTTTGACTGAATATGAAACATGAGAAAGGAAAGCGTTGGCTTTTGCTCTGGTACCCTCATTCTTTTGAAAGCCCTAATTGTGGTTTCCAGCACTCAACCAGTTAACTGGTATAGTGCTAAATTTGTTCTCTGCATCAAAATTTGTTCATGTGTTTTTTGCTTTGTTACAATTTATGGGAGGGTGCCTGTAACTGATGAAAATAAAGTCAAATTGATGGAAATAAAGTAATTTAACTTCAAAGATAATATGAAGGTCATCCACAGAAAATGAAGTCTTTATTTAACTTTAGGTACCTGCTGTTCAGAATAAAGCCCAAATATGGGCTTCCAGCACTCTACCAGTTAACTTAGTCCAATATGAGGAGTAATCTTTGAAAGTCTGCCTTTTCAGACACTATGAGCAAAATCATGATTTGGAGGGGGTGGGGTGCTTAGTCAGTTCAAGTTCATTCAAGTTAAGTCCCTTGGTTGATATTTGGGCTCCCTATTTTCCATTACTGGAAATCTGGGCATTATTTGTGTGGTAGCATCATTATTATGATTGCTTTGATCTTCGGATATTAACCAATGGTAATTGTCAGATCAGATGTCTAGTATATTACATGAAGTATAATACAAATTATCCTCGTCTGAGACCACTTCTGAAAATAGCCACAAAAGGTCCCTACACATAATTTTGGTTGCACTATAGCTTTTTCAATGAAAAATGTTGTACTGTAGCCATACCATGTGAATGAATTGATGCCACAGCCCTGTGAGAGGTTCACAAGTGTCCAGTAAATAACTCTTGTATTTCTGCCATTGTTTTCCCTGGTGATTCTGTGCATAACAGGCATTGTAACAGGAAGTGTTTGATTACCAGACCCTTGAATTGCAGGTTCAAGTTAACGAGTTCAAACAGATTTGTTATATAATTTCACTGTTGAGCCATTTTTCTATCCTAAAACGTGTTATTTCTATCCTAGAACAGGATGTACAAGTTCAATAAATTGAGGTGTTGGAGCATGAAAATGTTGAACTTTCTTTTTTGACGATCAGTGCATTGGGGAAGAAACATAACTGACCAAGTCATGAACTGATGATCTAAAACTTAGTGCTATTCACAAAAATTGTCATTCCAATTTTTTCCTTCAAAACAAAGCTTTTGATCCACTGGAATGAACTTGTTCCACTGAGGGAGCACAGGCTATGTTTTTGCTAATACCCACCATATTGGCACATTAGTCATAACAGGAGATCATCCGCGACCTCACAACTTAGCAGTCTAACGTGTAAATTACTTTAAGGCATAAAAAAGTTAAAAATTTGTTTCTCAAACCCTCCTGCCTGGCCATTTTGGCTGCCACATGCTTTCTTTTTATAACCAATGCAAACTTAAAAAAATAAAAATTAAATGGTTCATGTCTGATATTTTACCAAAGTTATTAAAACTGATAAATTTGTACCTTGAGTGCAACAAGGCTTTAACATTGCAAAGCCTTCTTGCACTCAAGGGATGAAATACATCACTGCCATTCTATTCTGTAGATTAGGCCTAAAACATAAAACAAACCAAGAACATGAACTTTTGATGACCAAAAAATAATTACAAAAATAAAAAAAACGCCTGCCTACATGCAATTTTACAAAAAAATGGCCGGAGAAACAGATCTACTTTGTGGAGCCTAATAAATAATTAATCTTTTCCAAGGTATACTACAATGGAATATCAGCAGTTAAGCCACGGGTGCTCCACTTCATTTACACAGGCCATTTGGATGATAATTTATGTAATTGTCCACACATTGAGTGACTGAGTAGCAAAACAATTCAGTGTATTGTTCAAAACCCACGTTCAATGTCAGTTCATTCACTTCGGACATATTATCACAAGGGCAAAGAGTGCAATAAAAGCTGGTTTAAGGATCTGTGTGTAACAGTACCAATCAAGCTGGAGATATTTCATGAATTTGAACCTGTCCCTTGAATTGAGTGACACTGAGCTGCATAGCGATGAGGTGTTACAGCATCAGATAGGTAGTTCAAATTCATGAAATACAGCCAGCGGAGTTGGTAACTAACTTACACCTCAAAATTCCCAATCCATCTAACTACTCAAACTGTATGGTACGAACACTATTGGTAGATATATTTCAGAAAATTGGAAGTTCACCACACAGTGGTAAGGATAGCACTCAATACTGTTTCAGTCACGGATCTCGTTTTTGCAGCAGGAGATGTATGTAAATACATTAACACACGCCAATGACATTATCTCCCCTGGAGAGATTTTGTTTACTGCATTCTGGGAATGATAATTCCAAAGTTTAACTAACCAAAACGCGCATACATATATCTTCCTACCAGAAGTTTTGACAAATACAATATTACAGTTGCTTGTCTGACGACATTCTATGATTGACAAAAATTCCCAACTCTGATACTCCACGATGGGGACTTTTTCAAAAGCAAGTCCAATGGATCCATTCCCAATGGAAGAATCCCTGACCACGAAGCAGTGTCCATATTCTCCTACAGGACAAGTCATCGGGGAAATGGGTATGATAAAACTCACTACAATATTGAATGTTATATATTTATTTAAAAAACAAATGAAAATCTGTATCTGTTCCATGCAAGGGAAGTGGGAGGAGGGGGTAATGACTGGAGGCCTCAGTTAGGACTATGCCTTCATGAACTCTGGCATATAAAACAAGTCACCATTATGTGCTTTCTCAGCATTTTTATTTGAAATTCATGAATATTCAAGACTTCTCAAGGTCTCCTGAAACATTTTCCAGGATTTCAAGGCCTTGAATGACCCTTAGTCAAATTCAAGGCCATTCCTTGTTTACAAGGCCCTGTGGGAACCCTGTAATAACAACAAACAAAATGGAAGAACAAATTATGTTGTCTTGACAAAATGTACTGACCATGAGCTGTGTCAAACAAGATATAATAAAAAAATCTCTATATGTTGGAAGATTTTTTTTACAGCCAATTCAACAACAAAATTTTTGTAACAATTTATTGGAGACTACCTGTGTGAACCCTCCAATAAATTATAATCAAACTACTGATGAACAAATTCAACAACTATACTTAATCCAACTTTCTTTGACAGATAAAATCCAAGCATTTTTAAGGAATTTTTCACCATCCTTTTCATTTTAAGAGAACTACCAATTTCAAAACCTTACAATTTACAGTTCCAGTCACAACTGATAGTCATATGGCCGTTAACAATTTTTAATCCAGTGTTTCTTCATTTATGTTAACAATAAATAAAGATTCTCCACCACAGTTTCAATTTTTGTAGGTTATCTGACAAAAGAGTTTATACCACTTTTCCATCACTAAAAGATCTGCATCCTACATTTCTGATGAGTGCATTCTACATGATGCAATAAATAGAGGATATCTAGTGTTTTTGAGAGGATACCGAAAATGATCTCATGAGTGACTGAGACAAATGGTTATTTTTCGTGAGCGTTTGCACGAGCAAAAATAACCATTTATCTCAGTCACAAGTGAGATAATTTTCGGTATCCACTTAAAACACTAGATTTTCTTTTTATTATATGCTTTTTATAAGAATCTGAAAATTCCACTCGTTTCTACCATGGATGACTAGACAATGCTTCCTTTTGATTTTGGTCCAGCTAAGCCAATTCAATATGGCCACCATAGCATTATGACATCATCGGGGGGCATGTGATTGACAACTTAATTTATGCAGATTTTAGAACCATTCATGCCCAGTTTAAAGCCAGGAGAATGAGTGCTGGCTGCATGGTACAGGCAACTAATGAAAGAAGACACTTGTTTGATAAATGAAATATTTGCGAGAAAGGTTTTTCTAAATCTGCAGGTTTCATTCTCACAGGAGAAAATCACCAAAAATAGTTGAAAATATTGTTTAATACTAATTTTGGGTATTTTCTCATGTGAGAATAAAAGATGCATATTGCAAGTCCTGCGTGTGGAGCCGATTTCCTTGTAAAAATATTTTGATAGTAAATTTGAAACAAGTGTTTGACCACCGAGGTGGTATTAGTCCCCTACGGAGCTTTTGTAACATAAGATGTTTTTGTCACAGAAGAACCTAGAGTATATAAACATCTTGGATTTTGAAAAAAAAAATATTGAGCATGCATAATCCCCTCACAACCCTTTATCCATGTACCATATATGAAAGGCGTAGCTTGAACCATGTTGGAGGGAGGGGTGGTAACATAAAATAGAGAAAAAAGCTTAAAAAACACGACAAAAATGGCCGCCATTCTGCCATCTTGGATTTTGAAAAATAAATATTGACTGTGCATCATCCCCTCAGAACCATTTATCCATGTACCAAATATGAAAGGTGTAGCTTGAAGCATGTTAGAGGGAGAGGTGGTAACATAAAAATAGACAGACAGACAGACAGATGTTAGATTTTGAAAAAAAAATATTGAGCATGCATAATCCCCTCACAACCCCTTTATCCATGTACCATATATGAAAAGTGCAGCTTGAACCATATTGGAGGGAGCAGTGGTAACATAAAATAGAGAAAAAAGCTTAAAAAACACAACAGAAATGGTTGTCATGGCGCCATCTTGAATTTTTGAAAAAATATATTGAACGTGCAACATCCCATTACAACCCTCTATCCATGTGCCACATATAAAAAGTGTAGATTGAACCACGTTGGAGTGAGGGATGGTAACATAAAATAGAGAAAAAAGCTTAAAAAACACAACAAAGATGGCCACCATGCCGCCATCTTGGATTTTGAAGAAAATATATTGAACGTGCATCATTCCCTCCCAACCCTCTATCCATGTGCCAAATATGCAAAGTGTAGCTTGAACCATGTTGGTGGGAGGGGTGGTAACATGAAAATAGAGAAAAAAAGCTTAAAAAACACAACAAAAATGGCCGCCATTCCGCCATCTTGGATTTTGAAAAAAAAATTTTTAAGCATGCATCATCCCCTCAGAACCATTTATCCATGTACCAAATATGAAAGGTGTAGCTTAAAGCATGTTGGAGGGAGAGGTGGTAACATAAAAAAACAGACAGACAGACAGACAGACAGACAGACAGACAGACAGACGGACGGACGGATGGACAGACAGACGGACGGACGCAGATGGACGGACGGAGTGCAATCCTATAGTCCCCTTACGGTTCCCGTAGGTGACTAAAAACTGTCAATACCATAAAAAATAGAATGAAAAACACTTAACTGAAAAATTTGAAATACTTCCAAGACAAATTAAGGACAATATTTTAGCATGATTCCTTTTTGGGGCACAGCTTTTACCACCTTGAATTTGGGGTAATTCAAAGGCCAGGAGAGAATGTAAAATTCAAGTTTGTAATTGAATAGTTTGATCAGTTGCTATAATCTATATTTAGCACAGCTATTATGAAATATCACACATCAGAACTTGGTTTAACCTTTTACCTAACGTAACGGCCAAAACCCGCCAGTGCTATTCTCAAAAATTGCGAATTAATTTTCTTTATTTTTTCATTTTTTGTCTCAAAAACATAGGTTATGACACCTCGTTGGAACGAGCTTGACAAGCTCTTTCCAACAAGGGGTCAACCTATGTTTTTGAGACAAAAAAATTAAAAAAATAGTTACTCAAGAATTTTTTTTTACAAGTGTCGTCTGCTTTTCATGTCAGGTAAAGGGTTAAGTTTTAAGTGGACTGTACACATACTGCTAAGGTCGAGTCAACTCATCTCTGATGTTGTATGGGTAAGTGCTTTGCCACTGATGTTATCAATAATACTGAGCAGCAAATGACATATAACCTGAGATGTTGTTTCTAGTCAAGTATAATCTGCCTGAATTGCTAGACAACACTTGATGGAAAACTTCCCATCAATTACTCTGTCATAAGTCTTCTTAATTTTGATGTTTGTTTGCTTTGTACAAGTGGTTTACAAAATGAACTTTGTGCAGTGTCCCTGTGCCTTATAATGAAGATTACAAGATTTACCATATCTGAACTGCAGATAACTTCGGTATTTGGGTGTTGATTTGTATTATATATACCCACTAGAGGGAGGAATTGGGAATTTCAGGTTCAGAATTGGGGAAAAAGTGGTCCCAATCTACAATGGCAATAAAGCCAATATTCAGCCCCTGTTGTCACCTGAACTGATCCTCGATTGTTTTTTTTAAAGATACCATGCTGTCAGTAAAGGGAGACTTAGTTCAGCAAGATCTTGTTCATAATTGTTTTGTTACAATTTACTGGAGAATGCTGGTTTAATAAACATTTGTTTTTTCCCTGTGGGAACCACCAGGAAGTGAAGCAGGGCTTGTTTACTGTGGTAATCAAGCTCTGTTTTACTGGTACAATAGGGCCTGGTAACCAATGCCTGGGGTGGAAGTCCTCTCAAATGGACAACATGGGTTTAACCCTTTACCCAATGAATCGCCCGCATCCGCCCGCATAATATGCAAATTCAGCAGTTGAAAAAATATTATTTTTCAAAAAATTTCAACAAAACCATATCATGTGACCCTCGTTGGAATGAGCTCGTTCCAACGAGGGGTCACATGATATGGTTTTGTTGAAATCTTTTTAAAAATTTGAAAAAATGATATTTAAAATAACAAATTTTGATATCGTCTGGTTGGGTAAAGGGTCATACGAATGGTTGGCCTTGACTTCATATCCATGTTGCAGTCACGATTAGCTATTGTGCAGAAATATGTGACCATACACACCAATAAATAAATAAATAAACATTTGTTTTTCTATTACTGAGCAAACAATAAGCTAATGCATACAGTGTGGAGCCAGTAACATTGCTTTCAGCACTTCACAATAAAACCATGATAGAGGGTCCTAGCACTCCAGCAGTTAACCCTTTTTTTACCTAATGAGTCGGCCACATCCACCAACACAATTTACAAACTAAAGTTGCTTTCAGCACTTTTCAATAAAACCATGACAGAGGGTTCTAGCACGCCAGCAGCTAACCTTTTACCTAACGAATCGGCCACATCCACCCACGTAATTTACAATTTGAGCAGCTAAAAAAAAATTCCAAAAATTTCAACAAAACCATATTGTATGACCCCTCAATGGAATGAGCTTGTTGAGCTCATTCCAATGAGAGGTCATGATGCTTTGTTGAAATTTACTGAAAAATTTGAAGAAAAAAAATTAAAATAACAAATTTTGATATCATGTGCACTGGGTAAAGGGTTAATGAAAGGTATACCATAAAAATGAAATGTCGAGGTAATCTACAAATAATCTTCAATGCTGACATTTTGAAAAAATTCAATTGAGACAAGTGTTTTTCAAACATGTGATACAATACTTAAACAATCTTAACTCATTGAGTACCAAAAGACATTATCAAAGCTCCAATATGAAGTGCTAATAGCCACTTCAGTGTCTTTATACTAGATGTATACTTTTGAAATTTTTATGAAATTACAATCTATTGGACAGTGTCAATGCTTTACCTAGCGAATCGCCCGCATCCGCCCGCGTAATATGCAAATTGAGCAGTTGAAAAAATGAAATTTTTCAAAATATTTCAACAAAACCATATCATGTGACCCCTCATTGGAACGAGCCCATTGAGCTCGTTCGAATGAGGGGTCACATGACATGGTTTTGTTGAAATCTTTTGAAAAATTTAAAAAAATTATATTTAAAATAAAAAATTTTGATATCGTCTGCGTTGGTTAAAGGGTTAATAGGCATTATCCAATAAACTGTAACAAAACAATTATTCAGAACAACATCTTTTTTTATTTTTTATTTAGATAAACATAAAGAAATACATAACATATATTCACAAATTCATAACAACCGACAGAAGCAGAAGTTACACAAAACAAAAAGTATTTACTCGGAAGGTACTTTGAATTGAAGAGTTTTCACTTTGAAGAGTTTTCACTAAGTTGGGCAAGCTTTCATAGAGATTTCCAGAATAAAATCCTGTTAAACTAAGGCTGCCCTTGTTAGTAGCATGGTATCATTGAAAAAGATATACTGATGTTACAAATCATCTTTGAAAAATAATTTAGCAGTTGGCCAGTTGAGGCAAATACATGTAGCCAGATTTAATATTCAACAGTTCATCTAACATATATTTTATTTTATTATATGCTAGCCTGTGAATTACTGCAAATTATCTAAAAGATATTTCTTGATATCCATTGACTTGATGGATAACAGGGAATATCCCTCCACAGCTTCCTGAATGACATCATGCTTAATCCTTTGATACTGTTACAAGAGATTCAGTGCCAACTTTACGAGCAGCCGTTCTGGTGATTCTATGAGTGAAAAATTTGATGTATAATAATAATTAAATAATAAAGTAAAATAATTAGATGTATAGAAAGTTACTCTAAGAGCAGTGCTCAAAATAACTTTTTTTCTTTGTGTAGCAAAATGCTACAAATTTCCAAAAAATGAATAGCATTTTGTAAAAATTACATAGCTATTTTTGTATACCAGAGTTAAGTTATGCTGTTTTGTATTGAATTCTTCTAAGTAGATAGAATAGTTTCCATCCATTTCTGGGCATTTCCAAATGATCTGCAACACATGAAACATTTACTATGTTTTTTTAACTGAACTGCCTTTAAGGGTTGCATGGACTTGGATATTTTCAAATAGTGTCTTGGTTGATCAATAGAGTTCTCAAAATGAATTTGATGGGCTTGAAGTTATTTTTAATGTACATTTTGTGCAAAATGTGGTAAAAACAGGAAGAATTTAAACCAATTTAATTCATCTTACATATGAAGTTGCTAATGATGCTTGATGGAGAGTTAATCTGAGTTATGCCTGGAATGTTCCACAATCAGAAGTAAAGCATCGGTGAACTAGTTTTCAAATTTGTTTGCAAATTTTCCTTTACATTTTGCGATACAAGATAATCAACCATAGCCTAATAGGCTGCAGTTGATTATCTTGTATCGCAAAATGCTATACATAATTGAACATTGTGTAGCTTTTTGCAAGTTTTGCATAGCAAAAAGCGACGCGACACCGCTTATTTTGAGCCCTGTCTAAGAGTGATATTAAGCCTTGAATTGGGTAACGTTTCCGAAAAACTTTGTTGATCAATTCACCCAGGAAGTTTTTGTTGTTTTTTTTGGAGTGAGTCGGCGCACTCAATTTCAAATTCCTTGTTGTGAATTGACATTTAAAATGTTCTAAAAATTAACATTAATGAAAAATATGAGAATATTCTCATTTGTAGTATTATAATTATTAAATTCCATCTGTGAGTTGAAGAATTAGTTGGTTAAATTAGCATGGGAAAGTGGGACTTTTTTATGTTTGAGGCTAGTACAAGATTGAAAGAACGACAGACCTTCATTTTAAAAAAATCCTGGCGCGCTATACATCGTGCACCCAATATGATGCCAAGGCGAGCGGTTTCTTTGGTGGCACGCCGATTTGGGAAAATGCCCCTTTGGGCACAAAAGGGAAAAAGGAGATGCAATTACGAAATAATAATATTATTTAAAGCACTGAAATAAAGTGCAAATTGGTTTAAATTTAATGATACAAACATTACAATTTCTTACCACTAAATTTCCAACTTTTAAGCATAATATGCAGTGGAATATTTAGCCAGTTACAAGGTAAATACAGCTCATAATTCTGACAACACAAGTGAAAATCAAAGCACCATCTGGACTGTTGTCTTGAAGTTTTCATTTGGGTCATTTTGGGGATCTTGACACTGTTGCTTGATGAAAATTGTTAGGAATATAGCACACAGTGTTTATTCCAGCCAATCGGGTCATCTAAAAACTAGGGTTTACCGGGAATTCCTCAATGACGTAATCAACTTTGTGTCAGTGACTGTCACGTGATGCTAACACTTCAAAGTATGCACTTTCTTTCAGAAATTTAGTGTCAATAAATTCCACATCGATATTAAATTTATTGGATTTAAAACGAAAAATGGCAAAAATTAATATGGATTATCAACAATTTGTTCACAATAGCTTGATACAGAGCAGAGTTCAGGTATGACAATGTCCATTTAATGAAATAATATGTGAGGATAAAGTAAAAATTACTGCCTATTTTCGAGATATAAACAATGAATACGAAGGATAACAGGTATTGAGAAATGTTTTGTGTCCCTCACAGACCAATATTATCATTCAGTGGCATGATGTATACGGCTAAAAAAATAGTTGACTATGAAAAATAATAGTAGGCTATAGCACCTTACGACGGTTATTCGATTAATCGAACAGGCGAGGCAGCCTAGTGTTTACAGACAGTTTCTGAAACTCTGACATTGTTCACGTAATTCCGTCGTAAACTAAAAAAGTAACTGCTTTTTTTATCACCCACGCAATTGATCGTTCACCACAAATTGTAATTGCGCGAGCGATGGCGCGCCATTAAAATGAAGGTCTGGAACGATCAGCTGATCCTTGTTACTGTATTGAAATGAACCTGTTTGCAGTTGAATATTGCGCAGTAAAATGTCACATAGCATATAATAAAAAGAAAATCCACGCTATTTTAGTGAATATTGGGAATTATATAATTCATGTGGACACAAAAATATCTTTCACTCACACAAATGCAAGTGAAAAATAGTATTTTCGGGTCCACACTCACGAGATAATTCACATTATCTATTGACTAAAGTGAATTTTTTGATTTGATTGGTTGATAGATACGTGGTATGAGACCATATTCATTGAAACCCATGATACGTCCGCCCAGCCACTGACAAATTTCCCATACCCAGTGGAAGCCTCATTCCAAAATCTATAAATTGTCCATACCCCGTAGAAGACGCGTCATTCCAGTTTTACAGTGTATATGTATTATATTTTAATTTTTTATCTCCAAAATATAGCTCATGACCCCTTATTGGAATGAGCTTGTCGAGTACCCTCCAATGTGGGGTTCATAAGCTATGTTTTTGAGACAAAAAATAAAAAAAGAAATTCAATAATTTTTTTATACTAGTCATATCGGCATATTTTCACAAAAACTCTTTTGCACAAAAATTCCACAGAAACCTGTATGGCTCAACAATGGAAGATAAAAGATCTCATGCTGTGTGTGTTCACACATGAAATAGATTGTACTTCTAAAACAGAAAGTCAATAGATAAATTCGTTACCCCGTGTCTGATCACGTGGTATGGGTTTTTACCTCCCCGAAGCCAGCCGTATCCCATGAGGCGGCCCCATGGGATATGGATGGCTTCGGGTAGATAAAAACCTGTACCACGTGATCAGACATGGGGTAACTAATAATATTCACTAAAATGGTGTAGATATCCTCTATGTTTTAATTCTTTCGTTCTACTAGTTTGAAGTTTGATATAGATTCCATAATCCATGTTGCTGGTAATGCACACATTCTATTTGACTTTATTGTTGGATACAAAATATTTCTGTCATGTATAATATATACACCACAAAGAGCTAATCGACTGTCCTCATTTGCATGAAATGGCACTGTCAAGGATGACTCATCCAAGTTTTGAAGCTTCGGTTCTCTTGAGAGAATTTTGCCACCTCCCAATTTTACAAGTTCTATCAATTCTTCTCTTGATGGCATTGGATTCTCAAAGGTTCCATGGAAATAAAACTGACAACCATCAAATAAGGCTGGCAACTGAAAATGAAAACAGATAATTTTTGGTTGTTAAACTTTAATCATAAAACCTTTTCAGGTTCAAGCTCTTTCTAAGCCTTCTGTCTGAATTTATTTCCTCAACTCTTGATGTTTGCAAACATACCAGTTCACAATTCTTGTGCATGTACTGCAAACTAATAATACAATCACCTGATACTGATCCTTGGGATCAGGTGCAGGTTTTTTTTCAGTGGATAACACTCCCAACTCCCCCCCCCCCCCCCCCCCAAAAAAAAACGCACAATTTAATTACACAACAAAAACAGAAATGACAATTTATACAAAATCATTTTGATCAAAATTTATTTTAATTAGGCCTAAAAAGGTTAATCTGTTTCTCCTCAGGTCCTCCCACATGGTCCTTTGGCTGCTGCATGCTCTCAGTTTATAACCAATGCAAACCCCTTTACCCAACGTAACAGCCAAAACCGGCCAGCGCTATTCTCAAAAATCGCCAATTAATTTTCATTATTTTTTCATTTTTTGTCTCAAAAACATAGGTTATGACCCCTCATTGGAACGAGCTCGTCGAGCTCGTTCCAACGAGGGGTCATAACCTATGTTTTTGAGACAAAAAATGAAAAAAATTAGTTATTCAAGAATTTTTTTTGCAAGTGTCGTCTGCTTTTCATGTTAGGTAAAGGGTTAAAAAAAAATAAAAATTAAATGGTTCATGTCCCGATATTTTACCCAAGTTAATAAAATTGATAAATTTGTCCCTGGAGTGCAACAATTGCAAAGCCTTCTTGCACTCAAAGGATGAAAAAAAATCACCACCCATGCTATTCTGTAGATGAGGCCTATAACATAAAACAAACCAAGAACATGAACTTTTGAGGGCAAAGAAATTACAAAAAAAAATAAACTAGAACTATCACTGAAGGTGATTAATACCCCAACTTCCGGTTTACCAGAATGCACCTCTGAATGTTGAGCTTGAAAAACCAATGATAAATCCCATTTCATGGAAGATAGCTTGGTTAAAATTGTTGCAGATCCAAACTTTTGGAATATGCGTATGCCAACTTTTTAGTTATAGTTTGAGAAGTTTGATCAAAACTGGTTCACTAATAAAGGTGTTCCGCACACAAAAATCTCATGTACAAATCTATGCAAAATCTTGTAAGTTGAAAGGGAGATAACCTCATAAAAATGACCACAGATGGAAAATTTGGAAATATGTGCATGTTCACTCATTAGTCGCAATGTTTAAAAAGTTTCAACAAAATCAGTTCAATAATGTAGGAGTTGTGCACATGAGATTGTAAATCCATAATAAATCTAAGTTCAGGGGAGATAACTTTGTTAAATATCACAGATAATTATTTTTAAAATATACGTATGTTCACTGCTCGTCATAACTAATGAGAAGTTTCATCGAAATCGGTTCAATAATGTCGGAAGAGTTGCGCATACAAGAATCTCATTTGAAAATCCATAATAAATTTCAGTTCAGGGGAGATGACCTGGTTAAAATTGTTGCAGGTGAAAATGTTTTAGATATGCGCATGTTCACTTGCTAGTCATAAAGTATGAGGAGTTGCGCATACAAGATCTCATTTGAAAATCCATAATAAATCTAAGTTCAGGGGAGATAACCAGGTTAAAATTGTCACAGATGAAAAATTTTAGAACATGTGCATGTTCACTTGCTAGTCATAATGATTGAGAAGTTTCATCAAAATCAGTTCAATAATGTAGGTGTTGCGCACACAAGACTCTCATTTGAAAATCCCTAATAAATTTCAGTTCAGGGGAGATAACCTGGTTAAAACTGTCACAGTTAAATTTTTTTTAGAATATATGCATGTTCACTGCTCGTCATAATGTTTGAGAAGTTTCATCGAAATCGGTTCAATAATGTAGAAGGAGTTGCGCACACAAGAATCTCATTTGAAAATCCATAATAAATTTCAGTTCAGGGAAGATGACCTGGTTAAAATTGTTGCACATGAAAATGTTTTAGATATGCACATGTTCACTTGCTAGTCATAAAGTATGAGTTGCGCACACAAGAATCTCATTTGAAAATCCATAATAAATCTAAGTTCAGAGGAGATAACTGGGTTAAAATTGTCACAGATGAAAAATTTTAGAATATGTGCATGTTCACTTGCTAGTCATAATGATTGAGAAGTTTCATCAAAATCGGTTCAATAATGTAGGAGGTGTTGCACACACAAGACTCTCGTTTGAAAATCCCTAATAAATTTCAGTTCAGGGGAGATAACCTGGTTAAAATTGTCATGGATAATTTTTTTTTAGAATATATACGCATGTTCACTGCTCGTCATAATGTTTGAGAAGTTTCATCGAAATCGGTTCAATAATGTAGGAGGTGTTGCGCACACAGGACTCTCATTTGAAAATCCATAATAAATCTAAGTTCAGGGGAGATAACCTGGTTAAAATTGTTGCAGATGAAAATTTTTAAGAATATGCACATATTCACTTGCTTGTCACAATGTTTGAGATGTTTGATCAAAATCGGTTGAAAAATGAAAAAATTTAAAGTAATTTTTTTATACTTACCAATGGCCCAGACTAGCTCGTGCTAACTCAAAAATATCTAGGGCCAAACACAAATTTTGCCCCCCAATCCCCCAAATTTGCATGCAAAACCGAAAATTAGAAGTCCTATCTGGCCCTCCATACATTTACCCTCCACACATGCGAAGACGCCAGGAAGTCACCGAAACTGGCGCCAACATCATTCTTTGTAAAAAGATTATAATATAATAATTCAGCGGGGAGGTATGAGTGCCCAGTAGTGCCCACTCATGGGAGGGCCATTCCCGTCTGGGCCATTGGTAAGTATAAAAAATATATAATTTACTTTAAATTTTTTCATATTTTTATACTGTATACCAATGGCCCAGACTAGCTGAATCGTAAAAAGGTGGAGGGCCTAAACTTTCAAAATAGTGGATCAACATAGATCAAATCCTTCAATCCATGATGAAGAAAATTAGAATAATTAGAATTTACATGTACATGTATGTCTCTTTATACCATAATAAAAAAGACACATCCTAATATGGATCCCAATTATGTAAATCCTAAATGCGAGCATGAAATCATGTTAATAAGGATGTAAGAAATAAACAATTTTTAAGGCTAGTCGGAACTAAGCCCTAAAAATTGGAATGGCATATTGAGAATGAGAGAAAATTGCCCATAAACCTACGCCAAACAATACTACAGCTGATCGCCGAATATAGTACGGACAAAACAACTTCCTTCATAGTTACATACCGAATAAGCCAGAGAAGTGGACAAAATGACCCCCCACCTCCTCCCCCCTTTTTGAACATATCTTCAAAAGAAAGAGGGGAGAGCTCTGGAATCAATAAGCAGTACCTGGAAACGATATAAATAAATATCGATCAGGCACTCAAAAATTAATTCATGAATAATAAATGGTGTTTAACGCCACTTCACAAGCCAAGGCTATAGCGATGATTTTGGTAAATAACATTATCCGCTACAAAATATGCACTGCAGACGGCGTATACAGGTACGACAAAATCAGTGAGAAATTAATTATAACATATACATACAAAAGCGGGATAAGATGAACAATCTCTGCAGAGAAAACACGCTTCAAGATCATTCACAGGAGGCCTCTGTACAATTAAATCCGTTAAGAACACTCTCCAACGTGTACTATTTGGTATCTACAAGTATAAACACATGAGAATATGCGATCTGAGAACCGACAAAACAGAGACCAGGATCTAGAAATGGAGGTAGGTATGATTAACTGGCTCCAACACAGACCGCCCCCAAAATATATAATAATTTCAAGGTCTACCAAAGCGATAGCGTAATCACATATTGCGCGAAGTGCATAAAAATCCAGTCTGTAATCACCTAAAAACCACTAAATTGTTATGCAGTCACCTATGAACTCAAATAGCAGCCATTATGATGATTAAATAAGTGCTTGTATATTAGAAATCAGAAAATAAACACCGGAAACTAATGCAACAGAACTGCATATATGCCTATGGGGGCGCAATGCAACATGACCCAAAAGCTTAGTATGTATGTATTAAGATATATATACACGACAGTGTGGGGGAGGAGGGGGGGGGATTTGAATTCATGTCGAAACCTCCTCACCCCCATTACTTTATCATTGCTGGTCCAAACAGCAATAATATAGTGACCACAAAGCTCCCTCACGTCTGACATATTCCGTAATGGAAAGCGGAGAATGACGTGAAGAAGAAAACCCTCTCGTGGGGGAAACTTCTGGTGAATGTTCAATAACAGACACCATAACCTCAATGTACTCAATAGAAACAAATGAATTGAAGGATACACATACCCTATCATTCATTCCCATGAAAACGGCTGAGCATCATTTGTATGCGCTCAAATGCCTAAAACTGGCGACACAAATAATGGAAACTATTATTCCCTTGCACCGCAAACTTAACTATCCTGAAGTGATCCTACGTAAGATCATGTAATATCCATACAGTTAGAATAAGCCCAAGATGCTGCCAGCACTTTACTTCATGCGCTGAAATCTTAAGCACTGACTGCAGATTGGAAGATAAATTTTCCTAAGCAGTACGAATAGCTAACTGACTTCATTTAACAATAGAATGAACCTAAATGTCCCTTCTATTGGAAATTAATGACAAAAGAAGCGTTTCTTCTCTTCTGATAAACTCTGATCTGCGTCTATAAATACATGATCGGTAATATACTCGCCCAAAAAAGAAAGTGTGCATTGCAGAAACTGATCAAACTCCAAAAAAATAATTTCATAGATGTAAAGAGTGTTAACCTGTTCATGAATAAGTTATATTGAACACAAAAACAGCTTTCCCCGTTAAAATTGCATTAACGTTAAATGACGTGCTGCACGTTTGTGAAAAGGCATGTGTTGCATGTGGAGAGTCTGAAAATTCATGCAGCAGTGTGAATCCTTGGGTATTTAAACACTAAAGTAAGGCCTTCCTATCGTTCACATTCAAACTTGCGCTGCTGTTAAAACGACTCCACATTAGCATGCCAAGATTGACAATGAATCAACGTCTCCTTGCCCTGGGTATGATTAGAGCTGGCAGAACACACAGAGAGGTTGCCCAGCATTTGAACTGCCACCGTAACACTGTAGACAGGCTAGTCCATCGACATGCACAACATGGTGACGTTCGAGAACGACACCGCTCTGGGAGACCCCGAGTTACCACCCCTGCACAAGATCGGTATATCCGTGTCATCCATCTCCGGAACCGGCAACAAACGGCAACGACGACAGCCTGGAACATCCCTAACCTGAGACGGATACATCCTCAAACAGTAATCAACCGGCTGAGAGAGTACGGCTCACGTCCTCGAAGACCTGCAATTCGTCCGATTTTGACGTTACGTCATTGTCGTGCTCGACTGCAGTGGTGTAGACAACATCTCAGGCATCCCTTACACTGGTGGCGACGTGTTTTATTCACAGATGAATGTCGTTTCCATCTTTCATCATCAGATGGCTACCAGAGAGTGTACAGACGTCGAAACGAACGCTACGCAGATCCATGTGTCGTGGAGCGAAACCATTATGGGGGAGGGTCTCTCATGGTGTGGGGTGGCATCACTGCCCGTAACAGAACTGAGCTGGTCATTATTGATGGCAATCTCAATGCAGCCAGATATCGTGATGAAGTGCTTACACCTGTTGTTGTCCCATTTCTGCAACATCACGGCCCCGGCGTCATTCTACAGCAGGACAACGCCCGACCCCACGCAGCTCGTGTTGTTCAACAGTATCTGCAGCAACAACAAGTGGATGTTCTTCCCTGGCCCGCAAATTCGCCCGATATCTCACCCATTGAGCACGTATGGGACGAAACGAAACATCAGCTATGCCGGCTTCCCCATGCACCGTCAATGCTTGTGGAACTCCAAAGACAGCTGATCAGAATATGGAACAACATCCCACAATGTCGTAGCGTAATGAAATTTCTCGTGTTGATCACAAATCGATTCATCTGTGATTGAATAAAATTTCCATGAATGAAAATGATATATATCTTTTTTTAGTGTTATTTTTTAGCATGCACACTTTCTTTTTTGGGAGAGTATAATATAAATTCAATAATGTAGCGTAAACAATGAGACATCATTTCTGAATATGTGGTTTTCAAGAACCGAGGGTCCCAAGATCCCTGCATAGAGAGACCATCGGACTCAGGATTGTAACCCAATATATGAACTCACGTCCGTCATAATTGAGAAAACCGTTAAATATATGCCCAACTTGACCTTATGTTAAAAGATTCTCTAAAACAAAACAGGTCTAGAGCAAAAAATGTCTACCACTCCAGTTAAGAATAACTGGAGGGAACGTGTACGTAAGCGACCCATCGAAATAACATTCATAGCCGCTCTGCACAACCCCATACGGCGCATAAAATTTTCCGCTGTTAATGCATCAGATAAAAGTGAGCCAAACAATTGGCTAATTCACTCTGTGAAACAGATGAATCAGCCTGATGAAAATTTGTAGGATACGTGTATCCTATCATTCATCCCATGAGACATTTTCTAGTTCATAATTCAAGTCTAAAGAACTATACTCACTGCATCGCCGAACGCTCGCTTTTCGACTGAAAGATTATCATAAATAACGTAATTAGGCCACACAAAGTAGATCTTCTGTTTCTCAGGCCATTATTTGTAAAATTTCATGCGGGCGAGCGATTTTTTATTTTATTATTTTTTTTTAAAATTATTTCTTGGCCATCAAAGTTCATGTTCTTGGTTTATGTTTTAGGCCTCATATTCTATGGAACAGCATGGGTGATGGTGTATTTTGTCCCTTGAGAGCAAGGAGGCTTTGCAATGCTGAAGCATTGCAAAGCCTTCTTGCACTCAAGTTACAAATTTATCAATTTTTTAACCTGGGCAAAATATCAGACATAAACCATTTAATTTTTATTTTTTTAAGTGTACATTGGTCATAAAAAGAAAGCATGCGGCAGCCAAAAGCACCATGCGGGAAGGCCTGAGAAACAGATTTTTTATTTTTTTAGGCCTTATCCAGTTCCAGTCAAAATCGGTTGGACCAAGCTCTATAAGAGCCTTGAGCCACCGACTCAGGGGTGTCTGATCAGTAACTCAAACAGATGTAAACCCCCTATCCAAGTGGCTGTATAGACAATCCCTAAAGAAATATATAGGAGGGATACCTATACTTTCGCTATGAGTCCTTATAGACGATCTGATTCTAGGACAACTTGTCCTACTCTTTCTGCTGGTGTGGTCGATTAGACCCCAACTTAAAGAGTTGATTATTGATGCTTTCTTGTAGCTTAATCCTACAATAATGAAAGCTTACCATCAAAGACTTAGTGATACCTATACCTTCGCTATGAGTCCTTATAGACGATCTGAGTCTAGGACAACCTCTCCTACTCTTTCTGCTGGTGTGGTCGATTAGACCCCAACTTAAAGAGTTGAGTATTGATGCTTTCTTGTAGCTTAATCCTACATTAATGAAAGCTTTCCATCAAAGACTAGTGTCTGGAAAACTAAAGCGACCTGTAGCAAGTTTTCCACCTAGTCAAATGTTAAAGATGACGACACAAGGCTTCGTCACACCAGAATAGCTCCCACTTAACATTTGTTAAGACAGAGATATATATTATAATAGGTCTGGAAAGAATATTTAAAAGGTACAAACGACCACAAAATTCCTTTCCATATAGACGTTGCGTCACAGTTTTTAAAACTGAAGTACATAAGACCATGAGTCTGAGTTCTCAATTGTGTCCGAGCGAACAGCTAAATGATGAAGGTAAGGCTACAACTAAGATCTTAGCCTGCTCATTCAACGTAGAGAAACTCTCAACACATCTTCCCCTGTCGTTTTTTAAATGTATGTGAACAAAAAAATGGTAAAAAATACAGAAGAAGATAAGAAACCATATTACTTGTTGTTAAAAGAGAGAGAGGGGTCTCCCTCTTGCTCGCGGTCCAGGGAGACCTAACCGAGCGTACCTCAGAACTTGCCAGCTTCTTCCTTCCATCAGCACAGGGTGAGCATGATTGGATAAAACAGTGCTCGCTACACCCTTATTCTCCCTCGACCGCTACGGACATACCCGACGTCACACTTTCCATATTCTGAGTAACGATCCGCCGGTCGAGCTAGCTGGAGAAAGGTCATAAACCCTATATTCTAAGGTCTAGAACTTGTCTTATATCATTGAGCACTTATGCCGCTAGCTCTGAATACAATGCACATGCGACACATCTGGTGTCACGGTCCTCATATTCAATCTTAACTGCCTCATTGGCGTCAGGGAACTGAAACCACTCATCGCGGTTTATAGCCCTGTGCAATATAAAGAGCACTTTATCCGTTATGTAGAGGAAGCCTAAGACTAGCCGACCCCGACTGCCTATTAGACGGGACATCCCAGACAGGAGGCATGGACGTATACTCCGACTGACGCAAGTTCCTACCAACATCTGTCCCCAGATGATGCTGTAAGAGAGAGAGGCCTCTCTCTTGCTCACGGTCCTGGCTGACCTGGATGAGCGTACCTCAGAACTTGCCAGCTTCCTCCTTCCGTCGTCGCTGGGTGAGTATGGTTGCATATTATCTTGCTCGCTCCACCCTATATCATCTCCTAGCCCGGAGCGGACACACCCGGCGTCACAGTTCTCAGAGGCCTGAGTAACCACTTCACTGGTCGAGCTAGCTGGCGACAACGGACTTTGTGCGGTCGTGTGTGCTTTTCGAAAGCAGAGGAAGCTATAAGACTAGCCGAACCCGGCAGCCTATTAGAAGGAGTGTCCCGGACAGGAAGGCACGGACGTAAGCTCCAACTGACACAAGTTCCTACCAACAACCTCTGACCCCAGATGTTATAAGAGAGAGGAGGGGCCTCTCTCTTGCTCACGATCATGGTAGACCTGGACGAGCATACCTCAGAACTTGTCTGCTTCCTCCTTCCCGTGCTTCCTCCTTTCCGTCGTTGCAGGGTGAGCATGTTGGTATTTTTATAGTCCTCGCGACACCCTTATTCCTCTTCTCATACCCGGCGTCACACCACCCATATTCTGCGTGATAGATCTGCTGCTTGAACTAGCTGGAGACAAAGTACGTAAACCTTAGTTCAAAGGCCAAGTCCTTATCTTATATCATTGAGCACTTTTCCGCTAGCTCTAATTGTATAATGTGACAACGGAAGCACACTCCCTGACAGTGCCACGAAACCACACCATGTTTTTGTTCCTCTGTAAATAGAAACTAAAAAACTATAGTGACATTTTGACGAGAGGACCAGCAGTGTCCCCTCACCGCGATAGGACCGATAGTGTCCACTCGCCTAACACAAACCATGACACCCGTCATCAACATTGTCAAAACCTGACACATGGAGCAAGAATTAGTGGTAGTACATCAACTATACGCAAGACAACGACCATGTAAATAGAGGAAAGGCTTCCTCCATTTTCCCTTCTATTAAATAAATATAATTTCCTAAATTACAATATATGTCATTGTACCACCACCAAATCTATATATAATATTAGATAACATTAAAATACAATCAATGAAATAAATATATCCAAAAGAAAAATTCCTTCAAAAATAAAATAAAAATTTTTGAAAAACTTTTTCTTATATAAGAGCCCAAGTTCCCAAAGGGAATGATGAGCCCAAAAAAGCCTAAGTGTGGACAAAATTATAATAATATGTCATAAAATTAACTACCACACTATCAGGATATTTAATGTTACTTACAGCTGTCGTTCCTTAAAATAGGAAACTACCTAGAGCAATGTCAATGTAAAAAACTTCAAAAAAACGGAACAAGACCCCAGGCAACACGGCCCGAAGTCAGTAACAGAAACAAGACTATCCGATGTAAAGCGAGATCTTCATCAGAAGAAAAAACGATACATCGGATATATGATGCATGACCAAAATGCCTAAACACCCTAAGGGTGAGGATGTCACCCTGGAGATGTACAGAATATCTTCTGTTTTATACGTTTAACTCCCAAGAAACTTTGTAAAAAAAATTTCAATAAAACAAGCCAAAAAGCTTGGAAGCTTAACTGGGGGGATCAAGGGAAGGAAGGGAAGAAATACTAAACAAACAGTGGACAGATCATTATCAATGAATGATGACATTAGGCCCATGTCCCGAAATTGGGGAACATGAACTATTTTTTATAAATATTATAAAATTACAGCCCTGAACATTTCAAACCACCGTTTCTTCCTTCCTTCATCCAGTTGTGTCCTTGGATGCACCAATTTAACCATTGATTTGTGTCTGGCATCATTATTAATTTAGATTTAAAAAGCACAAATGTCAGTTTGTTGTTATCTGACAAGGGCCAAACAAAGAATGATGTTGGCGCCAGTTTCGGTGACTTCCTGGCGTCTGCACATGCGCAGAGGGTAAATGTATGGAAGACCAGGTAGGACTTCTAATTTTTGGTTTTGCATGCAAATTTAGGGGATTGGGGGGGGTGGGGCAAAATTTGTGTTTGGTCCTAGATATTTTTGAGTTAGCACCAGCTAGTCTGGGCCATTGGTATACATTATAAAAATATGTAGTAGTTGCATGCACAAGTTCGGACGGACGCACAGGGCATCAACAATATAGCCCCTGGTACAAAAATAAAATAAAAACAGCATGCCCACATGCAATTTTACAAAAAATGGCCCGAGAAACAGAAGATCTACTTCGCGGGGCCTCATATATTGGTGTTCTAAGTCACTTTTGGCATCTACGGCTAAGTCATGACCACAACATTGATATAAAGTCAAGACTAGCCAAGTCAAGTTCATTCATAGCTATGCTCCCCACCACGGGGAACGTCCATTCCAGGCACTGGTTACCAGGTCCTATTTTACCAGTGAGGCAGACCTTTTTACCACAGTAAAACAAGCACTGCTCCACTTCCCTGGATTCCCACAGGATTGACCAAAATGACCTCAAGAATTACTCAAATGTTAAAAAATTTATAGTAATTTATATATTTTTTATACTTACCAATGACCCAGACATAGCTGATGCTAACTCTTAAAAATCTAGGGCCAAACACAAATTTTGCCCCCCCAATCCCTAAAATTTGCATCTAAAACCAAAAGAAATCATGTCCTGAAGGACCTCCATACTTTGCCACTACTGCACATGCGCAGTGTCAAGGACGTTCCGAAATTGGCGCCAATCACCATTCTTGCAAGCAGTGCCTGGTCAGCGCTATGTACTCAGCGGGGAGGTATGAGTTCCCAACTCTTGGGAGGGCCATCCCCGTCTGGGTCATTGGTAAGTATAAAAAATATATAAATTACTATAAATTTTTTAACATTTTTATACTGTACCAATGACCCAGACATAGCTGAATAGTAAAAAGGCTGGAGGGCCTAGGACATAGAGGAAAATCCAATAAGCTCCACTATATAATATAGAGTCAACCCCTCAAGGAGAAAAGGAGTATTAGGCTTTACATGTATCTTTCTTATTTTATGATAAATTAGAAAGATACAATACCCTTCATAATTGAGCATAATAACATTCATGTTCTCTATTAACATCCAGTATAACCCTTTATACTAATTATTTTTAAAGTAAGCCAATAAATAAAGTTAGTCCAGAGAATTGAGACTCTTTATATTCTTTAAAAGTGTCCGAGGATTGTATATTAACGCCCGTTTGACACTTGACATATACAAATGCTTCACACCGAGCTACACTTTAAAAACATGACATGAATGAATTTTTAACATTAATATTACACTTTAAAACCATCCCGGAAACGACTCAGAAATACTGACTTCGGAGGAGGAATTCCCTTGCTTTTCACTATAAAGCAGTGACCTAAGGGAACACCCTCCCCCCCCCCCCTTCCCCTTGCCCTGGGTCAAATAACCCAGAGCGAAGAGGGCAGCCAGACGGAGTCACTGCCGGAACAGAAAGCCTGCATAACTATAGTTGCAACTGTTTAGTGGACGACATTCTGAGCAACAGATAACGGACCTAAACAATGCAGGTCTCCAGAAATGGACTCAATATTTCTGAGATAAAAATTCGTGAATGTGGATGGCTGAGAACAATAAGCAGCCTTCATTAAATCTGTAATAGCAATACTATTTGCGTAAGCCCAAGATGTAGAAAGAGCTCTTACTTCATGAGCCGAAATCTTAAGCACAGACTGCTGAGAAGATAAATTTTCATAAGCAGTACGGATAGTTTATTGAATCCATCTAGCAATAGAATGGACTGAAATGTCCTTTCTATTAGGCATCAGAGACAGAAAGAAACGTTTCCGTCTCTTTCTGATAAACTGAGATCTCTGTTTATAAATACGTAACGCTCTAACAGGACAGAGTAAAGGCCTACGCCCGTCAGAAGACGGAAGGGCCTTAATAACAATAGGTTCCGGATATTTATTAGGAGCCTGATTCTTAGCTAAAAATCCCACATTAGTAGTGAAGGTGATAGTGTTCCCGACACTACGATAGTGAGAATCATCCACCGACAGTGCATGAAGCTCACTGACTCTTCTAGCAGAAGAGAAAGCTAAGAGAAAAGCTGTCTTATAAGACAAAAATTTGAAATCTACTGTCCCAAGAGGTTCAAATGGCTTTTCCTTCAGTTTAAGAAGAACCCAAGCTAAATTCCACTTAGGAATTAACCTAAGAGTTCTGGGTCTATTTATCGAGAAGTTTCTAACTAACTTAGATAAAGAGACATTAGATCAAATTTGTAAACTATCATGATGTGCATAGGTATCAGATAACATAGACCTATAACCCTTAATAGTAACAGGCTGCAGTTTGATTTCGTCAAACAAGTATACTAGAAAGTTTGCAATGTCTGGAATGGAGGGATCAAAAATATCAACAGAATGATCCCTGCACCAACGACGAAAGACCTTCCACTTAGCCGCATAGTTTAGCGAAGAGGAGGTCCTCCTACAGTTAGAAATCGCGTCCACTGCTCGTCCTGTAAAGTGCTTGCCATGCAAGAAGGACCGCACAACGGAAAAACGTGAAGGTTGAGACCTTGCGGGTTGTGATGAAGTTGACGCGGTTTTCCCTGCGAAAGAAGATCCTGAGTAGATTTATCCACGGTCTCTGTGGAGACAGAGATGCTACCAACAGAATCTTGCATTGAGATTGTTTTATTTTTAGCAATACTTGCTGAATCAACGGCGCTGGAGGATACGCATATCCTATCATTCCGTCCCAAGGGATCGACAGAGCGTCCACTGCAAATGCTCTTGGATCCGGACATGGAGACACATACGTCTGCAACTGATTGTTGAGATGTGTCGCAAATAACTCTATCATTGGCCGTTCCCACTGGTAGCAAATCTGATTGAATACTTGTTTGTTGAGAGTCCACTCCGACGGCAACAAGCGACCCTTTCGTGAAAGGGAGTCTGCTAGTACATTCAGACGACCCGGTATATGACGGACCGAAAGCAGAACCTGATGTTCTAGAGCAAACAGAAGGATTCTTTCCGTTAGATTGAATAACGGAACTGAATGAGTGCCTCCCTGGTTCCGTATATACGCCACTACTGTCGTATTGTCGGACAGGATTTGGACATGAGCTTTGTAAATAATGTCCATCCAATGACGTAACACAAGCCAAATTGACATCATTTCCTTGATGTTTATGTGCTTGCCTAGGAATTGTGGATCCCAAAGACCCTGGCATCTCGAATCCGTTGGGATCAATGTTGCACCCCAACCTGTTTGACTGGCATCCGTCATAATGGTAAAACTCGGATCCGGCAACTGCAGCGGAACTCCCTGAGTTAACCACTGAATGTTTGCCCAAGTCTGAATCTCTCGTTTCACTTGATCTGACAAGAGAACGTCTATGTCGAGCGAATGAATTTTCACACTCCAATTCCGAGTCAAGAAAATTTGGAGAGGACGAGTGCGTAACCGCCCCATCGGAATGAGATCCGCAGCGGCTCCGCACAGACCTATCAGTCTCATGAACTCCCTCGCTGTGACTTTGTCTGCGTGAAGACAATAGCGAGCGTAACAACTGACTAATTTCGCTCAGGTTAACGGCAGACGAACAAGATTGTTGTGCGTCTCGAAGCTCATTCCCAGATGTGTGAATGACTTGGACGGCACCAGATCCGACTTCTCCTCGTTTATTATAAAACCGAGACGTCGGAGCAATAGAAGCAGATTCTGCACATCGTTCTGAAGCGTTAACTCGTTGCCGTACCTCTGAAGAATGTCGTCCAGGTAGGCCGACGTTACCGCAGACGAATGAGCTCGGAAATACATCATTACCGAGTTCATTACCCGAGTGAAAGCCCAGGGTGCCAGGTTCAATCCGAAGCACATCGCCTGGAATTGATACACCACTCCTAGGACTGCGAAGCGTAGATACTTTCTGAATGTCGGATGTACCATGACGTGAAAGTATGCATCTTTGAGATCTATGCTTGTTGCATAATCGTTCACCCGAATACTCGCTCTGACCGATCGAATCGTCTCCATATAAAACCTCGGAGCGACGATCAGCTTGTTTATCCAGCTCAAATCTATGACTGGACGGAACGAGCCGTCTGGTTTCGGAACCAGAAACAGATGGCTGTAGAATCCTGGTGTTTCCTGGTTTTCTACGACCTCTACCGCGTTCTTCATTAAAAGAGACTGCACCTCTGATAACAGAGCGTCTCTTTTCTGCGGATTTGATGGAAGTTGAGTCCATTTTGGACTTCGAGTTAATGGAGGCTTTCGTTTGAAGGATATTTTCAGACCTTCCGAAATCACCCCTCTCACCCAAGGGTCGTCCGTAATCGACGCCCACTCTTGTGAAAAACTCGACAACCGTCCGCCAACCGGAACGCGATAGAGGTTGAAGCCATCACCTCCTGGACCTGCGAGGCCTGCGGGAGGAGAAACCACGTCCTCCACGACCCGCACCTCGTCCCGTCGACCTCGGGGCGTCCGACCGGTTGTCCCGGCCCGAAGGACGTCCTGCACGTGAGTCGCTGCCTTGACGGTCTCTTGAATAAGACCAAGAGGACGCACCGGAACCTCTATAGGAACCTCTCTTGGGCACATTAGACCCAGAAGTGCCTGTCTTACTCTTATCTGCCATGTCCGACTTCTTAGAAGCGGACTTAAACAGCAGAGAATCCGAAGCTTTCTTAGTAATTTTATCGTAAATTGCAGAAAGCTTGCCGTCGAAGAGAAGTTCTCCAGAGACCGAAGCGACTCTGAGAGAGTTCTTCACCTTACTATCCACGAGTGTGGATGTAGCTAGGGCTGCGTCACGTCTAACCAACTCCAAGTTTGCCACTGAAAGGGCGGAGTTACACGTGGAATAAGCTACTGCCCTTGAAAGAAGTCTTAAAGAGGATTGTATATCCTGAAATTCTTTCCCTTGAAGAAGCAGTGATAACGCCTTTGTAAGGTGGTCTGCGTAAGATAAAGCATCTAAACTGGCTCTGATAGACGAAATAGTCATATCCAACACCGCGGATGGGATAGACGTAGACAACGGTAATGATAATTCTAAGTCTTCCGCCTCGTCGTCCATACGCAGAGGAACTCTCGGGATACCCTGTCCTGCTGTATCAAATTTATTCCTTGCATTAATGAAAGGCAGGTTAAGAGCATTGGCGGACAAGAACCCCGCTTTCCCTGTTCTGGAAGCAAGCTTGAATATAGCGTCGTTCAATAATTCAAATGCCCTTGTGACATTATTGGACTGAGACGGAAACTCAGGAGCGATGTCCTTGAACCGCTCGAAGAAATCAGTGTCCAATGACGCTATAATTCTCTTGTCCGGTACCGCAGCAGTCTGGCCCGACGGAACAACCTGAGGAAGAAAGTGCCGGATGAAGTCCACGGCAGCTTTATGTTGTTCCGAAAGGGATAACTCCAAGTCATCCGTATCCCTTTCACCATCCGGTCGGACCTCATGATGCTCCCGGCCGTCCGCACCCGATGCTTCGGCGGAGCGTACCGACCCAGCGCCGTCGGATAATTCCCGATCCGACACCGTTTCTGTCGGTTGCTGGGATGCTGCGATAAGTTGTGCTATTTGAGCAAGCACGTCCGACATCGAGGCCTGCGGAGGCGCAGTCTTTCGCTGCTTCGCCGAGGGCAGCTCCGCATCCAGTGACTCCCGCATACTCTTCCTATGCGAACGTCCGGAGTCAACCGGCCTCGTGTTCCTGGCTACCGGATGGCGTGACCTGGTCGCTGAAGAATCCCTGGTCGGCGAAGCTGGTAAAATATCGGCGGTCACGTAGCCAAGGTGCGGTCGTGTGCGCTGGTGAGAGGAAGAAGAAGCCTGAGCAGTCTCAGTGGACTGCCTATACAACGGAGCATCCCGAGCGACGGACGTGTGCTCCGCTAACGACACATTTTGTACCACAACATCTGGTCCCAGATGTTGTTGTACGAGAGAGGGGCCTCTCTCGCTCGCAGTCCGGATGGACCTGGACGAGCTAGGAACCGGACTAGAAGGCTTCCTCCGATCTCTCCTACTATCCGTCGTCACTGGGTGTGCACCTTGAATGTTTATAGTGCTCGCATCACCCAACATTTCCTCCTGGACCGCATCGGACGAACCCGGCTGCCGAACCATTCGATGAATGGACGCTACACCGGGCGAGCTAGCGGACGACAGCGCCGTCGATCCTACTAGGGACCTCTTAGGCAACTGTCGTATCTCCATGAGCACTTTTGCCGCTAGCTCTGCATTCAATTGTGACGACGGAAGAGCACTTGCAGAAGATAACATGGAAACATCACCCTGTTCTTGTTCCTCTGAAATAGAAACTGATAGAGTAGAGTGACCCTGCGGAGAAAGGGCCGGCATAGCCCTCTCTCCACTAACAACATATCGTGACACACGTTTCCAATGTTTGTCATCCCAATATTGACATATTGAACAGGAGTTAGTGCGAGTACACTGACTACAATTAATACAATGATCATGAAAGTCAGAGGAAGATTTCTTCCTATTACAATTTGAACAATAACCTTTCATTGTGAAAAGTCAACAAGAAGTCCTAGTACTCGCACCAACCCCTAAACACAAAGATACATAATAACATGATCCATTAATAATGAAAAAACAATTGAAAATCAAAATAATTTTTGAAAAATATTTTTTCAGCGAAGCCCAAGTTTCTGAAAAGTAACGTTGAGCCCCAATGGATCCCAAGGTTAAGTGTGGTCAAAAATTTTAAAATTATATTAAATAATTAATGCAACACTTACGGATAATAATAATGTATCTTATAGTGAGATAAACTACTCCAAAGGCCAACAGCCCCCCTCAAAAGAGACTGTTGCCAATGTAAACAAATAGTGTAAAAACACCAGAAAACATGACTCCAGGCACTGACAAAACCAGCCCGAAATCAGTCATCAAAATTACACACTATCTGATGCAAAACAGAGACTCCCAGGGGAGAATCTGCAGAACATCAGATGGTAGATGCAGAACACAACGTTTAAACACCCATGGGTGAAAACGTAACTATGGGGAAAATAACAGAATTCATTCTGTAACCAAGCTAATTCTCCCAAGAGAATTTAGAAATGATCTTTCTCAAAAATATGCCAAAAGCATGGGAGAATAGCAAAAGGGGACTTAGAAGACCAGGAGAGAGGAAACACTGAATAAGCAGTGCAACTTTATAACAAGAATGACAACAACAGGCCCATGCCTCGAAAATAGGCAACTTAACATAATTTCATTAAAAAATTTTAAGTTACAGCCCTGATTATTTTCTGTCACTCCTTTTTCCTCTCCTCCTTCTATATCCTCCTTAGAACCACCATTTCTCCAATAATTATGTATCTGGCATCCTTTAAACTGAGCACAAAGATCAGTGAGATGTTGACTGATGAAGGGCGAAACAAAGAATGATGATTGGCGCCAATTTCGGAACGTCCTTGACACTGCACATGCGCAGTAGGGGCAAAGTATGGAGGTCCTTCAGGACATGATTTCTTTTGGTTTTAGATGCAAATTTTGGGGATTGGGGGGCAGAATTTGTGTTTGGCCCTAGATTTTTAAGAGTTAGCACCAGCTATGTCTGGGTCATTGGTACAGTATAAAAATATATTTTTCCAAGAAAAACATCGTATACCTCTGACATTGCTGTTTTATAATGTAAAATACTGTTGTGAAAAGCTTGCCAAGGCTTTTTGTACAGTGCGCCTTCCTAACAAAACATTAACTTTTTCATGACAGAAAATGAAGCTCAGAAGCATTTAGAATGGTCTAATTTGGGCAGAATGGCGAATGCAGGTAAAATGTATTGCAGCCTGGGGGGAGAGAAAAGCACAAGTATTTTTGCCTTCTGTTGCATGTTTCTGATGTGTTTTCTTGCGGAGACATATGGATTGCAAACTCTTTGTTATGGATCTTCCCTCTTGTTGTAATATTTACATGGGAAGATTTTTTAGTTTTGCTGTGTCCTGCCAAAATCTCATTTAAATGTAAACTATGCAAAAGGTAAAATAGAGAACGTCACAAATATAAAAAAGATTAGAAATCAAGCTTTGGTGACATGCTCATACAGAGTTTGCTGGGGAAAAACAATCTGTATTGAGTGCTGCATAATGTCAACAATTACTTTCCTGTGGTGGACTTTTCGACTTGTTAACCTTACATATCTGTTGATTCATTTTGTTTTGATAGGTAAGATATAAACTGTATCGCATGCTTCAGGAATCCTGACCAAACTATTGGCAAAACACAGCAAAATTTTGAAAAATGTTTTTAAACACTGCTTTATTTGGGCACAAATACCATACATCTAGTCACATTTTGTTTTGGAAGGGGGGGGGGGGGAGGGAGGAGGGGGGTATTTAAAAGTCAGAGTTGATGTCCCTCTTAAAGTTTGGATACTCCAAGACTTGTGATGAACCGATCATCAGAATCAACCAATTATTCGATAAACGGCTGATTATGGGGCAATGGCCGATTATGACAACCGGCAGTTAAAAAACAGCAGTATTCATTTATTCTATATATAACCCTACCTATCGAAAATCTCTTTCATATGTGGTCATTTCAATGAAGATTGTCCTTTAAAAACTTTTAAATCAAGACTGATAAAAAATCTTTATTCTTCCGATCAAACATTATATAAAATGTATGTTCCGGGTGGATTGTTTTGTAACAAATCACATGTTAAAATGGCTGTGTTTGTTTTGATTACAACCTCCATGCATTGTGGGGATTCAGCTGGTTATTGAGGGAGGTTAAAGGAATAGATATATATTCGCTGATTGATTTGGCCAAAAGTAAAACATCATAACTGACATGTGTTGAGGTCTTTATTTTATCAATCACCACCTTTCATGTCCTGCATTGTTTTTTACTTAAAAGGAAAAAACTGTCAAGATAGCCATTTGTTCTTAAATTTTCTTTATCACGGGGGCTTGGGTCAAGTTTTAAAAGCTCTTAAAACAACTGTACAATTTTTTATATTAGCTGTCAGTGAAACATTGGCAAGTCAGTGAAAAAAAACAAAAAAACTTCAACATGGCAACAAAAGGAAAGAGAAAGGATTTTAATTTTGGTGTAACTAGTGTTGTTGAAAATTTGCATTGTTTGGGGCCAGGCTGGTTGATACAAACATTTAAAAAAAAGACTGTTAAGTTGGGGGAGTGGGGGCATATTTTCTTGGCTAGTTTTCAAAGGGAACTTTTCAGAGAATGATAATGCCAGTGTTTTTCAGAATGAAAGATGATTTTAGTTACTGGCATTATCATTCCATGGAAGGTTTTCATTGATAACTAACCAAGAAATAATGCCTCAGATGGGAAGGAGGGGGGGGGGGGGGGGGGAGAGGCTAATATCCAACTATTGTTGGATGCAGGAGGAAGAGTTTAATTCTTTCTAAAAATGATCTCTAAAAATCAGTTTTTAGAAGAAAAAATCCATTAAAATATGAGTACACTAGTTATTTATATATGAATATTAATCAGTCGCACATGCTTTAAATTCTGTAATGTTGCATAACATGTGCTTTTGATTTATTGTGTGAATGGATAAAATAAACGTTCATGTATGTTGGGAAGAAATTGTGAGTTGTTTTAATGTTTTTCTTTCCGAGTATATTTAAAGTAGGAGTTGTAATGTATGTAACCACCTGTAATTCGCATGTATGATGCAGCCCAATTCAATGAACGTGAGTGATGAAAACAAATCAATGGCAATTGTCAATATGGCAAATCTCCCAATCCCAACAGGTCTGGATCTTCAATATTACACTTTTCAGCTTTGGATCTTGTTGTCCATAAAAAATGAACACCAAAGCACACAAATGATATAAAACTTTAATAACCTTTTCAACAATAAACACATACATTCAGTGTAGGATTGACACCTCATTGTGCAATTTGTGGTGATCATTGATTGGTACTGAGTTTTTGTAACGAGTCCGGTGAGATTACCTTCATGGATCTGGCTTATTTCAATATTTTTGTCTGTCAAAAGCATTATTCAATTAAGCATGATCCATTGTATTGACCCCATTGATACTGATATTATGCTATTAAACCTTTATAATTGGTGATTTATCAATGAAATGTTATGGTAAAATAGGCACCAGCAGATATTTTCGGTATCCTATTCAAACCATCAGAATCGGCAGAATGTAAGGTGAAATAATCGTTAAACAGTTCATAGCAAGTTTTCCTAATCAGTTCATCACTATCCAAAACTTTTGCAGAGATAGGTTGTGGTAATGAGTTAAATGATAACTATTACATTTAATGTATTTACTCCACCCACACCCATTTCACCTCTTCATCACAGCTATGTGGTTCATCCAGTTTCCTTGAACTTAACAAATGATGATTTTTATAAAACAATTTCAACTTATTTTCATAATGAATTCAAGAGAAACAAGAGGTTTGCATCAGAGAGGTTGAGGTCAAGTTGTGGTGGCTAAAATGGAATCTGTGCAGACTATCAAACAATCTAAGAGGCATAAGACAAATCTGGATAAAATCGGATAATGTTTGTTCAAGTTTTATCATGCTGACACTGCTCGCTAGTCGGAAATTCAAACAAGAAAACAATCTAAGAGGCATAACAACCAAAAAAAAATTTTCAAACAGGACTAGTTGTCGAACACATCCAAGACATTCTTGAGTAGAACGCACAGTCCAAATTTAGTAAAAAAAATATCGGATAACATTTGTTAAAATTATCGTGATGACACCACCTGCAAGTTGGAAATTCAAACAAGAAACCAATCCGGGGAGTGGTGTCATAACTCCTGAAAAAAATTTGGGCAGGACTGGTTTTCAAATTCATCCAAGACATACTCAAGTAGAACTCACAGACCAGACTTGGTAAAAATTGAATAATAGTTGTTAAAGTTATCATGCTGACACCATCCGCAAATCATAAATCCAAACAAGAAAACAATACAAGGGGAAGGGGCATAACTCCAGAATTTTTTTTTTTGCAGGACTGGTTTTTGAACTCACAAGACATTCTCAAGTAGAACCCTTAAGGACCTAGATTTTTATACATTTTGACAATATATATCCTGTTGCTTAACAGTTGTTTAATGGCAAGTCTTGGCTGCCTGTATAGGCAGTGAAGACTTGCCAAGAAATAACTATCAAGGTACTTATAATGTAACTTGCAACTTTATCCAAAGACAGCATGTTCGGGCACCTGTTCTATTGCAGTACAAAATAATCAAAAGTTGGAATTAGGTCTCTAAAGGTTAAACCCTTGCCTTAACCCTCGAGGGACAGGAGAATGTTTATACATTTTTGCCACATTGTGACATTTAATGCTCTGTGTCTTTGCAAGACTTGGCTGCCTATATGGACAGCCAAGACTTGCCTAGAAACAACTGCCAATGTACTTAGAGTGTACCTCACAAGTTTACACAAACACAGCAAGTTGAAGCACCTGTTCTAATAAAGTAAAAAAACAAAGTCAGAAATAGGCCCTTTAGAGTAAAGAAAAGGCCTAATCTGCCCAATGCTATCACAAAAATTGTGTTCATTTCCTTTTACTCCCAAAGCACAGTTGCAAACCCATCTTGAAAATAAATAAGTCATTCCAAAGAGAAATCAAAGCTTGTGATCTGGAAGAAAAATATGAAATTGGAACAAAAATGTTAGTATTTCAGTCTATATTCTGTGTTAGTCAAAAGGTTAATGGACAAAATACTTACAGATAGTGCATCAATTGAAAATTTTAGGATACTCACTTGCTTTTGACGATTTTCTCTCCCCTTTTTAGCTGCAAATGCCTCAGGATCCAGACTTGTTCCTGGAATCTCAAATGCCTCCTCACAGACCCTGCTACCATATTCTAGGCATATATTCACCCCTAAAAGATGATCCTACACTGTATATAATACTGAACAAAAATGCATGCATACCAAATACTCATCAGGAAGTTGCTATTATTGAAAAATTAAAAACCAGCAAAGTAAATTGGTTGGAAATTGATAGACTGTTACTATCTAACAATTTTAAAGTCTCTTCTTTTCAAATCACAAACAACAATGTAAGCTGATTCAAACCATTTCACAAAAATTGCATGGATTCAATGACACAATTAAATGTGGAAAATCTTGAGTAACAAGCTAGGATGCATTTATTTATTTATTTATTTATTTATTTGTGTTTAAGGTCACATTCAGCATCTATGACAAAATCATAATTGCAACATAAATATGAAGTTAGGTTTAGCCAATCATTTATACTTTGGCTAGGACTCGCAAACAAAGTAATGGTAACAGGGTTCAAAAACACCAGTAAAACAAAATTTGTTCGCCAATGTAAATTATTGGTGTTTAAGGTCATATGTTTTTGCACAATGGCTAATTGTGACCACAATATGGAGATAATGTCAAGTTTAGTAAATCGTTTATATCCATGTTGCCCATTTTAGAGGACTTCCACTGGTATTCAACCGATTACCAAAAATGGTCGCTGAACGATTACTGGTTATTTGAGCTCACAATCAGCCAATTCTGATGCCGATTCCGACTGTAATACCATTCACTACTAGACAACAAGTCGAGGCTTGAAAGAACAACATTAAACTGAACATTTTTCACAGTGTTAAACATCGTTGACTGGGGTCGCAGTAAAATTACCAGTCATGCACACTTGGGCGGTAAACATGGCTCTCAGAGCCACGTTTACCGCCCAAGTGCGTGTGACTGGTAATTTTACAGCGACTTGAGTCAATGGAGTGCAACCTTCACTTTTCCGGTATGAACTGGCGACTGCCGCAAGTATGCTCAATTGTAAGTTTTACTTGTCGTTTAACTTGTATATCCCATAAAGGGGCGTCTAGAGAGATTAAGAATACACATTGTGGTTGTTTTTCAACTTTATTGAATGGTGGTATCATTGACATCATTTCACATTAACAATTGCAGAAGATAATAAAATGCGGTTAATGAATCATCACAAAATGCTTGGCAACAATCGGCTGAACCGATGTTCCAGGAGCCGTTGCCATTGTCATCCAATTGCCCAGAATCGGCCGATTGTGGTGGCCGATTTCGATCATCGGTTGACCACTAACTTTCATGCCAAGCATTGGTGACTGAGCCCTATTTTACCAGTAATACAGAGGTAAACAAGCACTGTTTCACTTCCCGATGTTTCCACGTGGCACAGTAAATAAGCACTACTATGCATCCCATGGTTCCCACTGGGAAGTTGGATTGCATAGGAGTCACAAGATAATCATAGCAACATTCTAACTGTGCATGGGGTCATAACCCCTGACTATTCCACGGTTCAAAATTGAAAAGCAAATTTCAAGTGGCACACGAAGCCTCATTGCAGTGTACAAAATTTCAAAAATGACTCTAACCAACTGACCATTCACGTGTGTTGGAGATGGCTAACCGAGCGCTCGGCTCTGTAAAAATTCTTGGGAAACTGCTTTTTTTTTATCATTGACAAGTACTTATATATTGCATGGAATTGAAATATATATAGCTTCTCAAGGCAAAAGTCTAAAAATCTATCAAGACACAAGAAAGGCTGCTTAACTGGAAGAGTGCTAGAAGCCCATATTTGGGCTTTATTCTGAACTGCAGGTACTTAAAGTTAAAGACTTCATATTCTGTGGATGTCCTTCATAGTATCTTGTAAGTAAAATTACTTCATCTCTATTGATTTGCATTGTTAAAATTTATGGGAGAATGCCAAAAGACACTCTCCCATGAATTGTAACAAGACAAAAATGTGTGAACAAATCTTGAGGTTGAGAAAAAAATTAGCACTCTACCAGTTAAGTGACTCAGACTTTACCATTCAAGATGCAACTTTTGGCTAACCGGTCATTTGTTTGTGTAGATTTAAACTTGCGTAACCGCCACGCGAACAAAACGAGTGTTCTCATCAAATTTTGCACACTACATTGATAACCCATAGTCACGTAGTTTTTCTTTTATAATCAGGTTACACACAATACTTGAGTGGAGACTGATAATATTTATGTTTGAGAGAAGGTGCAATATCCACAACTGGAAAAGTGATGAGATTTGATTTGAGATTCGATTTAATATCTGGCATCTGATTCAATTCGACCCAAAATTTCAGGTTCGAAGGGCCCTATTACAGGCCCTATTTTACTAAAAAAGTAGAATTTGTTTGTCACAGGAAACAAGCATTGCTCAACTTGGGGTTCCATGGGGGAATAATTTATATTCAATGACAACAGCAAATACAATAATTTTAAAATTGCCCACATCAAATGAGTTTGCCAGGGGAGGTTATCGCCGTGTTTTTGTTTGTTCAATATGGCAGATACTGATGACATCTTGGATTTTTCGGTAACTGCCAATCTCAAACAACACCAAGTAATTTGAAACTCATTAGAGTTTCAAAATATGGATCAACTTCGATGGGGTCAACCATGGAGCATTGAGAGTATTTCAAAAAAAATTTGCAAATCTGCTTTTGAGACTTCCCAATACTCATTTTTTAACTTTAATACTCAATGATGTAAGCAGAGCCACAAATTCTGAAAGTGGGTTATGTTCATATTATCTTATATTCACATATATTTTTGGTATGATATAAAAAAAATGGGACCAACATCAAATGAGTCAAAAACTTCTTGAGGAGGTAAAATATAGCTCAGAGACCCTGGGATCACAAAAGGGTCAATGAGCATATTTTTCACAAATTCTGGTAATCCCATTTCAAGATCTCCTGATACTTTCCTGGACAACATTTCTTAATTTTATTGCATGTGAGTGGCGCTGAAAATTCTGAAAGTGAGTTATGGTCATATTTCAGACAGAGTATGACATATTGACTTGGGTCCAATGAGAAATGCGTAGAAACTTGTTGGAGAGAGGGGGGGGGGGGGGGGGGGGGCTCATATTTATGCTCATATTTGAGGCACGGTATGCAATATAAACTTGGGACAAGAAACAAATATGTTAAAAATTGTTAGGGGGTCAAAATATAGGTCAAGATCATGATATGGGTCAAGTCACTGAGTGCCTTTTTAAAAAATTCAGGAAATTGCATTTTGAAACCCCAATGAATTCCTGAACCTCATTCTTGTTTTAAATTGTTTGTATATGTATCAGGCCAGAAAATAAGCAGACTGTCATCTGCAAAATGAGGTCCCCAGAGGGTGAATTTAGTGATGCTACCCTGCACAGCAGGGTAGCATCACTAAATTTACCCTCTGTGAACCTCAGTCTGAATCAGGGTCTCAAAACTAAACAGAAAGAGGTACCCAGAGGATAAATTGGCCCACTGTATGGGATAACATCATCAAATTGTCCCTCTGAGGACCTCATTCTGCAAATGTCAGACTGCTTATTTTCAGGCCTGATATGTATTGTATTGTAAGATCACTTTCAGCATCTGTGGCTTCATCATTACCACAAGACAAGTATAAACCCCAATAAAAATACATAGAACATCGTATAGGCTACTCAGTGGTCCATACACAGTAAATTTTCTAGTTGAGTCTGGTTCTGTATCCAAGTTTCTACAGGTCTAGCAAACAAGGAAGTGCAGTCTCATCAACACACAAAGTACCAAATCAGCCAGTGCATGCATATTTTATAATGAACTATTATCAATTCAAAATGTGAATCATATTGTTCAGAGTAGAAATGCGCTGTATCAATGTATTGATGAAGTGTTTCATACCTGTAGGGCTCATGGGCGGATCCAGTGGGGGATTTGCCTGGCGCACTTATCCTCTATTTGTAATTCACTTTTTTCCTAAGCACCGAGACCAGGGGACATGATATTATCTGCAATAATACATGGATATCTGCTACTAGAAGTAGTGGATGTCCATGTGCTTTTGTGGATAATACCGTACCCAGGAATAGCTCCTGTGTGGGTCTCCAATGAGCACTGATTGCAGGACTAAAATATCCATTCATGCAACAAAGCCAGCGAGAATCCCTGTAGATTCTTGTGGCACCTCTGCTAGGATTCAATTTAGCCCTATAGCAAACATAGCAGCAGCAAATTAACCAATACAAGGCTAACATGACCTGAAATATTATAAAACTTTGTCAATAAAATTGTACAAATATGGTCATCATAGGATCCGGCTCAATGAGCCGGTTCCAATGGCATACATTTTTGCAAGGTTTTATTGATAAATATTGTTTAAGTTTGGCTGGAAAACATAGTGGATGGGTGCAAGAAGCCATCGAAGGGACACACTGCCCTTCCATTTTCAAAAAAATTTCCAGTCACTGCCTACGACAGCAGAATAATCCCTGTTGTGCTCGCGATCCTTCGTATCATGACCCATGATTGAAATGTGGTGCCTCCATAAATCCAGAATCCTGAATCCACCATTGAAGCTGTACAAACATGCATGTTAAAAAAGTTTTTTTTCCATACACAAACCTAAACAATATAGATTAGGCTGAAAAAAGAGTATTGGAAATCAGGTAGTTGTTGGTAACTTACATTCCATATTTACAATCCATTTGCCAGTGAGAACACCCATCAGGTATTTAATTGTTCTTGGACAAACACCATTCATGTTACAAGATGTCACAATATGAGTTACTGAAAAACCAATAAAAAAACAATAGTTTGATATTTTGTTTGAACAGAATAATAAAAATACTAGACTTATCAGCAATCACTGCTTATTAACTATCTCTCCCAAATGACAAAGCTGACATTTGATATGGTATGTTCATTCTAATATGACCCATCACTGAGGGTCACTTTAAAAACCACCCCTGCACACATCAACATGTAGTATGATGCAGATAGTGAATCCATTTTGGTACAAAATTCGGCCAAAAATAAAGCCGAAAATCGTTAAGTCTAACTTGATCCAGATACTGTTCAGTTACAAATGCATGAAAAAACTATGTCTTTCTGAGTAATCTGAAAATTGTTCAATGTCTAACTTGATCTAGATACTGTTCAGTTACAAATGCATGAAAAAAAATATGTCTTTCTGAGTAATCTTTCAAAAGTTATGAGTCGCAAACAAAAATTTGTCTTAATTTCAAGTTCCACTTGGGGAGAACAAAAAAAATCAGAAATAGTTCAAAATCCACATTTAGGTAGATATTATCTAGTTATAAATGCATCAGAAAAACCAACTGATTGTACAGGATCATTCAAAAGTTATGGTATGTAAAACAAGAGGCCCCAAGGGGACTTAATCGCTCATCGGCCAAAGTGGTTCAAAGAAGTATTTGGGGTCACATTCAGTTAGACATGGTTCATCAACACTACAAAGGAATGAAGTCATGAGAGGCAAATTTTATGGAAAAACACTAAGGAATGGATTTGAACAAACCTGAACGTAACATGCTCCCTCCCTCCCCACCCCACCCCTGCCCATAGAGCCCAAATATTAAGCCACGGACTCAAATTGAACAAACTTGAATCTGATCCCCCTTGAGATGTCATATACCAAATAGGAAAACAATTCTGAGTGGTGGATATGAAGAAGGTTTTTAAAGAAATCACCTCACATTGCACAAAGTTAAACTTTGGGCTCAAATAGGGAGCCAAAATATTAACCCACGGTCCCGATTTGAACAAACTTGAATCTGACCCACCTAGAGATGTTGTATACCAAATATGAAAGGATTCTGATTGGTGGATCTGAAGAAGAAGACTTTTAAAAGAAATTCCCTCATATTGCACTTAGTTAAAATTCAGGCTCCCATAGGAAGCCAAATATCAACCCAGAGACCAGATTTGAACAAACTTGAATCGGACCCTCCTAGAGATGTTGTATACCAAATATGAAAACATTCTGACTACAGGGTCTAAAGAAGAGGATTTTTAAAAAAAATTCCCTATATTGCACTAAGTTGATATTCGAGCTCCCATAGGGAGCCCCAAAATATACCCAGGTAACCAATTTGAACAAACCTGAAACTGACCAACCTCAAGATGTTGTATACCAAATATGAATGCATTCTGACTGGTGGATCTGAAGACAGTGACAAATGGGAGTAAAATGGAGGCGAGTGGAAAATAGCTCACCTCAAATAAAGTTTACGAGAGTGAAAACTGTGAGAGTGAATTCGATTGAGTGTTGATTTCAATGTTTATCTTCAACTGACAAAGCGTCCTTCGAAATGAATGCATGAATACAACTGAATACGGATGGAAATTTTGATGGTGAAAATACCTGTAACCCACTAAAATTAGTTCTGGATTTTAAATGGCAGATTATTAAAATCATGGAAAATGGATGCGTAAATTCCAAATCCAGCACATTAATTCATGTCACTGGTGAATTGGAGCGACAGGTGTCACGAGTATAAAAGAAAACAAGGAACGGGACAACATTCCGCATGTCTTTGATAAAAAAAATACGGAAGCATTAAAACGTTTCTCATATCTCAGAATGGGCAGCGTTTTTTTATCTGAACATGCGTGTTCGTTTTGTGGTGGGAGTAAGCTCGGGGCGAGTTGTCAATGTGCAACCCTCTTACTGTTAGCGTGTCGTGTGTGGATGTTGTAGCGAACTGCTGTGTGTCATGTTCATAACGACGGAAAGGAAATTGTTTGCAATTCTACTTAAAACGCTTCAAATTGTGAGTGATTGTTAAAAGTTTCCCAATTTCAAAACTTAATTGAATGTTTCTGTTGACGCAACTCAAAAGGATGAAAACACACCCAAGAATGGAGGCAAGTGATTATTCGCGCACCTTGGACAATTTTTGCGTGAGCGATGGTGTGCGAGAGCGATCGCGTGCCTTTCCCATGCATCACTGTGAAGAAGAAGATTTTTAAAGAAATTTCCTCATATTTCACTAAGTTAAAATTCAGGCTCCCATAGGGAGCCCAAATATAAACCCAGGGACTTGATTTGAACAAACTAGAATCTGACCCCCCTATAGGTGTTGTATACCAAACATGAAAGGATTCTGTCTGGTGGATCTGAAGAAGAAGATTTTTAAAGAAATTTCCTCAAATTGTACGGAGTTAAACTTCGGGCTTCAATAGAGAGCCCAAATACTAACTCAGGGACCTGATTTGCATAAAATTAAATCTGACCCCCCTATAGATGTTGTATGCCAAATATGAAATAATTCACCTGCAAATTTAACCAATTATATCATTTGATAGAGCACAGTGAGCTCTGTCAAGCAAGATATGATTGGTGAAATTTTTGCTTCTATAAGTGCATAATAGCATTGAAGAGATTTTGCTATTAGAAAAGAAACAAGAGGGATGTTACATCCCTGCCGCTCTCCTACATTTGTGCTTGATACGGTTGATCCAACGTCAAGAAAGCTCCTTGAAGCTGCACTTTTATTGTTTGTATCACTCCAAAATAATGAATATATTTAATTTTTAAGGTGATATATTGTGATTATCACAAAGTTAATATTACCTCAAAGTAGTGCCAAGGTTTTCAGTAATCTAAGTCTACAATATCAATAACCTGGATAGACCCACGGAAACAAAACTCACCTTAACACAAACATTTCCAAAGTAAAATTTAGAAATCTGAGAAAAACATGAAAACTTGAACAGAAAAATATTTAAAAAAATCAGTTAAATCTTCACATACATTAGGCTTAATATCTGAAGATGCTATTGAAATAAATAAAATACACAGTAATGGGGAGTTAAGGTCTCACAATCTGCACAAACCTGACCTAAGCGCTAATTCTAACAATAGAAATTGACTAAGTTTGGGCTGACAAGTTTAGGTGATATTAGCCAAAAGTCACAGTGTTAGGGTAGGATACTGTTGTGATTGTCTTCTACAACTACATATGCAATATCAAAGCCCTGGACCAACTTGTCTTTGAGTAAATGGCTTAAACACAAATACTTACAAAATTGGACACATACATCTGATGCCAATGCCGCCGCAGTCACAACATAAGCTCACCACTTCTTTGAATTAGGTGAGTTATAAAAATGGCTTTTAACATAACTTCTTACAACAGAAAATTAACTAAGTTTTCATGTTAAAATAAAAAGAAGAAAAAAATCCAAAAACTATGAGGTACTGAGGTCATGGTCTTAAATAACCCCAAGCTGGAAGTAAAAGAAACTAAATTTTCACTTGAAAAAAAAAAAATTTAAGAAAAATTAATTTGAAAGTTCTGGGGCCACTGGGTTCAAAGAAATTTTCTAAACACAAACTCTTACAAACCTGGACATTGAAGGCGACGCCACTGGGGGTCAAGACTCACCTCTACTTTACAGTGGGCAAGCTAAAAATAATTATGCAGTTAATTTTCAGTGACGAGGAGGTGTCCGAGGTACATGAATGTTTTTCAATAGCATAACTAACATGATTACCTGTTTTGCCTCAAAAACATTGCTTTATATGACCCATTATTGGAATGAACTCGTCACTAGTGATATTTGTGAATCGCACTAGCCAGATATGACTGTTATGTTAGATAAAATGTGTGCCACCATTAACAATTATACATGTATATGACTTGGGAGCTTGGTTAGCACAACTATTATCTCATCTTGATGAAGACGTTTTGTGTCAAATATGAAAAGATACAGATCAGTGATTCAGGAAAAGTGTTAAAATATTCACTCCCAGCCCTAAAAACACAGAACGACACACGCGTGTGAATAGGTTAATTGATATGACACGAGTGCCAGTGTGGAAGGAAAGAACGAGAGGCTGCATGCATGTCATTCTGTGTTTATTACAAGCCTTCACATCTATAAAAAAAACAATTATTAGAAGGACATTCAGCAGTTCATTCCACGACTATCAACAAAAAGAACACATTTTATCACTAACCAAATTTGCGAGGGGAACCTGTGCTACTATTTCGTCCCCTGAGTTCCAATGTGTTCTATGTGCCTACTGGCACATAGAACACATTGGGACTCAGGGGACAATTTTTAGCTATCACTAGGAGTTAAAATTGTAATGAAGGTGCATGTTTTGTAGAAAATTTCAGTGAAATTTCACTTCCATTTAAAAACAGTCCATAAATGATTTCCGTTCCACACATGTGTGCAGAACAGATTTTTATTTTCCGCACGGTTTAGTGTTGCTGTAGATGGGGATTCCACAGAACAGGAATGTAACAAATAAGTTTTCTTTAATTCAGATATATTACTCAAATATACAATTCTTCCTACACATGTTTATAAACTCACCCTCTGGACAAAACTCATCCACCAGTTTTCCATGTAATAAAGTGGCACATTTTTGTAAATGTCTCTTGTCATCTCTACTAAGACCAGTACCCAAGAGACAAACAGGCTGGAAGTCCAACATATCTGATACAACCTTAAAAGGAACAAACATTTCATCATGCACCCATCAATATCATATTTTGCCCCAAGACTTAAGCTGGTTTGAATTTTTTCAGTCACATAGGACTTGAAGAATTTTCTCAAGATATCTGCCTCCCCGGAAGACAATGGGTCTAAAAATAATTTAATAAAGATAATTGAACATCTGCTATTAAATATTGTGATACCTAAAGTAATTTAATTTACCTCACAGGACAAAATTACACAGGCAGCATTTGAGAACTGTTGCACTTGAATGCTTTGTCTGCTTCCGGAAGCATACATTTAGCCATGTTTGCATTGATTGATAGTGGGGTGCCTACTGCTAGAACATCCCAAATGAAAAAGGAACAATTTTAAAACAAAGATTATGCATTGCCGATGCGGGCTGAGTTTTTTGCACTTGTATGGCGTTCCATTATAAGAAAATCAAATCCATTGATATTTGAACAAGTTATTGCACTAACGAGCTGAAAACAGGCAAAAATTAAATAATTAAGGCCCACAACTCTGTTCAGTATGGCTGAACCATAACAGTTTTCGAACTCATTCAAGACATTAAGAAAGATTCATATACTAAATATTGACCAAATCCATTGATATTTGTTCAAGTTATCATTCGAACAAGCTGAAAACAGTCAAAAATTATCTTTCAAGTTGCCGCACCAACGAGCTGAAAACAAGCAAAAATAAACTAATTTAGAGCCATAACTCCCTTCAGTATGGCCAAACTGCACCAGTTTTCAAACTCATTCAATGCATTAAGAAAGTCTCACATACCAAATATTGCCTAAATCCACTGGTATTTATTGAAGTTATCATGCTAAAGAGAAGGCTGATGCTCACCCACCCGCGCACCGACTTTATCAAGATATAGGTAGAGATTTTAAAAAAAAATTAAACCAAAACTTAGCTTCACGAATGATGACCAATCCCAGAAATTCACAAACAAATTGACCAACCACTATTTTTAGATTTATATAAATAAATGACATGACCAACATGGACTTTTCAAACTCCAACTTACAGTGATTAAAGATTAATTAACAGGCTTGTTGTCGAATAAACAGATTGTGGTGACTAAAGACGAAACATGCCGGTCAAGTACTGTAACTTTTAACATTCGAAATGCAAAAAAAGATGAAATGAGCTGGCTGGGTACTGCAACTTATATAGAGAATGAGATATATTATGTTGAAAACTGGTCAACAAATTTTTGTTAGTTGACTGATGCTACTAATCGCATCAATGTCAACTAATTGATGAATCGTTTCAACACTAATTTTTCATATACTTAGTTCTGGCCTGTTGTATCCCGGTGGAATGTCTTGTCGCACAGCATATATAAACAGTTCCCTTAATACAGTGGAGCCCACTTAATTGGATATCTCTTAACTGAATAACCATTAATTGAATATAATTTCCCCAACACAAAACCATTTACCATACCTACAGAACAAATTTGACCTGTTAATTGAATATTGGTTAAAGAGTAAACTCCTGTTAATTGAATAAAAAATCTTGTAACCTGTCGAGAAATTAACCTGACTCACCCCAGTTTTCCTTTGTTTATAGACCTAGTTGGCCTCAGTACATTCAATACAGGCATTTAATCTATTATATCTTGTTTGACTGAGCCCATGGAGCTCTGTCAAACAAGATATAATAGAATAAAAGCTATGTTTATCTCTAGAATACAGGAAAGTGACACAATTCCTGTTAATTGAATACTCCTGTTAACTGAATAATTTTCATTGGCCAAGTGGCTATTCAATTAACAGGGCTCCACTGTATAATGCAAGCTCCACTTAAGCAGATAACAAGTCTCATTACCTGTGAGGTGTCAATACTAGGTTCCGCAGATGGCACAACAGCTTTGATGAACAACTTTTTCATCTCTTCTGTTCTTGCCAAATCTTTAGGTGTCCACCCATGGATGTTCCTGTTTCAACAGAAAAAAATTTTCACAAATAGTAGGGTGATGAATAATGATTTCAATAACCCAAGAAACAATAGAATAAAAATTTGCTGTTTAATCCACAAAGAAGAAAAACAGGATTAAAAAAGAAAAATCAAACCACATTTTATATCCGAGTGATAGCGAAGATATAATTTATCAGAAATTTAACATTTGACCTTACCAGTAAGTACAGCCCTGAAAGTTTATTATGACCCCACTTCTTGCTGCCCTTAATCCTTAAAAGCCTAATTCTGGCATTTTACTGCAATAGAGCTGGTGCTCCAACAAGCAATCTCAGGATAAACCCACAAGTTATATTCTAAGAACTTTGACAGTCGTTTTTAGGAAGTCTGGCTGCCTATACAGGCTGCCAAGACTTGCCTAGGAATAACAGCAAAGCATATCAAAAGTGTATAAAAATCTGCAGGCCTTTAACCCCTAAAGGCTTTGAGATTTTCACACTATTTTGCAATTCTGTGACAAGCTCAAACCTGGAAATAAGCAATCTGTCATTTACAGAATGAGGTCCCCAGGGGGTGAATTTGCTGATGGTATCCCATACACTGGGCTAGAATCCCCCAATTTATCCTCTGGGTACCTCCTTCTGTTTAGGCCCGAGACCTTGATTCAGAATGAGGTTCACAGAGAGTAAATTTAGTAATGCTACCCTGCTGTACAGGAGACATCACAAAATTCACCTTCTCGGGACCTCATTCTGCAGATGACAGATTGCTGATTTCCAGGCTTGAACAAGCTTAATCACAAGCTTTACAATGCTTTCTAGTATATGCAGCCACAATTTGATTAGATACCACTGCTATGGTACTTGGAATGTTATTTTTAAGTTTATCCAAAATGCTACATCTTGGGGAAACTATAGTAAGGTAGTAAAATTGTCCAAAGTCAGAAATCAGACCTTAAGGATTAAAGGTTAACATATTTGTGAAATATGATGAATTTATACCCCATTATTTTTATGTCTGAGACAAGGTTTTGAATTCACAAATGCAAATTGTTTTTGATTTTGTCTGTATACATTCTGAAAGCACTTGCAACATTTTCATTCTAATAAGAGATCCACTTATTAACCCATCTGTAAATAAGAGATTAAGTTTTACTAAGATTGTGGTAAATGGCTTGGTCTTGAACATATGCAATTTACAAGGTTATTCTTTCAACATGTATGTAATAAGTGTGATCCAATGTATATGAGGATGACAATACCTAACATTGATGTTAGCTCCCCTTGAAATCAGCAGTTGGACACAGCTTAATCTGTAATTACTGACAGCATCATGTAATGGGGAGTCATTGTCCATTCCAGGAATATTTATCATTGCTCCATTATCCAACAACAATGACACTATTTCTGCATGCCCATGGTTACATGCTTCATGCTGCAACAGAACAAACAAACAAACAATTAGTTTTCAGACAATTTTCTGAAATTGTTGCAATGGAGAATATCTCTCTGGAAGTAACATGCATTATGTAATAAGTTCTCGGAGTCTGGTTGTTTCAACCCTTTACTTAATGAATCGGCAGCATCTGCCACATAATTTGCAAATTGAGCAATTTTCCCCAAACCATATTGTGTGACCCCCTCATTGGATCGAATTCAAAAATCTTGTTCCAATGAAGGGTAACATGATATGGTTTTGCATAAATGTTTTGAAAAGTTGGAGAACAAAAGAATGAGAATTACAAATTTTAAGTAATTTGTATATTTTTTATACTTACCAATTGCCCAGACTTGCTGGTGCTAACTCTAAAAATAATCCAGTGCCAAACACAAATTTTGCCCCCCAATCCGCAAAATTTGCATGCAAAACCAAAAAAATAATAACCTATCTGGTCCTCCATACTTTTCAGATCTGCGCATGCGCACTATCCAGGAAGACACCAAAATTGGTGCCAACCATCATTCTTTCAATAATTGCCTGTTAAATGTTGTAAACAGTGGGGAGGTATGAGTGCCCAGTGACACATGGGAAAGGCGCGCGATCGCTCTCGCACACCATCGCTCACACAAAAATTGTTCAATGTGCGCGAATAATCGCTCGCCTCTGTTCTTGGGTGTTTTTTATCCATTTGAGTTGCGCCAACAGAAACATTCAATTAATTTTTGATGTTGGGAAATTTTTAATCACTCACAATTTGATGCGTTTAAAGTACAATTCCAAACAATTTCCTTTTCGTCGTTATGAACATGACACACAGTAGTTCTCTTATACATCCACTCACAACACGCTAACAGTAAGAGGGTTGTACATTGACAACTCGCCCAGACCTTACTCCTGCCAGAAAACGAAGATGCATGTTCCGATATAAAAAAAACGGTGGTCGTTTTAATACTTCCATATTTTTTTTTATCAAAGACATGCGGAATGTTGCCCCGTGCCTTATTTTCATTTACACACGTGACACCTGTCGCTCCAATTCAACAGTGACACAAATTAATGTGGCTAATTTGGAACGTACGTATCCATTTTCCACGGTTTTAATAATCTGCCATTTAAAATCCAGAACTAATTTTAGTGGGTTACATATATTTTCAGCATCAAAATTTTCATCCGTGTTCAGTTGTATGCATACATTCGTTTCGAAGGACGCTTGTCAACGGAAATTGCGAAATAAATTTTTGTACATGCCATAATATATAGTTCACTTCAGATTATCTACATCTTACAAGATAGAAGTTCATTTCAGGAATTCTGGTAATACATTTAATAAACACTAGATTTCAAGCTTGCAATTTTATTCTGAACCACAGGCAAACAATAACATTAACTTAACTTAATTTAGAAAAAAAATACACTTTGAATGTACAATTCAACAGTATTAAAAAAATGAAGATAAACACTGAATCAAAATCACTCTCCTCACATTTTTCATTCTCGCAAACTTGTTTTGAGGTGAGCGATTTTCCACTTGGCTCCATTTTGCTCCCATTTGTCACTGAGTGCCCACTCATGGGAGGGCCATACCCATCTGGGCCATTGGTAAGTATAAAAAATATACGAATTACTTAAAATTTATCATATTTTTATATAACACCCAATGGCGGCCCAGACTAGCTGAATCGTAAAAGTTAAAAAATTTATAGTAATTTATATATTTTTTATACTTACCAATGACCCAGACTTAGCTGGTGCTAACTCTAACAAAACCAGGGCCAAACACAAATTTTGCCCCCCAGTCCCCAAAATTTGCATCCAAAACAAAAAGAAATCATGTCCTAAAGGACCTCCATACTACGCCTCTACTGCGCATGCGCAGTGACGCAGACGTCCCGAAATTGGCGCCAATTATCATTCTTACTGACAGTGCCTGGTCAGCACTATGTACTCAGCGGGGAGGCAAGAGTTCCCAACTCCAGGGAGGGCCATCCCCGTCTGGGTCATTGGTAAGTATAAAAAATATATAAATTACTATAAATTTTTTAACATTTTTATACTGTACCAATGACCCAGACTTAGCTGAATAGTAAACAGGCTGGAGGGCCTAGGACATACAGGAAAATCCAATAAGCTCAACTATATAGTAAAGAGGAAACCCCTTAAGGAGAAAAGGAGTATTAGGCTTTACATGTATCTTTCTTATTTAATATTAAATTAGAAAGATACACTACCCTTAATAATTGAGCACAATAACATTCATGTTCTCTATTAACATCCAGTATATCCCTTATACTAATTATTTTTAAAGTAAGCCAATAAATAAAGTAGTCCAGAGAATTGAGACTCTTTATAGTCATTTAAAAGTGTCCGAGTATTGTATATTAAAGCCCGTTTGACACTTGACATATACAAATGCTTCACACCGAGCTACACTTTAAAAATATGACATGAATGAAAATTAACATTAATATTACACTTTAAAACCATCCCGGAAGCGACTCAGAAATACTGACTTGGAGGAGGCATTCCCTTGCTTTTCACTATAAAGCAGGTGACCTAAGGGAACACCCGCCCCCCCCCCCCCCCCCCCCCCTTCCCCTTGCCCTGGGTCAAATAGCCCAGAGCAAAGAGGGCAGTCGGACGGAGTCACTGCCGGAACAGAAAGCCTGCATAACTATAGTTGCAACTGTTTAGTGGACGACATTCTGAGCAACAGATAACGGACCAAAACAATGCAGGTCTCCAGAAATGGACTCAATATTTCTGAGATAAAAATTCGTAAATGTGGATGGCTGAGACCAATAAGCAGCCTTCATTAAATCTGTAATAGCAACACTATTAGCATAAGCCCAGGAAGTAGAAAGAGCTCTTACTTCATGAGCGGAAATCTTAAGCACAGACTGCTGAGAAGAAGATAAACTCTCATAAGCAGTACGGATAGTTAATTGAATCCATCTAGCAATAGAATGGACCGAAATGTCCTTTCTATTAGGCATCAAAGACAGAAAGAAATGTTTCTGTCCCTTTCTGATAAACTGAGATCTCTGTTTATAGATACGTAACGCTCTAACAGGACAGAGTAAAGGCCTACGCCCGTCTGAAGACGGAAGAGCCTTAATAACAATAGGTTCCGGATATTTATTAGGAGCCTGATTCTTAGCTAAAAAACCCACATTAGTAGTGAAGGTGATAGTGTTCCCGACACTACGATAGTGAGAATCATCCACCGACAGTGCATGAAGCTCACTGACTCTTCTAGCAGAAGAGAAAGCTAAGGGAAAAGCTGTCTTATAAGATAAGAATTTGAAATCTACTGTCCCAAGAGGTTCAAATGGCTTTTCCTTCAATTTAAGAAGAACCCAAGCTAAATTCCACTTAGGAATTAATCTAAGAGTTCTGGGTCTATTTATCGAAAAGTTTCTAACCAACTTAGATAAAGAGACATTAGATCCAATTTGTAAACTATCATGATGTGCATAGGTATCAGATAACATAGACCTATAACCCTTAATAGTAACAGGCTGCAGTTTGATTTCGTCAAACAAGTATACTAGAAAGTTTGCAATGTCTGGTATAGAGGGATCGAATATATCTACAGAATGATCCCTACACCAACGACGAAAAACCTTCCACTTAGCTGCATAATTTAGCGAAGAGGAGGTCCTCCTACAGTTAGAAATCGCGTCCACTGCTCGTCCTGTAAAGTGCTTGCCATGCAAGAAGGACCGCACAACGGAAAAACGTGAAGGCTGAGACCTTGCGGGTTGTGATGGAGTTGGCGCGATTTCCCCTGCGAAAGAAGATCCTCCCGTAGAGGAAGCTTTCGCGGTAGGTCCCACAACAGACACCTGAGTAGATTTATCCACGGTCTCTGTGGCGACAGAGATGCTACCAACAGAATCTTGCATTGAGATTGTTTTATCTTTAGCAATACTTGTTGAGTTAACGGCGCTGGAGGATACGCATATCCTATCATTCCGTCCCAAGGGATCGACAGAGCGTCTACTGCAAATGCTCTTGGATCCGGACACGGAGACACATACGTCTGCAATTGATTGTTGAGATGTGTCGCAAATAAGTCTATCATTGGCCGTTCCCATTGGTAGCAAATCTGATTGAATACTTGTTTGTTGAGAGTCCATTCCGACGGCAACAAGCGACCCTTTCGTGAAAGGGAGTCTGCTAGCACATTCAAACGACCCGGTATGTGACGGACCGAAAGAAGAACGTGATGTTCTAGCGCAAACAGAAGGATTCTTTCCGTTAGACTGAACAACGGAACTGAATGAGTGCCTCCCTGATTCCGTATATACGCCACTACTGTCGTATTGTCGGATAGGATTTGGACATGAGCATTGTGAATAATGTCCATCCAGTGACGTAACGCAAGCCAAATTGACATCATTTCCTTGATGTTTATGTGCTTGCACAGGAATTGCGGATCCCAAAGACCCTGGCATCTCGAATCCGTTGGGATTAATGATGCACCCCAACCTGTTTGACTGGCATCCGTCATAATGGTAAAACTCGGATCCGGCAACTGCAGCGGAACTCCCTGAGTTAACCACTGAATGTTTGCCCAAGTCTGAATCTCTTGTTTCACTTGATCTGACAAGAGAACGTCTACATCGAGCGAATGAATTTTCACACTCCAATTCTGAGTCAAGAAAATTTGAAGAGGACGTGTGCGTAACCGCCCCATCGGAATGAGATCCGCAGCGGCTCCGCACAGACCTATCAGTCTCATAAATTCTCTCGCTGTGACTTTGTCTGCGTGCAGACAACAGCGAGCGTAACAACTGACTAATTTCGCTCTGGTTAACGGCAGACGAACGAGATTGTTGTGCGTCTCGAAGCTCATTCCCAGATGAGTGAATGACTTGGACGGCACCAGATCCGACTTCTCCTCGTTTACTATAAAACCGAGACGTCGGAGCAATAGAAGAAGATTCTGAACATCGTTCTGAAGCGTTAACTCGTTGCCGTACCTCTGAAGAATGTCATCCAGGTAGGCCGACGTTACCGCAGACGAATGAGCCCGGAAATATATCATTACCGAGTTCATTACCCGAGTGAAAGCCCAGGGTGCTAGATTCAATCCGAAGCACATCGCCCAGAATTGATACACCACTCCTAGGACTGCGAAGCGTAGGTACTTTCGGAATGTCGGATGTACCATGACGTGAAAGTACGCATCTTTGAGATCTATGCTTGTTGCATAATCGTTCACCCGAATACTCGCTCTGACCGACCGAATCGTCTCCATATAAAATTTCGGAGCGACGATCACCTTGTTTATCCAGCTCAAATCTATGACTGGACGGAACGAGCCGTCTGGTTTCGGAACCAGAAACAGATGGCTGTAGAATCCCGGAGTTTCCTGGTTTTCTACGACCTCTACCGCGTTCTTCATTAAAAGAGACTGCACCTCTGATAACAGAGCGTCTCTTTTCTGCGGATTTGATGGAAGATGAGTCCACTTTGGACTTCGAGTTAATGGAGGCTTTCGTTTGAAGGATATCTTTAGACCTTCCGAAGTCACTCCTCTCACCCAAGGGTCGTCCGTAATCGACGCCCATTCTTGTGAAAAGCTTGACAACCTTCCGCCAACCGGTACGCGATAGAGGTTTAAGCCATCACCTCCTGGACCTGCGAGGCCTGCGGTAGGAGAAACCACGTCCTCCACGACCCGCACCTCGCCCCGTCGACCTCGGGGCGTCCGACCGATTATCCCGGCCCGAAGGACGTCCCGAACGAGAGTCGCTACCCTGACGGTCTCTCGAATAAGACCAAGAGGACGCACCGGAACCTCTATAGGAACCTCTCTTGGGCGCATTAGACCCAGAAGTGCCTGTCTTATTCTTGTCTGCTGTATCCGACTTCTTAGAAGCAGATTTGAACAACAGAGAATCCGAAGCTTTCTTTGTAACTTTATCATAAATAGCAGAAAGCTTGCCGTCAAAGAGAAGTTCTCCGGAGACCGAAGCGACTCTAAGAGAGTTCTTCACCTTAGTATCCACGAGTGTGGATGTAGCTAGGGCTGCGTCACGTCTAACCAACTCCAGATTTGCCACTGAAAGGGCGGAGTTACACGTGGAATAAGCTACTGCCCTTGAAAGAAGTCTTAAAGAGGATTGAATATCCTGAAACTCTTTCCCTTGAAGGCGCAGTGATAACGCCTTAGTAAGGTGATCTGCGTAAGATAAGGCATCTAAATTGGCTCTGTTAGACGCAATAGCTGTTTCCAACACCGCGGTTGGAATAGAAGCCGACGACGGTAATGATAGCTCTAAGTCTTCCGCCTCGTCGTCCATACGCAGAGGAACTCTCGGGATACCCTGTCCTGCCGTATCAAATTTATTCCTTGCATTAATGAAAGGCAGGTTGAGAGTATTAGCGGACAAGAAACCTGCTTTCCCCGTCTTGGAAGCAAGTTTAAATATAGCGTCGTTTAATAATTCAAATGTTCTTGCAACATTATTGGACTGCGACGGAAACTCGGGAGCGATGTCCCTAAACCGCTCAAAAAATTCAGTGTCCAATGACGCTATGATCCTCTTGTCCGGAAGCGCAGCAGTCTGGCCCGACGGAACAACTTGAGGGAGAAAGTGCCGGATGAAGTCCACGGCAGCTTTATGTTGTTCCGAAAGGGATAGCTCCAAGTCATCCGTATCCCTTTCACCATCCGGTTGGACTTCATGATGTTCCCGGTCATCCGCCCCCGATGCTTCGGCGGAGCGTACCGACCCAGCGCCGTCGGATAATTCTCGATCCGACACCGTTTCTGTCGGCTGCTGGGATGCTGCGATAAGCTGTGCTATCTGCACAAGAATGTCCGGCGTCGAGACCTGCGGAGGCGCAGTCTTTCGCTGCTTCGCCGAGGGCAGCTCCGCATCAGATGGCTCCCGCATACTTTTCCTATGCGAACGTCCGGAGTCCATCGGTCTCGAATCCCTGGCTGCCGGATGGTGTGACCTGGTCGCCGAAGAATCCTTGATCGGCGAAGCTGGTAATATATCGGCGGTCATGCAGCCAAGGTGCGGTCATGTGCGCTGACGAGAAGAGGAAGCCTTAGCAGTCTCCGCGGACTGCCTATACAACGGAGCGTCCCGAGCGACGGACGTATGCTCCGCTTGCGACACTTTTTGTACCACAACATCTGGTCCCAGATGTTGTTGTACGAGAGAGGGGCCTCTCGCTCGCGGCCCGGCTGGACCTGGACGGGCTAGGAACCGGACTCAAAGGCTTCCTCCGTTCTCGCTTACTATCTGCCGTCACTGGGTGTGCATCTGTTATGTTTATAGTGCTCGCATCACCCAACATTTCCTCCTGGACCGCATCGGACGAACCCGGCTGCCGAACCATTCGGTGAATGGACGCTACACCGGGCGAGCTAGCGGACGACATTTGTCTAATCTCCATGAGCACTTTTGCTGCTAGCTCTGAATTCATTTGTGACGACGGACGCACACTTGTAGAAGATAACATGGAAACATCACCCTGTTCTTGTTCCTCTGAAATAGAAACTGAGAGAGTAGAGTGACCTTGCGGAGAAAGAGCCGGCATAGCCCTTTCTCCAGAAACAACATATCGTAACACACGTTTCCAATGTTTCTCATCCCAATATTCACATATAGGACAGGGATTAGTGCGAGAACACTGACTACAATTAATACAATGATCATGAAAGTCAGAGGAAGATTTCTTCCTATTACAATTTGAACAATGTCCCTTCATTGTGAAAGAACAACAAGTCCTAGTTACTCGCACAAACCCCTGACACAAAGATACATAATAACATGGTCCATTAATAAATGAAAAAACAATTGCAAATCAAAATAATTTTGAAAAAATATTTTTTCAGCGAAGCCCAAGTTGCTGAAAAGTAACGTTGAGCCCCGATGGATCCGATGGCAAAGTGTGGTCAAAAATTTTAAAATTATATTAAATAATTAATGAGACACTTACGGATAATATAAATGTATCTTATAGTGAGATAAACTACAGCAAAGGCAAACAGCCCCCCTCAAAAAAGGCTGTTGCCAATGTAAACAAACAGTGTAAAACACCAGAAAACAAGACTCCAGGCACTGAAAAAACTGGCCCGAAATCAGTCATCAAATTACACTCTATCTGATGCAAAACAGAGACTCCCAGGGGAGAATCTGCAGAACATCAGATGGAAGATGCAGAACACAACGTTATACACCCATGGGTGAAAACGTAACTATGGGGAAAATAACAGAAAACATTCTGTAACCAAGCAACTCTCCCAGGAAATTTTAGAAATGAACTTTCTCAAAAATATGCCAAAAGCATGGGAGAATTGCAAGGGGGGACTTTAGAAGGCTAGGGAAGAGGAAACACTGAATAAGCAGTGCAACATTTAGCAAGAATGACAACAAGAGGCCCATGCCTCGAAAATAGGCAACTTAACATAATTTCATCAAAAAATTTTAAGTACAGCCCTGATTATTTTTTGTCACTTCTTTTTCCTCTCCTCCTTCTATCCTCCTTAGAATCACATTTTCTCCAAAAATTACGTGTCTGGCATCCTTTAAACTGAGATTTACAAGCACAAAGATCAGTGAGATGTTGACTGATGAAGGGCCAAACAGAGAATGATAATTGGCGCCAATTTCGGGACGTCTGCGTCACTGCGCATGCGCAGTAGAGGCGTAGTATGGAGGTCCTTTAGGACATGATTTCTTTTTGTTTTGGATGCAAATTTTGGGGATTGGGGGGCAAAATTTGTGTTTGGCCCTGGTTTTGTTAGAGTTAGCACCAGCTAAGTCTGGGTCATTGGTACAGTATAAAAATAGGCTGGAGGGCCTAGGACATAAAGGAAAATCCAATCTCTCAATCACTTCAGTAAAGGATATCTCCTACAGGAGAATAGGAGAAGATAGGAATTATATATGTCTTTCTCCTTTACGAGAAATGAGAAAGACATAACACCAACAATGTAATTGAGTATTACATAATATATAATTCTCCATTTAATGCCAGCCTAACCCGTTATGCTAATTTGGTGAACGAAAGCCAACATATAAAGATAGTCCAGAGAATGAGACTCTTTATACTCATTTAAAAGTGTCCGAGGATTGTATATTAACGTCCGTTTGACACGTGACATATACAAATGCTTCTCAGTGAGCTACACTTTAAAAACAGTACATAATTGAGACATAGTTATTGCTTCACGCCGAGCTACACATTAAAATCATCCCAGCACCGACTCAGGACTACTGACACCGGAGGAGGTCTTCCCTTGCTTTTCACTATAAAGCCAGATGATCATAAGGGAAAAAACTTTCCCCCCCCCCCCCCCACCCCCTTCCCCTTGTTCTGAGGTACATGTCCTCAGAACGAAGAAGGCAGCGGAAGAAGCGTCACTGCTGGAACGAGCTGCCTAAATAACTATAGATGTAACCATTAAAGGACGACACTCTGAACAACAGAAAGAGGACCTAAAGATCTAACGTCACAGGAGATGGACTCTAAATCTCTCAGGTAAAACTTGGTAAATGTAGAGGGCTGTGTCCAGTATGCAGCCTTCATGACTTCATGAGATCAGTAATGGCTATACTGTTAGAATAACCCAAGAAGTGGACAGCGCTCTAACCTCATGCGCTGATATCTTATTAACAAAACGTTGATCCGAAGATAGATTTTCATAGGCAATGCGTATTGCCAACTGAATCCAACTAGCGACTGAATGAACAGAAATATCTTTCCTGTTAGGAATCAATGAAAGAAAGAAACGTTTTCTTCCTTTTTGAATAAAATCTGATCGACGTTTATATATGTGCATAGCTCTGACTGGACACAGCAAAGGTCTACGGTGGTCCGAGGATGGCAGAGCCTTAATGATAATAGGCTCAGGCCACTTGTCTGGAGTCTGATTCTTAGCCAGAAATCCCACTTCTGTAGTCAGGATAATGGTATTACCCACACTACAGTAGTGAGATTCAACAGAAAAAGCATGAAGTTCACTAACTCTTCTAGCAGATGCAAAGGCTAAGAGAAATGCCGTTTTATCGGTCAGGAACTTGAACTCTACAACGTCCAATGGCTCAAACGGAGCTTCTTTGAGCTTCAACAGAACCCAAGCCAAATTCCACTTTGGAATTAATCTGAGGGTTCTAGGTCTATTAATAGAGAAATTTCTAACCAGCTTGGACATTGAAGCATTTGATCCAATAGCCAAGTTATCATGATGAGCGTACGTGTCTGATAACATAGACCTATAGCCCATAATAGTGACAAGCTGCAGTTTGAGATCGTCAAACAAGTAGACCAGGAAATTGGCAATATTTGGTATAGACGGGTCATAAACGTCTATCGACTGATCCTGACACCAACGGAAGAAAACCCTCCACTTTGCTGTGTAGTTCAACGAAGAGGAGGACCTCCTGCAGTTAGAAACTGCGTCCACTGCTCGTCCTGTAAACGGTTTTCCGTGCAAGAAGGACTGCACAATGGAAATATGTGAAGGTTGAGACCTTACGGGTTGTGATGCAGTGTGCGTGACTTCTCCTGATAAAGAAGGTCCTCTCGTGGAGGAAGCTTCCGGGGAACATCCCATAACAGACACCTGAGAAGATTGATCCAAGGTTTCTGTGACAACCGAGGTGCTACTAGCAGGATTTTGCAATGAGACTGTTTCATCTTTAACCCTTTGATACTTCTGTACGTCGTATGACGTACGAAATCAAACAGAGCGTTAATACTTTGTGATCATTTATTTTGTTATTATTTTTATATTTTTTAAAGTTTTAACCTCAATTCCTATTTTCTCCCATAATAGTGCTCAGTGACAACTGTTGAGCCAAATGTTATCACAGCTTAAAATACTAATATAATCCTGCTGTCAAGACTTCTTAACTGGTTAAGTGCTAGAAGCCACTATCAGGGCTTTCAAAAATGAGGATACTAGAGTAAAAGCCAACACTTCCGTTGCTTGTATTTCATATTCAGTGAAACACAAAAAATATTTTGTTTATATAAATTTGTTTTATTACAAATTATTGGAGAGTGCCTGTGGGCACTCTCCAATCATTTGTAATAAAACAAGTTTTGAATGACAAATTCAGAACATCAAAAATAATCTAGCCCTAAACCAGATCATCACTAATGTGAAAAAATATCTTGTTATTTGTATTTTCCAGCGTTTGACGTCGCATTTTGAAAAACGTTGAAGAAACTGAATTCCTAGTGACGTTTGAACGTGAGATTAAGTTAAGTCTCAAAGGGTTAACAGAATCTGCTGAATCAACGGAGTTGGAGGATATGCATATCCTATCGTTCCGTCCCATGAGATTGACAGAGCATCTACTGTGTATGCTCGATGGTCTGGGCATGGCGACACGAACGTCGGTAACTGATTGTTCAGATGCAGCGCAAACAGATCTATCATGGGGCAATCCCACAGGTAGCAAATCTGCCTGAATACTCGCTTGTTGAGTGTCCACTCCGATGGCAACAGGCGACCTTTCCGAGACAGCAAGTCTGCTAGTACAGTCAGACGACCCGGTATATGATGGACAAAAAGATGAACATGATAGAGCTGAAATGGTTAACCGGTTAACGGTTCGGTTTTGATTATGACCGGTTATAAATTTTGTAACCGTGGTTAACCGTTCTGTATCTTATGATGAGCGCTGCAGGCAGAAATTAATAGAAAGTAAGTTTTTTTCTGAAGTTTCATGTCGCTGTATCTAATATGCTAGTAATAGCAAAGTAAAAGGTAATTCAAGCATTGCTTTGGGCATAGCTGTACGCCTGTAGGTGAACCCGATATCACCCCTTTCATTGTTATTGCTGAGAGTTGACAAGATTCGACAGAAACCGACAAGAGTTTTGGATTCTGGCATCATTGTCATTCTGCAACTCTGTCGCATAATCCGACTCGCATTCCACATGTTTCAGGGACCGGTTCAAAGTTATTTGCAGTCAGTATTATTGCGTCATAGCTTGATTCGGTTCACTCGGGGACATTTCGGCTCTCGGAAAGGCCGAAACGTCACCGGCCGAATCGCCTCAAGGTCGAAACGTCCTAGGGCCGAAACTGACGAGTGACGAACGTCTCAACTCTCAAGAACGTACTGTGCAACTGTTTTTCCTTTCTTTTGTGTATGGTGTAATTGGTATTTGTCTTCAGTCTTCACAAAAGTCTGAAACTTTGGCTTAAATTTTAAAATAGTTTTTACTTTACCATACGTAATGAATTTCTGGGGGAAGATTAATAAGGTTAATTTGAGGATCGCTAAATACGACAGTGTCAATTCTTCTGTCTTTAACACCGGTTTACGGCAGTGGGTAACAGCATCACGTGTTCTGCGTCCGTTTTTTTACACCCTTTTCATCCGATGAATATGGAATATCAGGCATGTTTAGGTACGTTTGTCACTTTGTTCAGTGGTATTCCTGGACGTGACCGATGGATTTACTGGATTACGGTTTTGAACAACAGTTGATCAGTTCATACAGTGACATGCAGCTCACAACGAGGTAGGTGTATTCACTGACGATAATACGATTACGATATCGTATCGTTTCTTTATTTTCCAGCTGTCTGAATGAGTTGTACTTTGTGCAGCCTCGCTGCGCTGTACTCCCGGTCACGTTTTCCCCCAATTTTCTTATGAACTATTAAAATAGCCGTTCACCGGTCATTAACCGATTATAGCTCCCGGTTAACCGGTTACAAAAAATTTGTAACCGTTTCAGCTCTAGAACATGATGATTCATGACGAAAAGGAGAATCTTCTCTATTAGTTCGCATAATGGAATCAAATGAGTGCCGCCCTGGTTCCTGATGTACGCTACTACTGTTGAGCTGTCCGACAAAATCTGAACATGGACGTCTGCTATTATGTGAATCAAATGTTGTAGCGCTAGCCATATAGACATCATCTCTTTGATGTTTATGTGCTTCTCTAGGAACCGAGGGTCCCCAAGACCCTGACACTTCAAGTCTGCGGGACTTAGGGTCGTGCCCCAACCTGTCTGACTCCCATCTGTCATGATCGTGAAAGCTGGATCTGGCAGTTGCAGTGGAACTCCCAGAGTTAACCACTGAATATCTGCCCAAATCTGAACCTTTTGTTTTACTAGGTTCGTTAAAACAATACTGGTTTCGAGCAAATGCGTCTTCACACTCCAGTTCTGAGTAAAGAATATCTGGAGGGGACGCGAGCGCAGGCGGACCATCGGAATAAGATCTGCAGCCACTCCGCATAACCCCATCAGTCGCATGAATTCCCTCGCTGTTAATGCGTCTGAGTGTAGACAAAAGCGAGCATAACAACTGACTAATTTCGCTCTAGGTAACGGCAGACGAACCAGATTGTTGGGAGTCTCGAAGCTCATTCCTGAGTGAGTGAACGACTTGGACGGAGCTAGATCCGACTTTTTCTCGTTTACGATGAAACCGAGATGTCAGAGTAATAGAAGCAGACTCTGAACATCATTCTGAAGAATAATTCTGTTGCCGTATCTCTGCAGAATGTTGTCAAAGTAAGCCAACATTACCGCAGATGAATGAGCTCGGAAGTATGACATCACCAAGTTCATTATTCGAGTGAATGCCTGGGAGCCAGGTTCAGACCAAAGCACATTGCTCTGAACTGATACACCTTCCCTTGTATGGCGAACCGCAGGTACTTTCTGAATGCCGGATGTACCAGGACATGAAAGTACGCATCCTTTAGATCTATGCTTGCCGCATAGTCGTTCACTCGAACACTCGCCCTTACCGTCCGAATGGTCTCCATACAGAATTTCGGAGCCACGATAAGTTTGTTTATCCAGCTCAAGTCTATTACCGGTCGGAACGAGACGTCTGGCTTCGGTATGAGGAACAGGTGACTGTAAAAACCTTGAGAATCCTGATTCTCGATGACCTCTATTGCTTCCTTTAATAAGAGATCCTGTACCTCAGCTAGGAGAGACTCTCTTTTGCAAGGATCCAATGGAAGATTTGTCCAATGCAGACAACTTGTTAGTGGGGGTTTCGTCCGGAATGATAGCCGTAGGCCGTCTGAGACTACACCTCTCACCCACTGATCTTCCGTGACTGTTATCCAGTTTTTCACGAAGTTTGATAACCTTCCACCAACTGGCAAGCAATAGAGGTCTTGACCATCACCTGTATGACCTGCAAGGCTTACGGGAGAAGAAACTACGTCCTCCCTGTGAAGAACCTCGTCCCGTCGGCTTAGGGGCGCCTGACAGATTGTCCCGATCAGACCTAGCCCCTTTCTAGAGCTGCTATACTGACGACCACCAGAGTAATTGTAAGAGGGTTTCTTGTACCCTCGTGAGGAGTTCCCTTTAGACGATTTTTGTCTGGAACGCCCTCATTTACTCTTGTCTGCTGAAGTGGGTTTTTGAGACGTCGACTTCAAAAGCAGAGCACTAGACACTTTCTTAGTAGCCTGTTGATAGACTAACGAAAGCTTGTCGTCAAAAATGGTATGCCCGGAGAGACTCAGAGAGAGCTTTTCACATTGTCATTTATCAGTGATGACGACGAAAGGGCAGCATCACGTGTGATTAACTCCAGATTAGCCACTGTTAGGGCAGAGTTATACATGATTGCCCTGGAAAGAACTCTAAGAGAGGTACGAACGTCCTCAAATTCCTTTCCATTGAGACGTTGCGCCATAGATCTTGTAAGGTGATCTGCGTAAGACATAGCGTCAAAATTCGCTCTACTTGAAAAAAATTGCCGTCTCAATTGTGTTTGAGCGAATAGAGAATGACGCAGTTAAGGATATCTCTAGATCCTCGGCCTGCTCATCCAAACACAGAGGAACTCTCTGAACAACTTCCCCAACCGTTTTAAATGAACGTGGTCCAAGAAATGGTATGTTTATTGAAGATAAAGTTAAGAAACCACCTTTTTTCCTTGCACTCGAGAGGTTAAATACGGCATCGTCTATATGGCCGAAGGCCTGTGACACCTGCCTAGACTGAACCGGGAAAGAAAGGACTTCCTCCCTTGTCTGGATACAGTCTGCTTCCAATGACGCCAGTGGTTTCTTTCTTGTCGTCGCAGCATTCTGATTCGTTGGAACAAATTCAGGCTAGTATAAATGGATGAAATCCATCGCAACCATGTGCTGTTCCGAAAGGGAAGGGTAATCCTCTTCCTTATCCCTTTTACCATCTGAGAGAATCAGTTGTGAATCTCGGTCCATTGCATCTGCGTGAACAGACAAATGGACCGACCCAGCACCATCCGACAGCTCAGGTTCTGAGTCTGAGGGAGGCTGCTCCTGCACTTGCTGGGATGTTGCGATCATCTGCGCAATCTGTGACAGCAAGTCCGTCACTGAGGCCTGAGGAGCAGCGGTCTTCTGTTTCTTAGCTGCTTGCTGCTCCTGGGACGGTGTGTTGGAGATGGCTCTCTTCTCCGCGCGTCCTGATGATCGAGACCTCGTCTCCCTAGCTACCGGATGGTCCGACTTGACTGGTGAAGAGTGGTCCCTTCTTTGCGCAGCAGGCTGGATATCCGAAGTCGTGTAGCTAGGACGCGGTCGTGTGTGCTCAGTATTCGAAGCGGAAGAAGCTGTGACTGTAGCCGAGACCGGCTGCAATCTATACGGTGCATCCCGGACGGCAGGTGTGGATGTATGCTCCAGCCCGCACAAGTTCTTCACCACAACATCTTGTCCCAGATGTTGTTGGGATAGAGAGGGACCTCTCCTGCTCGTGGTCCTTTCAGACCCTGCCAAGCTTCCCAAAACACCTGCTGGCTTCTTCCCTAGTTCCATCGTCGCTGGGTGGGCCTGTTTAGATTTTAAGGTGCTCACTCTACCTACTGCACTTCCTTCGACCGCAACGGACATATCCGGCATCACGATACCCACGTACGGAATAACCACTACACGGGTCAAGCTAGCTGCAGACAAGGGATTAAAACCACCGGCTAATTGCTTTATCCCCTGCCTAATATTCATGAGCACCTTGGCAGCTAGCTCTGTTTGCTCATCAGAGCACGATGTCGGTAGCACACTTTTGGTAGGTGTCACATAACCACCACCATGTTCTTGTTCCTCTGAAAAAGAAACTGAAAAACTTGAATGACCTTGCGGCGAGAGGACCAGCTTTGTGACACCTGTGTCCAACGTTTGTCATCCCAATCAACACATGTAGGACAAGAATTCACGGGAGTACATCGACTACAAGCAAGGCAACAAGCATGTAAATCTGAGGAAGACTTCCTCGCCTTGCATTTTGAGCAATAAGCTTTCATGATTAATCAAAGAAAGTCGAATGAACTCCCATCAACTCCACAATATATGATAAAGATACATTATAATCAACATTCAAAATACGAATCGAAAAATGTAAAAAAAAAAAAAATTCGAAAATTTTTTGACAAAAGCCCAAGTTCCCAAAGGGATCAAGAAGAGCCCAAGGGTATCCCGATAGAGCGTAAGTGTGGACAAAATTCCAAAAATTATTGCTACACTACTGCATATATTTATAGGATGTTGCAAATGTAAACAATGTCGATGAAAAAAACGGAAACAAGACCTCAGGCACTGAATAAAAAATGCCTGAAATCAGTAACAGATTTTAAAGCTACCCGATGAAAGGCAAGATCTTCAGATGAAGAAAAAACGATACATCGGATAGAAGATGCATTACCCAAACGCCCCAACAGCCCCATGGGGATATACAGAATAAACATTCTGTAATACACGTTAAACTCCCAAGAAATTTAATAAAAAATTTCCATAAAAATAAGCCAAAAAGCTTGGGAGTTTAACAGGAGGGCTTCAAGGGAGGATAGGGAAGGAACACTTAACAAACAGTGGATAAATCATTAGCAAGAATGATGACGTCAGGCACGTGTCCCAAAATTGGGAAACATTAAATAATTTTGATAAAAATTATAAAGTTACAGCCCTGAACATTCCAAACCACCGTTGTTCACTTCCATCATCAAATTATGTCCTTGGATCCACCAATTTTACCACTGATTTGTGTCTGGCATCCTCAAAAATGATATTTAAAAGCACAGATGTCAGTTCATTGTTACTGACTTCAGGGCCAAACAAAGAATGATGGTTGGCGCCAATTTCAGTGTCTTCCTGGATACTGCGCATGCGCAGATCTGAAAAGTATGGAGGACCAGAAATGACATTATTTTTTTGGTTTTGCATGAAAATTTTGGGAATTGGGACAAAATTTGTGTTTGGCCCTGGATTATTTTTTGAGTTTGCACCAGCTAGCCTGGGCCATTGGTTGTTGTATAAGAATATAAAAATTTTTGATGCACTGGGTAAAGGTTTATTTGTAATTAAAATGGGGACGCGGTGGCGTTGCGGTAACCAGTTCTCATCCGATCACCTAAGTTAAGCAATGTTGAGCTCAGTTAGTCCTTGGATGGATGACCGTCTGAGCAATCGGTTCAGACTCCCACGTTGTGTCCTTGGGCAAGGCACTTAACCCAGATTGTCCACATGGGGGCACGATAATGCCATGCACTAAGGCGTACTGCACATCGATGGTGCGCATATCTTCAACCAATCTAACCCTGCCTGTGTTGCAGTGCAGAGTTACGATGTTGGCGAGCTGGCAGTTACTTGTCATTGCTTGTTGGTTCTCTCTGGCTTCCTCCACCCATAAAACTATCACCGACACGATGTGACCCTGGATGTTAGTGTCGTTAAACCTTAATATATAAATAAATAAATAAATGTAATTAAAACACCACAAAGCATATAATAAAAAGAATACCTACTGTTTTTGAAGAGATACCATAATAACTTTTCTTTCTATAATGACACATTGCCGCCCCATATAACTCAACACCATCAAACTACAAAAGTTGCTTTCTTGTCTAGACATACTGCATGGTACACGTTACTCTAGCATCACCAGTAGCTCTATGGAATCACAGCCTAACAGATGTATGTTTTTATACACAAAGGGAATTCTTTGATTTTCATCAAGTACCGCTGGTGTCACAAAAGATGGAGCCAAAACAAAATTCTTCATCAGTGTTATATGTCAATGCTTCGGTGTTACAATGCATTTCTACAGAAAAGTGCTAAAACAAGTTTAAATGAATATATCTGATTTTATGAATCTTTTAACAGGAAGCATTAGAACTTAATCAAGTGTTAATTCTTTTCCAATTCATAAATGTGAGATTAATAATCATTAGATCCTATAAAGTTGTACATTTTCCATTCGACCCCACAAAGTAGATTTCCTGTTTCTCAGGCTACTTTTGGTAAAATTGCATGCGGGCGAGTGTTTTTTTATTTTATTTTTCTAATTATTTCTTTGTCATCAAAAATTCATGTTCTTGGTTTGTTTTATGTTTTAGGCCTCATAATCTACAGAATAGCATGGGTGGTGATGTATTTCGTCCCTTGAGTGCAACAAGGCTTTGCAATGCTAGAATTGCAAAGCCTTGTTGCACTCAAGGGACAAATTTATCAATTTTATTAACTTGGGTAAAAAAATATTAGACACAAATCATAAAGAGAAACATGCATTGAAAACATATCCATCCTGGTCAAAAACATGGACTTGATGCAATACATATAGGTTATTAGCGCCCTGCCATTTTCGAAGATCGTGTATTGAAGTCAAGACCTCATCTCTGGGCATACACCAAGGAGTCCATTAGGACAAGTCAATATAATACCCAGAGACAAGGTCAAAACTTCAATACATCATCTCAGAAATCAAGAGGGTGCTAATATCCAATTTATCTTACAATATTCCTCCCTTTCTTGACTTGTTCACACAATGAAAGGATTCTGTACAATTTTTAATGGTGTCTGTTTTGACAGTTATTCAGAGTCTATGAAATGATTTTTTGTGAATGAAGATCAAGACATCATGGTGTTGCACTGTGCATGACATAATCCCCACTCATTGTTCTACTTGTACTATAACTGCTGAAGTTTAGGCCTAAAAAAATAAAAAATCTGTTTCTCAGGCCCTCTCGCATGGTCCTTTTGGCTGCCGCATGCTCTCTTTTTATAACCTTTTAAACTTAAAAAAAATAAAAATTAAATGGTTTATGTCTGATATTTTACCCAAGTTGAAAAAATTGATGAATTTGTCCCTTGAGTGCAAGAAGGCTTTGCAATGCTTTAGCATTGCAAAGCCTTCTTGCACTCAAGGGATGAAGTACACCACCACCCATACTATTCTGTAGATTATGAGGCCTAAAACTTGAACCAAGAACATGAACTTTTGATGGCAAAGAAGTAATTTCTGAAATAAAAAATTAAATAAAAAACCGCTCGCCCGCATGTAATTTTACAAATAATGGCCTGAGAAACAGAAGATCTACTTTGTGTGGCCTTATAGCAGTGTTTTAGCTGTGTGTTTCTTTTTTACTTGTATTGGGGGGAAAAATGTTCTTGTAAGAAAAATTTAATTATATGCAATACATTCTCTTACCAGTGGTGTCCATCCAGCATTATCTCTCATATTTGGATCTGCTCCTTTCTTTAAAAGATCTCTAACTTTATCCTTTTCTCCCTGAAATTAACATCATATATATACGTGGACAGATTGGAACCCCTGACAATTTTGGGCCCATCAGTTTCCCACTTACATGTACAAGGATACAGTGCGAGTTCACGATCTGTGACTGTTTGCCAAGAACATAAATATTGGAGCATTGGGGAAGCTAATGTAAGTGATATTGTAAGGTCTATTTATAGTAAATCCAAAAAAATTTTCAATTTGAAATCCACAAATTTCCATGTTTGTTGGTTGGGGGTTGTCACTTTTACAATCTATACCTACTTTTGATGCCACAATACAAGTACAGTAAATTTCACTTAATTTGGTATCTTTTAATTGAAAAAACCCTGTTAATTGTATATAACTTACAAACACCAAACCATTTACCATATCTTCAGTACAAATTTGACACAACGTGGTTGCCGCAGGTGGGATTCGAACCAAGGACCTCTCGGCTTGCAGCCTGCACCTCTACCTACTGAACCGCCACGCCCCCCAAATAGGTCTATAAACAAAGGAAAACTGGGGAGAGTCAGGGTAATTTCTTGACAGGTTACATTCAATTAACAGGAGTTTACTCTATAACCTATATTCAATTAACAGGTCAACTTTCTACTGGTAAATGGTTTTGTGTTGGGAAATTATATTCAATTAACAGGGTTATACAGTTAAGAGATATCCAATTAAGTGGGCTCCACTGTAGTTATACCCTTGAGTGCAACCTGTGCATATTTCATTGAAAAAAATAAACCTCATATTCATATACTTATTCAGGCCTTTAAATTCATTTATTTTGGGCACACCATTTTGCCCTAATTTGGGCACATTAAAACCAGAAATGACAGCCTTATCCTGTTATATTTTATTGCCATGCTTTTCTTTGTGTCATATTATGATGGAAATTATTCTCAAATGTAGAAGAGGCACTCCCTTTCAACATTGGCACCCTGGAAGGTATCATTTCAGTCAATACTATCAATGGCAAAAGAAGCAAAACCATCCTGGTTTGTTGGGATGCTCAGTAATAATTTAATCCAACAGCTCTGTCAAGCTCTGGGGATTAAATTATTACAGTGCCACATTTCAGATTTATTTCTCTTTATAATGTTTGCTCATCCACTACAAATTTTTTCTTCACACAAAAATTTATGCACAACGGGTTGAAAGGATTAAGAGCCCAGTTCCAATTTTATTAAGTTTTTCTGTCTCACATGTACATTTAGAACACGATTCAACATATAGGCTTTTGGTGGTCTTGCTGAGGGGTTATGTTGGCTTGGCCATGGTTTCTGGTGAAGTCTTGACCTTCAATAGGCCCCACTAGTAAATCAAAATGTTACCTTATTGCGAGGGAGTAAAAAACTAAGAAAATCCCCAGGCATTTAAGGACCATTTCAGTAGAGCTGAAACGGTAAAAGGGTTTTCTTGATCGATTAATCATATGGATTAACCTTGGTTAACCCATTAATCACTTGTTTTAGTAGGTAGTAGAATTATTGCCATACTAGTACCGTTGATGATTTATAGCATCAACCCTTTACCCAAAGTAACAGACAAAGCCGGCAAGCTCTGTATATAAAAATCTCCTTCAAATTTTATTATGTTTTCAATTTTTGTCTAAAAAACATAGCTTATGACACCTCATTGGAACATGCTCACTGAGATCGTTCCAATGAGGAGTCATAAGCTATGTTTTTGAGACAAAAATTGAAATTTTTTAGTAATTAAAGAATTTATTTTGCAAGTATCGTCTGCTGTCCACAACAGGCAAAGAGTTAAGAATGACCATTTCCAGCTACTGATACAGTACAATGATCATGCAAGTGAACAAGTATGTCTGCACATAACTTGCAAGCTTTAATCTGTCTCATAATAATTGATGCAAGTCAGTGTGACAATGTTTGCCTGTTTCAGAGTTTGTTCCTTTGTTAACCCATATAATACAGTAGTTTAAGGTAATGGTCAATAAATTAATTTTTTTTATTGATTGATCAAGACGTTGATCATTGGTCAATCGATTAATCGGTTAAACATTTCAGCTCTACCTTTCAGAACCAAATGAACATTTATGCGAGAATGAAAATGATAAATTTTAAGTAATTTGTATATTTTTTATACTTACCAATGGCCCAGACTAGCTGGTGCTAACTCAAAAATTAATCCAGATCCAAACACAAATTTACAATCCCCAAAATTTGCATGCAAAACCGAAAAAATCAAGTCCTGGCTGGTCCTCTATACTTTTTAGATCTGCGCATGCACAGTATCCAGGAAGGTTCCGAAATTGGCGCCAACCATCATTCTTTCTACAGATTGCCTGTTAAATGTTATAAACAGCAGAGAGGTATGAGTGCCCACTCATGGAAGAGCCATACCTGTCTGGGCCATTGGTAAATATAAAAAATTAAAAAATTTATAGTAATTTATATATTTTATTATACTTACCAATGACCCAGACTTAGCTGGTGCTAACTCTTAAATATTTAGGGCCAAACACAAATTTTACCCCCCCCCTCCCCAATTCCCAAAATTTGCATCAAAAACCGAAAATTACATGTCCTATATGGTCCTCCATACTTTTACTCCACTGCACATGCACAGTGTCAAGGAGGTCTCGAAATTGGCGCAATTATCATTCTTACAACCAGTGCCTGGTAAGCGTTATGTACTCAGCAGGGAGGTATGAGTTTCCAACTCATGGGAGGGACATCCCCGTCTTGGTCATTGGTAAGTATAAAAAATATATAGATTACTATAAATTTTGTAACATTTTTATACTGTACCAATGACCCAGACTTAGCTGAATAGTAAAAAGGTTGGAGGGCCTAGGACATAAAGGAAAATCCAATAGGCTCAACTACATATAACAGAATTATCCCCTCGAGGAGAAAGGAGAAATAGGCTTTACATGTATCTTTCTTATTTGCATCAAAAACAAAAGAAAGACACAACACCATTCTGTAATTGAGCACAATAACATCAATGATCTCTATTAACATCCAGTATAACCCGTTATACTAATATTTTTAAAGGAAAGCTAATAAATAAAGGAAGTTCAGAGAAATGAGACTCTTTATACTCATTAAAAGTGTCCAAGGTTTGTATATTAATGCCCTTTTGACACGTGACATATACAAATGCTTCACACCGAGCTACACTTTAAAAGTATGACATGGATGAGTTAACATTAGCTTTACACTTTAAAACCATCCCGGCACTGACTCAGAATTACTGACTCCAGAGGAGATATTCCCTTGCTTTTCACTATAAAGCAGGTGCCCTAAGGGAACACCCTCCCCCCCCCCCTTCCCCTTGCCCTGGATCAAATACCCCAGAGCGAAGAGGACAGCAGGACAGAGTCACTGCCGGAACAGAAAGCCTGCATAACTATAGTTGCAACTGTTAGTGGACGACATTCTGAGCAACAGATAACGGACCTAAACAATGCAGATCTCCAGAAATGGACTCAATATTTCTAAGATAAAAATTCGTGAAAGTGGAAGGCTGAGACCAATATGCAGCCTTCATTAGATCTGTAATAGCAACACTCTTAGGGTAAGCCAAAGATGTAGATAGAGCTCTTACTTCATGAGCTGAAATCTTAAGCACAGACTGCTGAGTTGAAGATAATTTATCATAAGCAGTACGGATAGTAAATTGAATCCATCTAGCAATAGAATGGACCAAAATGTGGAGGAAGCTTCCACGGCATGTACCACAACAGACACCTGAGTAGACTAATCCACGGTCTCTGTGGAGACAGAGACGCTACCAACAGAATTGCATTGAGATTGTTTTATCTTGAGCAATATCTGCTGAATCAACGGCGCTGAAGGATACGCTTATCCTATCATTCTGTCTCGGATCCGGACATGGTGACACATACGTTTGCAACTGATTGTTGAGATGCATCGCAAATAAGTCTAACATTGGCCGCTCCCATTGGTAGCAAATCTGACTGAATATTCGTTTGATGAGAGTCCATTCTGATGGCAACAAGCAATCCCTCCGTGAAAAGGAGTCCACTAATACGTTCAGACGACCCGGAATATGACGGACCGATAGGAGAACTTGATGTTCTAGTACAAACAGACGGATTCATTCCGTTAACTTGAATAACAGAATGGAATGAGTGCCTCCCTGGTTCCGAATATACACTATTATCGTCGTATTGTCGGACAGAATTTGCACATGTGCATTCTGAATAACGTTCATCCAATGACGTAGCGCAAGCCAAATTGACGTCATTTCTTTGATGTTTATGTGCTTGATTAGGAACTGCGGATCCCAAAGACCCCGGCACTTCAAATCCGTTGGGCTCAATGTTGCGTCCCAACCTGTTTGTAAAACTCGGATACGGCAATTGCAGTGGAACTCCCGGAGTTAACCACTGAATATCTGCCCAAGTCTGAATCTCTTGTTTCACTTGATTTGACAAGAGGATGTCCATATCGAGCGAATGAATCTTCACCCTCCAATTCTGAGTCAGAAAGATTTGGAGAAGACGAGTGCGTAGCCTCCCCATCGGAATAAAATCCGCGGCAGCTCCGCACAAACCTATCAGTCTCATGAATTCTCTCGCTGTAACTTTGTCTGAATGAAGAAAATAGCGAGCGTCACAACTGATTAATTTCGCTCTGGTTAACGGCAGACGAACGAGATTGTTGTGTGCCTCGAAGCTCATCTCCAGGTGGGTGAATAACTTGGACGGCACCAGATCCGACTTCTCCTCGTTTACTATGAAACCGAGACAACGGAGCAATAGAAGCAGATTCTGCTCATCGTTCTGAAGCATTAACTCGTTGTCGTACCTCTGAAGAATGTCGTCCAGGTAGGCCGACGTTACCGCAGACGAATGAGCTTGGAAATGATTCATTACCGAGTTCATCATTCGAGTGAAAGCCCAGGGCGCTAGATTCAGACCGAAGCACATTGCTCGGAACTGATACTCGACTCCTAGGATGGCGAAGCGAAGATACTTTCTGAACGCCGGATGAGCTATGACGTGAAAGTACGCATCCTTGAGATCTATGCTCGTAGCATAGTCGTTCACCCGAATGTTCGCTCTGACTGATCGGATGACCTCCATATAGAATTTTGGAGCCACGATTAGCTTGTTTATCCAGCTCAGATCTATGACTGGACGGAACGAGCCGTCTGGTTTCGGAACCAGAAAAAGATGGCTGTAGAAACCTGGAGATTCCTGGTTTTCTACGACCTCTATCTCATTCTTCTCCAGAAGAGACTGGATCTCTGATAGAAGCGAGCCTCTTTCTGCGGAATTGATGGAAGCTGAGTCCATCTTGGACTTAGAGTTAACAGAGGTTTTCCTATGAAGGACAGATTTAGTCCTTCCGAAATCACTCCTCGAACACAAGGGTCATCCGTAATCGACTCCCAATTGGTTGAGAAACTCGACAGTCTTCCATGCACTGGAACACGATAGAGGTTTATAAAATTACCTCCTGGACCTGCGAGGCTTGCGGAAGGAGAAACCACATCCTCCACAGCCTGCACCTCGCCCCGTCGACCTAGGGGCATCTGACCAGTTGTCTCGGCCGGTATTACGGCCCCTACCTGAGTCGCTACCCTGACGGTCTCTAGAGTAAGACCTAGAGGACGCATAGGAACCTCTATAGGAACATTCCTTGGACGTATTCGCCTCAGAAGTGCCTGTCCTACTCTTCTCCGCTGAATCCGACTTTTTAGAAGCGGATTTGAAAAGCAGAGAGTCTGAAGCTTTCTTAGTTATCTGATCATAGATTGCGGAAAGCTTGCCGTCGAAGAGAAGCTCTCCGGAGACCGGAGCGACTCTGAGAGAGTTTTTCACCTTACTATCCATGCGCGTGAATGTAGCCAGGGCCACGTCATGTGTAACCAACTCCAGATTTGCCACTGAAAGGGCGGAGTTATACGTGGAGAATGCTATGGCCCTCGAAAGAACTCTTAAGGAGGATTGTACATCCTGAAATTCTTTTCCTTTGAGATGTAATGATAATGCTCTGGTAAGGTGAACTTTGTACGATAATGCGTCTAAACTAGCCCTGTTAGACAACATTGTCTTGTTGGAATGGACATAGACGACGGTATAGACAATTATAGGTCTTTGGCCTGGTCGTCTAGATGCAGAGGAACTCTCGGAATGCCCTGTCCTGCCGTTTCGAATTATTCATTGAATTGATGAAAGGCAGATGTAGAGCATTTGCCGATAAGAAACCGGACCTGCCCGATTTGGTAGCAAGTTTATATATAGCGTTATTCAATAGTTTAAATGTCCGTGAGACATTTCTGGACTGTGTCGGAAACTCAGGGACGATGTCCCTAAACCGATTAAATAATTCTGTGTCCAGTGGCGCTATCAGTCTCTTAGTCGGCAATGCAGCATTTTGGTCCGGAGGAACGTCAGAAAGATAAAGCCGGATGAACTCTACGGCAATTTTATGTTGTTCCGAAAGGGAAAATTCCAACTCCTCTGTATCCCTTTCGCCATCCTGTCGGACCACTTGTAATTGTTGGTCGCGCGTGCCTGCACCTGTTGCAGAACGTACCGACCCAGCTTCCTCGGATAATTCCTGATCCGACAGAGTTTCTGTCGGTTGCTGGGATGCTGCAATAATTTGTGCTATCTGCGATAGCACGTCCGTAACGGAGGCCTGTGGAGCTGCGGTCTTACAAGATTTAGCCTCTGGAAGCTCCAAGGATGTTGACTCCTGCATACTTCTTTATGTGAACGTCCGGAATATGAAGGCCTCGTATCCTTGGCTACCGGATGGCGTGACCTGGTCGCCGTGGAATTCCTGGTCGGCGAGGTTGAATGGATATCACTGGTCACGTAGCCAAGGTGCAGTCATGTGTGCTGCCGTGAGGAAGAGGAAGCCAATAGAGCAGTCTCTCCGGACTGTCTATATAACAGAGCGTCCCGAGCGGTGGACGTATGCTCTGACTGAGGAACGTTCTGTACCACAACATCTGGGCCCAGATGTTGTTGTACGAGAGAGGGACCTCTCTCGCTCGCAGGCCAGATGGACCTGGACGAGCTAGGAACCGGACTAATAGGCTTCCTCCATACCATCCTGGTATCCGTCGTCACTGGGTGTGCACATTGTATTTTTATAGTGCTCGCATCACCCAAATCTCCTTCCTGGACCGCAACGGACGAACCCGGCTGCCGAGCCATTCGATGAATGGTTGCTACACCGGGCGAGCTAGCGTATGCCAAAGCCGTCGATCCTACTTGGGACCTCTTAGGCAATTGACGTATCTGCATGAGCACTTTTGCCGCTAGCTCTTCATTTGACTGTGACGACGGAAGCACACTTTTCGAAGACATCACGGAACATTACCCTGTTCTTGTTCCTCAATGAGGCCTGTGGAGCCGCGGTCTTACGTAAATAGCCGCTGGAAGCACCAGGGACGTTCATTCCTGCATTTATATAATATGCGAATGTCCCAACTGGAAAGGCCTCGAGTCCTTGGCTAGCGGATGGAGTGGTCGACGTGGATTGCCTGGTCGGCGAAGCAGGAGCTCCAGGGACGTTCATTCCTGCATTTATATAATATGCGAACGTCCCCTGGAAATCTGTGGTCACATAGCCAAGGTGCGGTCGTGTGTGCTGACGTGAGGATGAGGAAGCCAATAAAACAGCAGCGTCGGACTGTCTATGCAACGGAGCGTCACGAGCAGGAGGAGTGGACGTATGCTCCGACTAACAAACGAACATACAACATCGCAGCACAGATGTTGCTGTAAGAGAGAGGGGTCCTCTCTTGCTCGTGGTCCGGATAGACCTGGATGAGCTAGGTACCGGACTGAGACTTCCTCCCTACTATCCTCGGATCCGTCATCGCTGGGTGTGCACGTTCAATGTTTATAGTGCTCGCATCACCCAAACTGCTTCCCTGGACCGCAACGGATGAACCCGGCAGCCGAGCCATTCGGTGAATGGTCGCTACACCGGGCGGACTAGCGGACGATCAACGCCTTCGATCCAACTAGGGACCTCTTCGGCAATTGTCGTATTTCCATGAGCACTTAGCCGCTAGCCCTAATACTGCAACGATGGAGACACACTTGTTGAAGACATCACGGAAACATCACCCTGTTCTTGTTCTTCTGAAAAAGAGACTGATAAACTAGAGTGACCTTGCAGAGAGAGGACCGGAATGGACCCCTCACCGCAAACAATATACCGTGGCACACGTCTCCAACGTTGTCAATCCAAATAGCACACACTGAGCAAGAAATAGAGCGAGTACATTAACATGAGAATAAGAGGAAGATTTCCTCGCATTACAATTGAACAATATTGTTTCATCTTGAAAAAATATAAACAGTTATAATACACACACTAACCCTTGAAACAAAGATACATAATATAATATAATCCATTATAACATTTTGAAAAAATAATTTCAAAAAAAAAACTTTTGAAAAATTTTCAGAAGAGCCTAAGTTCCCAATGGGAACAATGAGCCCAAATGGATCCCAAAAAAGCCTAAAAGTGGACAAAATTTTTAAAACATTTTTAAAAATTAATGCAACACTTCCGGACAATATTAATGCATCTGGCTATGAGCAGAACTAATAGAAGACAAGTAATCACCATCAGAAGTAACCGTTGTCAACATAAGCAAAAGTGAAGAGAAACCGGAAACATGACTCCAGGCACTGAAAAAATGGCCCAAAATCAGTAACCAATTTAAACACTATCCGATGTAAAACAGAGGCTTCCAGAGAAGAAACTGCAGTATATCAGATGGTAGATGCAGAAAACAATGCCTAAACACCCAAGGGTGAGAACTTAAACATGGGGAAAAAATTTTAGTAAGAAAAAATTCCAAAATTATGCCAAAAGCATGGGAGAATAGCAAGGGGGTTATAAAGGAAAGGCAGAGAGGAAACACTCAACAAACAATGGTAAGTTCATAGCCAGAATGACAAAATAAGGCTCATGCCCCGAAATTAGGGAACATGAAATAATTTCGTAAAAAAATTATAAGTTACATCCCTGAACACATTCTGCCACTGTTTCTTCCTCTCATCCTTTATTTCATCCTTAAATCAACCATTTCTTTCAAAATTATGTGTCTGGCATCATTTAAACTGAGATTTACAAGTACAAATATCAGCGACATGTTACTGATTTTAGGGCCAAACAAAGAATGATAATTGCGCCAATTTCGAGACCTCTTTGACACTGCGTATGCGCATGTGGAGTAAAAGTATGGAGGACCATATAGGACATGTAATTTTCGGTTTTTGATGCAAATTTTGGGGATTGGGGGGTAAAATTTGTGTTTGGCCCTAAACATTTAAGAGTTAGCACCAGCTTAGTCTGGGTCATTGGTACAGTATAAAAATATACACAAATTACTTAAAATTTATATTTTATACAACAACCAATGGCCCAGACTAGCTGAATCGTAAAAAAGGCTGGAGGGCCGAGGACTTAAAGGAAAATCCAATCTCTCAATTACTTCGGTAAAGGATAGCTCCTACAGGAGAATTGGAGAAGATGGGAATTATATATCGTCGCCTGAGTGCTAGAATGTCCTATGTCCCCTGCGGGACATAGGACATTCTAGCACTCAGGCGACGATATGTCTTTCTCCTTTACAAGAAGAGAGAAAGGCATAACACCAACAATGTAATTGAGAATTACATAATATATAATTCTCCATTTAATGCCAGCATAACCCATTATGCTAATTCTGTGAAGGAAAACCAAAATATAAAGATAGTCCAGAGAATGAGACACTTTATACTCATTTAAAAGTGTCCGAGGATTGTATATTAACGCCTGTTTGACACGTGACCTATATAAATGCTTCACAGTGAGCTATACTTTAAAAACAGTACATAAATGAGACATAGTTATTGCTTCACACCGAGCTACATATTAAAACCATCCCAGCACTGACACCGGAGGAGGTCTTCCGTTGCTTTTCACTATAAAGCCAGATGATCATAAGGGGAAAGAAACCATCCCCCCCCTCCCCTTGTTCTGAGGTAAATATCCTCACAACGAAGAGGGCAGCGGAACAGCGTCAATGCTAGAACAGACTGCCTCAATACCTATAGATCTAACCATTAATGGACGACATTCTGAGCAAAAGAAAGAGGACCCAAAGATCTAAGGTCACCGGAGATGGACTCTAAATTTCTCAGGTAAAACTTGGTAAATGACGAGGGCTGTGTCCAGTATGCAGCCTTCATGAGATCAGTAATGGCTATACTGTTGGAATAAGCCCAAGAAGTGGACAGTGCTCTAACCTCATGCACTGATATCTTATTAACAGAAGCCAGATTTGCATAGGAAATGCGTATTGCCAACTGAATCCATCTAGCCACGGCATGAACAGAAATATCCTTTCTGTTAGGAATCAATGAAAGAATAAAATCTGATCGACATTTATAAATGCGCATTGCCCTGACTGGTCACAGCAAAGGTCTACGGTTATCGGAAGTCGGTAGAGCTTTAATGACAATAGGCTCCGGCTGTTTGTCTGGAATCTGATTCTTAGCCCAAAAGCCCACTTCCGTAGTGAGGGTAATGGTATTACTCACACTACAGTAGTGAGATTCATCAACAGATAAAGCATGAAGTTCACTAACTCTTCTAGCAGATGCAAAGGCTAAGAGAAATGCCATTTTATAGGTCAAGAATTTGAACTCTACGACGTCCAACAGCTCAAAAGGAGCTTTTTTGGACAGATCGTAATCGTCTATCGACAGATCATTACACCAACGGAAGAAAATCCTCCATTTTGCTGCGTAGTTCAATGAAGAGGAGGACATCCTGCAGTTAGAAATTGCATCCACTGCGCGTCCTGTAAACTGTTTTCTGTGCAAAAAGGACCGCACAACGGAAATAAGTGAAGGTTGATACCTTCTGGGTTGTGATGTAGTGCGCGTGACTTCCCCTGATAAAGAAGGTCCTCTCGTGGAGGAAGCTTCCGGGGAATGTCTCATAACAGACACCTGAGAAGATTGATCCAAGGTTTCTGAGATGACAGAGGTGCTACTAGCAGGATTTTGCAATGAGACTGTTTGATCTTTAACAGAATCTACTGAATCAACGGAGTTGGAGGATATGCATATCCTATCATTCCGTCCCATGAGATCGACAGAGCATCTACTGCGTACGCTCGATGATCTGGGCATGGCGACACGAACATCGGTAACTGATTGTTCAGGTGTGTCGCAAAAAGATCTATCATGGGACGATCCCACTGGTAGCAAATCTGTCTGAATATTTGCTTGCTGAGAGTCCATTCCGATGGTAACAGGCGACCTTTCCGAGATAGTGAGTATGCTAGTATGTTCAGATGACCCGGTACATGATGGACAGAGAGATGAACGCCATGATTTATGACGTATAGGAGAATCGCCTCCGTTAATTCGCATAATGAAATCGAATGAGTGCCACCTTGTTTCCTGAGGTAAGAAACTACTGTCGAATTGTCTGACAGAATTTGCATGTGGACGTTCGCTATTAGGCGAATCCAATCTTGAAGTGCTAGCCATATTGACATCATCTCTTTGATGTTTATGTGCTTCTCTAGGAACCAAGAGTCCCAAAGACCCTAACACTTAAAGTCTGCAAGACTTAAGGCCATGCCCCAGCCCATCTCACTCACATCCGTCATAATCGTGAAAGCCGGATCCGGCAGTTGCAGCAGAACTCCCGAGTTAACCACTGAAGATCTGCCCAAATCTGAACCTTTTGTTTTACTAGGTCCGTTAAAACAATACTGGTTTTGAGCAAATGCGTCTTCACACTCCAGTTCAGAGTAAAAAAATATCTGGAGGGGAGGTGTGCGCAGACGGCCCATCGGAATAAGATCTGCAGCTGCTCCACACAGCCCCATCAGTCGCATGAATTCCCTAGCTGTTAATGCATCTGAGTGTAGACAAAAGCGAGCATAACAATTGACTAATTTCGCTCTGGGTAACGGCAGATGAACCAGATTGTTGTGAGTCTCGAAGCTCATTCCCAAGTGAGTGAACGATTTGGATGAAGCTAGATCCGACTTCTTGTTTACAATGAAACCTAGATGTCGGAGTAATAGAAGCAGACTCTGAACATCATTCTGAAGAATAATTCTGTTGCCGTATTTCTGCAGAATGTTGACCAAGTAAGCCGACGTTACGGCAGACGAATGAGCTCGGAAATATGAGATTACCGAGTTCATTATTCGAGTGAATGCCCAGGGGCACAAGTTCAGACCAAAGCACATTGCTCTGAACTGATAAACCTTCCCTAGTATGGTGAACCGCAGGTGCCGGATGTACCAGGACATGAAAGTAAGCGTCCTTTAGATCTATGCTTGCCGCTCGCTCTTACCGACCAAATGGTCTCCATATAGAACTTTGGAGTCACAATTAGCTTGTTTATTCAGCTCAAGTCTATTACCGGTCAGAACGAGACGTCTGGCTTCGGTACGAGGAACAGGTGACTGTAAAAACCCTGAGAATTTTGATTCTCGACGACCTCTATGACAACCTCTATTGCTTCCTTTAATAAGAGAGCCTGTACCTCTGCTAGGAGAGATTCTCTTTTGAAAGGATCCGGCGGAAGATTTGTCCAACACGGATATCTCGTTAGAGAGGGTTTCGCTCGGAATGATAGCCGTTAGCAATCCGAGACTACAATTCTCACCCACTGATCTTCCGTGACTGCTATCCAGTTTCTCGCGAAGTTTGATAACCTTCCGCCAACTGGCAAGCAATAGAGGTCTTGTATCTCACTTGTAGGACTTGCAAGGCTTACGGGAGAAACTACGTCCTCCCATGAATATCCTCACCCCGTCGGCTTAGAGGAATCAGACCGATAGTCCCGATCAGACTTACGCCCCTTTTCTGAGTCGCTATATTGACGACCTCCGGAGTAATTGTATGAGGGTTTCTTGTACCCTCGCGAGGAGTTCCCTTTTGGTGATTTTGGTTTGGAACGTCCTCGCTTACTCCGGTCTGCTGAAGCAGGTTGTTGAGACGCCTATTTCAATAGCAGAGCACTGGACGCTTTCTTAGTAGCTTGTTCGTATACTAACGAAAGCTTGTCGTCAAAGATAATATTCCGGAGACCGGAGCGACTCGGAGAGAGCTTTTTACCTTGTCATCTATAAGTGATGACGACGCAAGAGCAGCATCACGTCAAATTAACTCCAGATTAGCCACTGTCAGGGCAGAGTTATATGTGGCATACATGATTGTCCTGGAAAGAACTCTAAGAGAGGTACATACGTCCTCAAATTCCTTCCCGTTGAGACATTGCGCCATAGCTCTGGTAAGGTGATCTGCGTAGGATATTACATCCAAATTCGCTCTATTGGATAAAATTGCAGTTTCCATTACATTTGAGCGAATACTGAATGATGCAGGTAAGGATATATCTAAATCCCCGGACTGCTCATCCAAACGCAATGGAGCTCTCTGCACATCTTCTCCAACCGTTTTAAATGAACGTGGTCCAAGGAACGGTATATTTAGGGAAGATGTTGACAAGAAACCGCATTTTTTCCTCACACTTGAGAGGTTAAATATGGCGTCATCTACATGGCCGAAGGCCTGTGACACCTGCCTAGACTGAATCGGGAAAGAAAGAACTTCTTTCTTCCTCAGTATAAAGACTGCGTCTAGAGACGCCAGTGGTTTCTCTCCTGTTGTCGCAGCTTGCTGATTTGGTGGAACAAACTCAGGGTAGTATTGATGGATAAATCCATCGCCACCATGTGTTGCTCCGAAAGGGAAGGGTAGGATAAAATCCATCGCCACCATGTGTTGCTCCAAAAGGGAAGGGTAATCCTCTTCCTTATACCTTTCACCATCCGAGTGAATCAGTTGCGAATCTCGGTCCATTACATCTGCGTGAACCGACGATTGGACCGACCCAGCACCGTCCGACAGCTCCGGCCCACACAAGTTTTTATAACAACATCTGGCCCCAGATGTTGCTGGGTTAGAGAGGGACCTCTCCCGTTTGCGGCCTTTTCAGACCTCGCAGAGCCTCCCGACAAAAAACTTGCTAGTTTCCTCCCTAGTTCCGTCGTTGCTGGGTGAGCTTGTTTTGTTTTTAAGGTGCTCGCTCTACCCAATCTACACTTCCTTCGACCGCAACGGACACACCCAGTGTCACAGCTCCCACGGATGGAGTAACCGCTTCACCGGTCGAGCTAGCTGCTGGCAAAGGATTAAAACCACCGCCCAGAGCCTAATATTCAAGAGTTCCTTAGCAGCTAGCTCTGTTTGCTAATCAGAGTGCAACGGCGGTAGCACACTTTAGGTAGGTGTCACATTACCATCACCATGTTCTTGTTCATCTGAAAAAGAAACTGAAAAACCTGAATGACCTTGCGGTGAGAGTACTGGCATTGGCCTCTCACCACTAACAATGTACCGTGACACCCACGTCCAATGTTTGTCACCCCAATCAACACATGTAGGACAAGAATTCATAGTAGTTCATCGACTACAAGCAAGGCAGCACGCATGTAAATCTGAGGAAGACTTCCTCGCCTTGCATTCACCTTGCATTTTGAGCAATAAGCTTTCAGGATTAATCAAAAGTCGATCAAACTCCCACAAACTCCACAACAAATATACATAATAATCAACAATCAAAACCGAAATCGAAAAATTAAATTCGAAAAATTTTTCGAAGATTTTTGACAAAAGCTCAAGTTCCCAAAGGGAACATGAAGAGCCCAAGGGTATCCCGATAGAGCCTAAGTGTGGACAAAATTCCAAAAATTACTGCTACACTACCGGAACATTAATTAATGTATCTTACAACAATCCTACAGTAATAATAACTAAATACTACATATATTTAAGGACATTGCCAATGTAAACAACGTCAAGGAAAAAACAGGAAACAAGACATCAGGCACAGAACAAAAAGGCCCAAAGACAGTAACAGATTTTAAAGCTACCTGATGTAAAGCAAGATCTTCAAACGAAGAAACAACGATACATCGGACAGAAGATGCATGACCCAAAGGACCAACACCACTAGGGTGAGGACGTAACCTTGGGGATAAACAGAATAAACATTCTGTAATACACGTTAAACTCCCAAGAAATTTAACAAGAGGCCCCATGGGGCCTAAAGCGCTCATCTTGAAAAGAACACAATATAAACAGAGTCCAAGAATGAGTCTACATTAAGCAATCCATATCCATAGGCTACACTCTCAATCCTTGAGTCCCTCAGGAATGACAAAAATAATCCGGGCATCATGCCTTTTCTTCAGTTGATCATAATGTAAAATGCAGAGACCCCTATGAAGCCCCTTGATAAAACTTTGTGGATTAATCTTAGTTGCACACCTCTAGAGGGTACTGAAAACAAAATTTTTAATTCTTCAGCAAAATGGCCAATTCCGGATCCCATAGGGAGCCCAAATATTAACCCAGGCTCTCGATTTGAACACAGTTGAATCTGATTTCCCTAGAGATGCTGTGTACCAAATATGAACGCATTCTGACTGTTGGATCTGAAGAAGAGAAATTTCAAAGACATTTCTTCATATTGCACTAAGTTAAAATTTGGGCAACTATAGAGAGCCCAAATATTAACCTATGGATCCGATTTGAACAAATTTGAATCTGAGCCCCCTGGAGATGTTGTATACCAAATATGAAAGCATTCTGACTAGTGGATCTGAAGAAGATTTTTGAAGAAATTCCCTCATATTGTACCAAGTTAAATTTCAGGTTCCCATATGGAGCCCAAATATTAATCCAGGCACTCGAATTGAACAAACTGGAATCCCCCCCCCCCCCACCTCCTAGAGATGTTGTATACCAAATATGAAAGCATCCGACTGGTTGATCTGAAACAGAAGATTTTTAAAGAAATTTCCTCATATCGCACTAAGTAAAAATTTGGGCTACAATAGTGAGCCCAAATATATACCTAGGGATCTGATTTTACCAAACTTGAATCTGACCCCCCTAGAGATGTTGCATACCAAATATGAAAGCATTCTGACTGGTGGATCTGAAGAAGAAGATTTTTTTAAATTATCTCCAATATTGAACAAAGTTAAAATTTGGGCTTTCATAGGAAGCCCAAATATTAACCTAGGGACATGGTTTGAACAATCTTGAATCTGACCCTCATAACAATGATGTATACCTAACATTAAAAGATTCTGACTGGTGGTTCTGAAGAAAATTTTTAAAGAATATTCCCCATATTACCCTATGTAAAAAATTTGGGCTCCTGTATTGAGCCCAAATATGAACCAATGGGCTTTATTTTAACAAACTTGTATCTGATCCCCCTATGAATGTTGTATACCAAATATCAAAAGATTCTGATGATTGGTTCTAACATAACCCCTAACATAACCGATGGCAATTTTTTTTTACCATTCAATTCCACTGGTCCTAAGGATACTTCATACCAAATAACAGCTCTCTGTTCCCTGTGGTTTGGGAAATATGGGCGTTTGAAAATATTTCTATTTTTAGCTCCCAGGGTTCCCATGGGGATGCGGGAATTTTTTTTTTTGCATGGGTCAAGTACTTATGACCCAATAATACCACATACCAAATTTGGTTTAAACCGGCCCATCTGTTCAGAAAGTTAAAAAATTTATAGTAATTTATATATTTTTTATACTTACCAATGACCCAGACATAGCTGGTGCTAACTCTTAAAATATAGGGCCAAACACAAATTTTGCCCCCCCAATCCCCAAAATTTGCATCTAAAACCAAAGAAAACATGTCCTGAATGGCCCTCCACACTTCACCTCTACTGCGCATGCGCAGTGTCAAGGACGTTCCGAAATTGGCGCCATTAATCATTCTTATAACCAGTGCCTGGTAAGCGCTATGTACTCAGCGGGGAGGTATGAGTTCCCAACTCCTGGGAGGGCCATCCCCGTCTGGGTCATTGGTAAGTATAAAAAATATATAAATTACTATAAATTTTTTAACATTTTTCTACTGTACCAATGACCCAGACATAGCTGAATAGTAAAAAGGCTGGAGGGCCAAGGACATAGAGCAAGTTAGAATACGCTCAATTATATAAAATAGAGTCATCCCCTGAAGGGAAAAAGAAGTATTAGGCCTTACATGTATCTTTCTTATTTATGATAAATTAGAAAGATACAACACCTTCCAAAATTGAGCATCATACATCCATGTACTCTATTAATATCTAGTATAATCCTTATACTAATAATTTTTAAAGTAAGCCAATAAATAAAGTAAGTCTAGAGAATAGAGACTCTTTATACTCCTTAAAAGTGTCTGAGGATTGTATAATAATGTCCGTTGACACGTGCTATATTCAAAAGCTATACTTTAAAAACTAAGACCTGAATGAATTTTTCAAAACATAAACTTCTCACTAAACAACCATCCCAATAACAGCTCAGAATTACTAACTCCGGAGGAGGTATCCCCTTGTTTTCATAGTAAAACAGGTGACCCAAGGGAACACCCTCCCCCCCCCCCCCCCCCCCTTTTCTTGCCCTGGGTCAAATAGCCCAGAGCGAAGAGGGCAGCAGAACGGAGTCACTGCCGAAACAGACAGCCTACCTAGCTATAGTAGCAACTGTTAAGTGAATGACATTCTGAGCAGTAGATAATAGACCTAACAATAGAGGCCTCCATAAATGGACTCGATATTTCTGAGATAAAAATTCATGAATGTGGATGGCTGAGCGCAATGAGCAGCCTTCAAAAATCTATAATAGCGACACTATTAATGTAAGCCCAAGATGTAGAAGAACTCTTACTTCATGAGCCGAAATCTCAAACACAACTGCTGAGTCAATGATATACCATAAGCAGTATCGATAGTTAAATGAATCCATTAGCAATAGAATGGAGCGTAACGTCCTTCTATTAGCCCGTAGTAATAAACAGATATCTGTTTATAAATACATAAACTCTAACCGGACAGAGTAAAGGCCTATGCCCGTACGAAGACGGAAGGACCTTAATAACAATAGGTTCCGGATATTAATTAGGAGCCTGACTCTTATGCAAAAATCCAACCTAAATAGTAAAGGAAGTAGTGATTCCGAAACTACGAAAGTGAAAATCATCCACCGATAGTGCATGAAACTCACTGACTCTTCAGTAAAAGAGAAGCCAACAGAATTACTGTCTAAAAGGTCAGAATTTGAAAACTACTGTTTCCAGAGGCTCAAATGATTACTTAGCTAAATAAGAACCGAAGTTAAATTCCGTATAGGAATTTAATCTAATGATTCTAAGTCTATTTATCGAAAAGTTACTAACTGACTTAGATAAAGAGACCTAAGACTCAATTGTAAACTATCATAGAGTGCATAGGTATGAGGTAACATAAACCTATAACCTTAATAATAACAGGCTGCAGTAGATCTTGTCAAACAAGTATACTAAAAAGTTGCAATGACTAGTATGGAGGGATCAACAATATCAACATAGTGATCCCTGCACCAACGACGGAAGAGCCTCCACTTTAGCCGCATAGTATAGCGAAGAAGAGGTTCTCCTATAGTAAGAAATCGCGTCCAAAGCTCGTCCAGTACAATGCTTACAATGCAATAAGGACCACACAACGGAATACGTGAAGGTTGAGACCTTGCGGGTTGTGATAAAGATGATACGATTTTACCCAGCGAAAAAAGATCCTCTCATGGAGGAAGATTTCGCGTTAAGTCCCACAGTAGACATCAGAGTAAATTTACCCACGGTCTCTGTGAAGACAGAGATGCTATCAACAGAAATGTATTGTGGTTGTTTATCTTAGCAATACTTGCTGAAACAACAGCGCAGGAGGATACGCATATCCTATCATTCCGTCCTATTAGATCAATAGAGCGTTAACAACATAAGCTCAGAGATCCGGACATGTAAACACATACGTCTGCAATTGATTAGCAAGTTGTGTCGTAAATAAATTATCATTGGGCGATCCCATTGATAGCAAATCTGACTGAATACTTGTTTGTTGAGAGTCCATTCTGACGGCAACAAGCGACCCATAAGTGAAAGGGAGTCCGGTAATACAATCAGACGACCCGGAATATGACGGACCGAAGCAGAACTTGTTGTACTATAACAAACAGAAGGATTCTTTCCATTAAATTGAATAACGGAAACGAATGAGTGCCTCCCTGGTTCCGGAGATACGCCACTACTGTTGAATTAACGGACAGGATTTGGACATGCGTTACTGAATAATGTTCATCCAAAGACATAAAGCAAGCCTAAAAAAAAAAACATAATTCCGTGGAAGATAAGTGCTTGCTTAGAGACTGCGGAACCCAAAGACCCTGGCACTTCGAATCCGTTGGGATCAATATTATATCCCAACCTGTTTGACTGGCAACCGTCATAATTATAAAACTCGGATCCGGCAACTGCAGTGGCACTCTCTGAGTCAACCACTGAATGTTTGCCCCAGTCTGAATCTCTTGCTACACTAGATAGACAAGAGAACGTGTAAATCGAGCAATTCATGGATTGCTGAAAAGTTGCCGTCGACGAGAAGCTTCTTCGAGAACGAAGCGACTCTGAGAGAGTTCTTCACCTTACTATCCACGCGCGTGGATGTAGCTAGGGCTGCGTCACGTCTAACCAACTCCAAGCAGCCACTGAAGGGCGGAGTTATACGTGAACAAACTACTGCCCTCAAAAGAAATCACATTGAGGATCATATCCCGGAATTCTTTCTCTTGAAGACGTAATGATAACGCCTCAGTAAGGTGGATTACGTATGATAAAGCGTCTAAGTTAAGTCTATTAGACATCATTGTCGTTTCCAACATTGTGGTTGGAAAAGACATAGACGGTGAAAAAGATTATTTCCAGTCTTTAACCACGCCGTCTAGACGCATATGAACTCTCAGTATGCCCTGTTCTGCCAAAATAAATTATTCCTATAAATGATAAAAGGCAGAAATGAGCATTGCGGACAAGAAACTAAACTATCATGCTTGGTAGCAGGCTTATATATATATAGCGTCGACAAATAATACACATGTTCTAATGACATAATTGGACTGTGTCGGTAAGTCAGGGACAATGTCCCTGAACCGATCCAATGTTCCGTGTCCAATGACGCTATAAGTCTCTTATCCAACATCGTAGCAATGTAGTCCGAAATAACAACCACTGGAAGATAATGCCGGAAGATATGTATGGCAGCTTCCGATGTTACGAAAGGGAAAACTCGAAATCTTTCGAATCCCTTTCGCCATCCTGTCGGACCCTATAAAGCGTTCGGCCGTCCGAACCTGATGCAAGCGCGGACCGCACCGACCCAGCGCCGTCGGATAATTCCTGATTCAACCGAGAAACTGTCGATTGCTGGGATGCTGCGAAAAAACTGTGCTAACTCGGATAGCACGTCCGTCACTGAGGCCTGTGGAGAAGCGGTCCTACGATGCATTGCCGCTGGAAGCTCCGTGATCGTTACCCCGTGCATACTACTATTATGCGAGCGAACGGAGTGTATAGGCCTCGTGTTCCTTGGCTACCGGATGGCGTGACCTGTTCGCCGTGGAATCACTGAATGACGAAACTGATCGGATACTCGAGGTCACGTAGCCAATGTGCGGTCATGTGCACTGCTGTGAGGATGAGGAAGCATTATCGACAGTCTCTCGGACTGTCAATATAACGGAGCGTCCCGAGAGACGGACATATGCTCCGAATGTAAAATATCTGAACCACAACATGCGGTCCCCTATGTTGTTGGACGAGAGAGGGACCTCTCTCGCTCACAGCCCGGACGGACCTGGACAAGCCAGGAACCGGACTAACAGGCTTCCTCCGATCTGTCCTCAATCCGCCGTCACTGGGTGAGTACTAAAGTTATTAAAGTGCTTGCATCACCCAAATCTCCTTCCTAGACCGCAACGGACGAATCCGGCAGCCGAACCATTTGATGAATGCACGCTACACATGGTGAGCTAGCGAATGTCACTCTGTCGATCCTACAAGGGACCTCTTAGGCGATAGACATATTCTATGAGCACTTATTGCCGCTAGCTCTTCATCAACTATGACGACAGAGGCACACTTTTGAAAGACATCTCCGTAACTTTGCGAACAAGAAACCAGAAATGCTTGGTAATAGCAAGCATATAATAATAAATATATAGCGTCGTTCAATAATTCGAAAGTTTGTGTGACATTATTGGACTATGTCGGAGCTGAGGGACGATGTCCCTGAACCGAACGAAAAATTTCTAAGTCCACCGACGCTATCAGTTTCTTATCCGGCATCGCAGCATTCTGGTCCGATGAAAGAACCTGTAGAAGATCAAGTCAGATGACATACACAACAGCATATGTTGTTCAGAAAGGGAAAGCTCGAAATCTTCCGAATCCCTTTCGGTATCCCGTCGGACCGGATGAAATTTTCGGACGTCCGTACCCGCTTCCGCGGAGCGTCCCGACCCAGCATCGTCGGATAAAACATTATGCGACAGATTCAGTTGTTGCTGGGATGCTGCGATAAGCTGTGCTATTTAGGATAGCACGTCCGTCCCCGAGGCCTGTGCAGTAGCGGTCTTATGATGCATTGCCGCCGGAAGCTCCATGTACGTTGACTCCCGCACACTTTCCTATGCGAACGTCCGGAGTCTGCAGGTCTCGTGTCCCTGGCTACCAGATGGTGTGACCTGGTCGCCGATGATTCTCTGACTGGCGAAGCTGACTGGATATCCGAGGTCACGTAGCCAAGAGCGGTCGTGTGCGCTACCATGAGAATCAGGAAGCCTTATTGACAGTCTCTCCGGACTGACTATATTTCGGAGCGTCCCGAGCGGCGGACGTATGCTCCGAATGCGAAACATTTTGTACCACAACATCTGGGGCCAGATGTTGTTGTACGAGAAAGGGGCCTCTCTCGTTCGCCGTCCGGATGGACCTGAACGAGCTAGGAACCGGACTAAAAGGCTTCCTCTGTTCTCCCTCTAATCCGCCGTCACTGGGTGTGCATTTGGTTGATTTATAGTGCTCGCATCACCCCAAAACTCCTTGTAGACCGCAACGGACGAACCCGGCTGCCGAACCATTCGATGAATGGACGCTACACCGGGCGAGCTAGCGGATGTCAAAGGCCGTCGAACCTACTAGGGTCCTCTTAGGCAATTGGCGTATTTACATGAGCACTTTTCCGCTAGCCCTTCATTAATTGTGACGATGGAGGCACACTGTTGGAAGACATCACGGATACATCACCCTAATCTTGATCGTCTGAAATAGAAATTGATAAAGTAGAGTGACCCTGCGGGGAAAGGACCGGAATGTCCAATTCCCCACTAACATACCGTGACATACGCTTCCCATGTTGTCATCGAAATCATCAGATACAGAACAGGAGTTAGTGCGAGTACATTGACTACATATAGAATGATTATAAAAGTCAGAGGAAGACTTCCTCTTATTACAATTGATCAAAATCCTTTCAATGTGAAAAGAAAACAAAGTCCTGGTACTCGCACCAACCCCTGACAATCAAAATACATAATAATAATATGATCCATTAACATAGAAAAAATAACTGAAATCAAAATATTTTGAAAAAATATTTTTTCAGAACAGCCCAAGTTTCTGAAAAGTAACGTTGAGCCCCAATGGATCCCAAGCCTAAGTGTGGACAAAAAATTTAAAAATATTTTAAACAATTTATGCAACACTTACGAACAATAATAATGTATCTAATTATGATTAAATTAACATCAAGATATTATTTTCAAGAAATCCCCCCTCACACAGAGGGCTGTTGTAAATGAAAACAATAAGTGTAAAAACACTAAAATAAGACTCCAGGCACCCAGGCCCGAAATCAGTTACCAAAAATACACTATCTGATGCAAAACAGAGACTTCCAGGGAAGAAACTGCAGAACATCAGATGGTAGATGCAGAACACAACGCCTAACCACCCATAGGTGAAGACGTAAACATGGGGAAAAGAACAGAATTCATTCTGTTATTCAGCTAAAACTCCCAAGAAATTTTAGTAATAATAATTACAGAAACTATGCCAAAAACATGGGAGAATAGCAAGAGGGGACTTAAAGGAAAGGGAGAGAGGAAAACACTGAAAAATCAGTGTAACTAAATAACAAGAATTACAACAAAATGGCTGCTGCCTCGAAAATCTAAATTTTATAGTAAATTTCCTTTCTTATTATACCTACCACAATTGTTTACTACAGGCTTGCACTACAGTGGAAGTCCCTAACTCGGATAAAATACTCTCTATTTTTGTCTTTCCCAAGCAAGTTGGGAAAGAAAAGTGGTGCAAAAGCACCAATAAAAATAAGCCAAAACTGGGTCGAGTGCAACCGGCGCAGACCCAGTACGGGACGCTCTCTCCCAAGTACAACTCCACGACTTCCGTTGCCAGTGCGCATACCGTCTCTAAAGACTCATTCTTTTTGAATCCGTAAACGTTAGAGTTATGTGATCAGCGGGGAGGAAAGATTCTTTACCCGTAAAGAAGACGGGAGGGCCTCCATGTAAACAATTGTGGTAGGTATAATAAGAAAGGAAATTTACTATAAAATTTAGATTTCTTATCAACCTACTCACAATTGTTTACTACAGGCTGAATAGACAAAAGGCTGGAGGGAATCGCATAACCAACCCCCACATAACCCTAGTGCACTGGAACCGTGAAGCAGAAGGAAGAGGTCCCGAGGCTTATCAACCAGAATGTCGCAATCATTGGTAAAGGACAATGAAAAGAGACATATGAGCCTGTGTGACACACAGACAGAAAAAAGGGCAGTAACAGCACAAGGCTGAAACTGACCTTCAAGAAGCCTAATGGCTATGGCAGACAACAGCCTGAGCAGAAGAAAGAGGACCCAAGGCAAAAAGGTCCTCCGACTGCTCCTGCAACTGGCGTAAATAAAGGGTGGAGAAAGTAGAAGCATTTCTCCAGTAGGCTGCCTGCATAACATCCGACAACTTGACGGAGTTAGAATAAGCCCAAGAGGTAGACAGTACCCGCACCTCGTGGGCAGAAATACGATTGGTAATACAATCGCCAGCTGCTAAACGACTATAAGCCGTACGAATAGCAAGACAAATCCATCGAGAAATGGATTGAGGAGAGATCTTCTGTCGACCCGGAATGAGAGACAGAAAAAACCGTTTTCTGCCCTTCCGTATGAAGCGTGTCCGATCAAGATAAATGCGAATAGCACAGACCGGACAGAGCAAAGGGCGAGTACCCTCAACAGAGGAAAGAGCCCTGATACAGATAGGAGGAGGAGTAGTATCTGGTAACTGATTCTTAGCCAAAAAGGAGCAATCAGTGGTAAAAGTAACACTGTTGGGAGAACTCCTAAAAAAGACCGGGTCAACCGAGAGGGAGTGAAGCTCACTAACCCGTCTGGCCGAAGCAAATGCCATCAGAAAAGCAGTCTTGTATGTGAGAAATTGCATATCCACCTGGGATAAAGGTTCGAACGGCGCCCCCCCCAAGCAAAGCAGCACCCACGAAAGATTCCATCGTGGAGTAAGCTGCAAAGTCCGAGGCCTTTTCAAAGAAAAGTGCCGAACAAGCTTGGAGAGGTAAGGATTAGTGCCGATACGACGCTTCCCCACATAAGAAAAAGTCTCTGAAAGCATAGACCTGTAACCCTTGATGGTAACAGGCTGGAGACCCCGAGAATCAAACAGATATACCAGAAACTCCGCAATCTGTGAAATCGAAGGATTGGCATAATCAACAGAGTGATCAGCACACCATCGACAGAAGACCTTCCATTTAGCTGCATAAGCTAAACCAGTGGAGTGCCTCCTTGAAGAAGAAATGCACTCCACTGCTCATCTCGAAAAACCTCTACGGAGGAGACAGGACCTGACAAAAGATATGCGTGAAGGCACAATGAAGTCGGGTCGACGTGAAACCTCCTCGGGCGACCTTGACAAAGAAGGTCGCGACGTAGCGGGAGACGTGCCGGAACCGCCGCCATCAGCGAGCGGAGCTGATTGATCCACACCCGCTGAGGCGACAGGGGAGCGATCAGAATGATTCGACAACTGCAGGTTCGAATTTTGGCGAGAACCTGAGGAAGAATCGGAACCGGCGGGAAGGCGTAGCCGACTAGACCGTTCCAATCGAGTGACCACGGCAAAAGCCAGAGGATCTGGACACGGGGACACGAAAGTGTCCACCTGATGGTTCCAACGAGTCGCAAAGAGATCGATGTGGGGACGTCCCCAGAGATCGCAAAGCGACTGGAACACTGCCCTGTGAAGCATCCACTCGGTGGAAATAACCCTGCCCTGTCGGGACAGGGAGTCGGCTAGGACGTTCAGACGACCGGGAATGTGACGAACAACCACCCCGGCGTGAACCTCCTGAGCGAGCAGTAAAAGATCCCGAGCTAACTCGTACATCGGAAGCGAGTGCGTGCCGCCCTGGTTCCGAATGTAAGCAACCACTGTCGAATTGTCGGATAGTAGAAGGACCTGGCGATTCGACAAGTGAGGGATCCACTGCCTGAAACTCAGAAGAAGAGCAAGAAGCTCCTTCTGGTTGATGTGTAGAGCTGCTTGATCCTGGTCCCACATCCCGTGTAGGGAAAGACCGAGAGGATCCAACGTCGCACCCCATCCGAGATCGCTGGCATCTGCCGTCAGGACGCGATCGGACGTGGGTAAGTCCAGCGGAACACCCTGCGTAATCCACTGAACATCTGTCCAGGGAAGAAGGTGAGGATACAGAGAGTCCGGAAACGGAAGCACCTGATCCAGAGAATCTACATTCGGTCTCCAACGACTGAGCAGAAAGTGTTGGAGAGGTCTGACACGCAGCCGACCTGGAGGAATGAGATCCGTCACCGAACCGCAGAGACCGATCAGCCGGAGAAAACTCCGAGCGGTCGCGGACCTGGACTGGGACAGAGTCAGAGCAAAAGCTGAGAGAATCACAGCCTTGGCCTGGGGAACAGCCACCAAATTGAATTTTGTTTGGAAAGACATCCCCTGATGACAAAACGACTGAGAAGGGACCAGGTCCGACTTCTCCTCGTTGACTCTGAATCCTAGCGACGTGAGCAAGCTCAACAGAGTGGCGACATCCGATTCCAGTAAGGCAGCATTGGAATGCCTCTGGAGGATATCGTCCAGTATGCCGAAGTAGTCACCCTGGACTGTGTGCGATGGAACGCTATCACATGCGACATCAGTCTGGTGAACGCCCAAGGAGCCAGGTTGAGGCCGAAAGGCATGGCCTTGAACTGGTAAACTCGCCCCAGAAAAGCGAACCTGAGATACTTCCGTGACGCCCGATGCATCGGAACGTGGAAGTAAGCGTCTCGCAGGTCGATGCTGGCGGCGAAATCTCCCTGGTGAATTGAATGGCGGACCGACCTGAAAGTCTCCATGCTGAACTTGGGAGCAATGATAGACAGGTTCAGGATGCTCAGATCGATAACCGGTCGGAGTCGGCCGTCCTTCTTCGGCACCAAGAACAGGCGGGAATAGAAACCCACTGACTGAACGTTCTTGACGACCTCGATCGCCCCCTTTGCCAGGAGATTGGCAATCTCCGTGGACAAAAGTTCCCGACGTAAAACATCTGAAGGAACTGTGGTTGGAAGAGGCACCCTTGACAGAGTGGGGTGCCGTCGGAAGGATATGCGCAGCCCGGACCGAACAACATCTAACACCCATGGATCGGATGTGATGGTGGTCCAATGGTCTGCAAACTCTGCTATCCTTCCTCCAACCTGGGACGAGTCGAGGTGAGGACCTTCATTTCTAGCCCCGACGAGGCCCGCGAGAGGAGAAACCACCTCCTCTGCTAAATGAAGAATCCTGAGACTTCCCTCGATTCTGCCGACCCCTACCTTTACCCCGTGAGTAAGAAGCAGAGGCGGCGGCAGAAGGACCAGCCTTTTGCTTCACAGAGGAAGCAGAAGGGTACTTGTTAGGCTTGGAACGGCCCTTGCCTCCCCGAGAAGGCTGATCAAGCTGACGAAACAGCAGCTGATCTTTGGAATGACGTAGGACGTCATCCCGGACCGTCGACACGGAACCATGGAAAAGTTGCGGACCTGCCAAAGAAGCAGATCGAAGAGTAGCACGCTGCTCCTCGGGAAGGGATCGTCCTGTGTCCAGCACAGCGTCCCTTCGAACTAATTCCAAATTGGCCGTGTTACAGGCATGCGTGTGAGTAAGGTGCATAAGCGCCTTGGACAGCACACGCAAAGGAGCCTGTACCTCGTCAAACTTATCTGGAGGCAGATAAGCAGCCAAAGCTGAGACGACGTGATCTGAGAGAGAAAGCATGCCAAGCATCTCTCTAGATAAGCCCAACGTGGACTCCAGAGTCGTCATTGGAATGACGGCAGACTTGGGCTTGGAAAGCCCGAGGGAAGTGGAGTCCTGATCCAGAACCGTCAAAGTCTGGCAGACTGACGGATTGGCGGAATCGTAGGAACGATAACGCACAGGAGGCAAAAAGGTGTCAACCCTGGTGAAGAACGAAGTCTTCAAAGCCTTGGAATTCAGCTTGGCATCCAATGCTGAAAAAGCTTCAACCACCTGTACCGACTGGCACGGTCGAAGGCGCCCAGAAGCAGGTTGCTCCATAGGCTGTTGGCGCGCGACCGAAGATCGCGGCCAGGCTGACACTGTCGGCTGGTTAGCAGGTTTGAGCTCAGGCAGAAACCCAAACACAAAGTCAAGAGCCGCCCCCAAGTCCGAAGACTGCTGGCCCTCGACCTCAAGCATGTCGGACTCCTCCCCAGAGTCGGAAGACACATAGCCCATCGTGGGCAAACCAGCCGACGCCTCCCATGGTGTCGGGACACCAGAGGAATCGGAAACCGGCCTGTTTCCAATCCCGGGAGGCGGCGCCATAGGAGGCGCCTGGAAACCACCCATAGCCTCGCTGGAAGCAACAGGAAGGCTCTTTGAGAGAACCTGAGTGAGTAAGGAGAGGGCCTCCCTAAGCTCACTGCCTGTACCGACCGGTTCGACAGGGGAGCGAACCGGCAAAGTGGCTTCACCTCTGACCCTCTTAACCAGCGAAGGGTCACGATCCTCCAAAACACCCGACGCGGGACGACGGGCGGCAGCCGAAACATCTGAAGGCAGACGTGTATAGGGGTACGATGCACCCCGAGGATCAATACTGCGAGAACTCATGAGAGTCACCGCGGACCTCTGCGGGGCAGAAGGTCCAGGCTGCACAAAAGGCGTTGGTCCCCCAAAACTGGTCGTGTGACCAGAGTGAGCGGACGGAAACGCCACGGAGTTCATAGTGTTTCCACTATGAACATCCGAATCCAAAGACACAACTGTGGTACTCGACGGCGACGAGACCACAGCGATGGGCTCGGCCGGCAGCCCCTTCCGACTTCGCCGAGTTGAAGTCAGGGAAGGCTGGGGCCGATATCCCACGTCTACAGTATCGGACAGTTCTGCAGTCCCCTGCAGCGAAAAGCCGAGGCCGGCTGAAACAGACAACGAAGCAGACGGACCAGCAGCAGTAGTAGATACGTCGAGAGTCGTTGAGGCTGGTGAAATAATGGAGAGAGCACACCGGCTCGGCTCCGAAGGAGGAGTCACAACCCTAGTGACAGCCTCAGATGTCGACTGGAGGGGGACCGTAGTCCCGGAACCAGGCATCTCTACACCAGAACACTCAACGGCTCCCGCAGTATCCACCACAGGAAAAGACTGCACATCCCCCACGGAGGAGGAATAACTCTCACCAGACAGAGTCGGCTCGGGAGGCCCCGAACGACCACGTTCTCCTTTCCCGCGGGAGCGGGAGGCACGGCCACGAGAACGAACGACACGATTTACAGACGCCCAAAAGGTGGAAGACCATGTTCCACAGACACCACACGGCCGCTCGGCCGAACACCCATTACAGGAGGAACACGACGAATGTACATCGTCCACATGCTTAGGCAGCAGACACTGCCCACAAGGAATTGTCCTAGGCATGAAAGAGGTGAGAGGAGCAGAGAAGGTGAGATCAGAAAACAGAACACCCCCAAAGAGAGAAAGGTGACAGAAACAAAGACCCCAGACGGCCGACCGGGAACCACCCAACAGGAAGACTACTCTCAACAGAAAGAAGAAACACTGTAGGAGTGGTACCCCGCTGACACCTAACTCTAACACAATTAAAAAATTTTGCAAAAAAAGCATTAACAATAATTGTGAAATAATCTAAGTCCGAACCGCGTGGCCCGCGAAATTCGCGCGCGACTCGAGAGAGAGCAAATAAATATACATGATGGACATATAATAGAAAAAAGAGAATAGAAAACACTGTTCCTGAGAATACAAAGGATACACTGTGGTATAATGAATCAGGAATCATCAAACATCGAGTTGGTGGAACACTGATAAGCGTGCAAAAACATCTCGACACGAAGCGGATTTTAAAAAGAATGAGTCTTTAGAGACGGTATGCGCACTGGCAACGGAAGTCGTGGAGTTGTACTTGGGAGAGAGCGTCCCGTACTGGGTCTGCGCCGGTTGCACTCGACCCAGTTTTGGCTTATTTTTATTGGTGCTTTTGCACCACTTTTCTTTCCCAACTTGCTTGGGAAAGACAAAAATAGAGAGTATTTTATCCGAGTTAGGGACTTCCACTGTAGTGCAAGCCTGTAGTAAACAATTGTGAGTAGGTTGATAAGAAATAGGTAACTTAACATAATTTCATTAAAAAATTTTAAGTTACAGCCCTGATAATATTCTGTCACACATTTTTCCTCTCATCTTTCTATATCCTCCTTAGAATCACCATTTCACTAATATTTATGTGTCTGGCATCATTTAAACTGAGATTTACAAGCACAAAGATCAGTCAGATGTTAACTGATGAAGGGCCAAACTAAGAATGATTAATGGCGCCAATTTCGGAACGTCCTTGACACTGCGCATGCGCAGTAGAGGTGAAGTGTGGAGGGCCATTCAGGACATGTTTTCTTTGGTTTTAGATGCAAATTTTGGGGATTGGGGGGCAAAATTTGTGTTTGGCCCTATATTTTAAGAGTTAGCACCAGCTATGTCTGGGTCATTGGTACAGTATAAAAATATAGAAATTTTTGGCAGGGCCAAAAATCTTAACCCACCCATTACAAAGCCAAATATTGCTTCACGAACTTTGTTTGAACAAACTTGATTCTACACCTCAAAAGGAAGCTCCATAGCAAATATCAAGTCATTGTACACATTGGTTCATGAGAAGATTTTTAAAATATTTTGGAGCTTTTTCCCCCACTCCCTCCCTATGGGGCTGGGCATGTTGAGTTGAACAAAATTGCAATGCCCCTTTGGGACCATCACTCACACAAACTTTCACTTGAATTGGCCCAGTAGCTTTGGAGGAGAAGACCAAAACATGGGGTTGACGGACGACGAATGGACGGACGGACGGATGACAGATGGAGAGAGATGAGATTAGCTCAGCTTGACTTTGTCAAGATGAGCTAATAAAAAATGTCAATAAAAATAAGCCAAAAAGCTTGGGAGTTTAACAGGAGGGCTTCAAGGAAGGATAGGGAAGGAACACTTAACAAACAATGGATAAATCATTATCAAGAATGATGACATCAGTCACATGTCCCGAAATTGGGAAACATGAAATAATTTTGATAATTATTATAAAGTTACAGCTCTGAACGTTCCTAACCACCGTTGTTCACTTCCATCATCCATTTATGTCCTTGGATCCACCAATTTTACCATTGATTTGTGTCTGGCATCCTCAAAACTGAGATTTAGAAGCACAGATGTCATTTGAATGTTGCTGACTTTAGGGCCAAACAAAGAATGGTTTGCGCAAATTTCGGTACCTTCCTAGATACTGGAGGACCAGACAGGACTTGATTTTTTCGTTTTTGCATGCAAAATTTGGGGATTGGGGGCAAAATTTGTGTTTGGCCCTGGATTAATTTTTGAGTTTGCACCAGATAGTCTGGGCCATTGCTTGTTGTATAAAATTATTCTCATGGTTTTCCTTATGAAAATCATTTGCGAGAATCAATTCAGATTCTCATGTGGATTTTAAACACTGTAATCTAACCTTTATAGCAGCGATATGCAGTGGAGTTTCTCCTTTCGTGTTTTTCTTTGCTACTGGAGTATTTGGTGCTTTTTTGTTTGATGGTGTTGTACTTTGCCCTGGTCGTGATGATTTTGGAGTTGAAATGCTTTCTGTACTTATAATGCTCTGGCTCACAGTGTCTGCTCTTGCTTGGAGCTCCTTACTTTTCGGTGGCCAAGATTTATTTCGTTTAGTTCCTGAAGTTGGAGCGGAGACCAATTCACCCCGCTTTTGTGTCTTCGGTGTCAGTGGTGGATAACTTTCTCTCTTACGCTTATGAACATTCAAAATGTTTGAATCTGTATTAATGTCCCCTGCCACAGAGCTTGTACTTTCAACATCCTTATCCAAAAAAGGGAAAGGACTCTCAGATGGTTTACTATCTTCAACTTCATGTCCTCTTCGATCACTTCTAACCCTTGTAGCTTTCTTCTTTTCTGCTACAGCTTTGATGTGTGTACCAGCATAATTCTTTTTTCCAGATGCCTTCTGTTTTACGGTAACAGTTGCAGAAGGGGATAACTCACAATTATAAATGGTTGAGATATCAGTGATATTTCTTGTTTCAAGTTGTTGACCCCAGTTCAGAGCAGTCAGTGAAGAAACCTGACCAGCACCCCCATCTTTTCCATGCTGACCTGTCAAAACAGAAGTAAAAGGATAATACTCAATGCAGAGAATAAAATCTCGAATTTTGAGATAACCTATTTAGCGTTCATCTGGATATAATAAAGAGGATCGATTACAGTACAGCCATTATGGACGGGTCAAAATCTAAGGATGGGAATTTTTCATACATATAATTCAGAGATGATCTGCTAGGACACCTAGCAAAATTTCCACCTATGAAGCACCGGGGTAAATCAGTTTGATGCCCAATGCCGTGACCACAAAGCCACAGTGGAATTCAGTAACAAATTGAATCAAATCAGGAGGCCAATTTGAAATTTGAATAATCACAGGGCCCTAAGATACACATAGTTTCATGAACATGTAAGGCGAGAGAATTTATACTAAAAATTTCCTATTTTAATGTAATATCACAATCATATCCATAAAATGTAGAGCACAACTCTTTCTTCCATGATTCCATTGGGCAGAGAAGATTCTTTTCAAAAACATTCAGCTTATGTTATGATAGGAATAATCTCATTATCAACCAGGACATGTAAACACCATACTCATACTGCACACCAAGTTTCGTAAAAATCCAATGAAAAATGCAGGAGGAGTTGAACAGACAAGCATTTACGACAGACATTTTGCCATTATCAAGGGCCGTAACCATGTAAAATTTGCAGAATTAAACATTTCTGACCACATGCACATCTACACTTGATACTGATACTTCAGACCAAGTTTCATTAAAATCCAATAAAAAATGTATGAGGAGTTAAGCAGACAAGCCTTTGAAGTGGAAAGTTTGCCATTTCCAAGAGCTGTAATCACGCAAAAATTCGTCACATCGAAAATTCCTGACCACATGCACATCTACACTTGATACTGATACTTCAGACCAAATTTCGTAAAAATTCAATAAAAAATGGAGGAGGAGTTAAGCGGACAAGCCTTTGTGATGGAAATTTTGCTATTTCCAAGGGCCGTAATCACGTAACATTTGTCACATCAAAAATTCCTGACCACAGGCACATCTACACTTGATACTGAAACTTCAGATCAAGTTTTGTTAAAATCAAATAAAAAATGTAGGAGGAGTTAAGTGGACAAGCCTTTGTGATTGAAATTTGGCTATTTCCAATGGCCGTAATCATGCAAAAATTTGTTGGTGACCACATGCACTTCTACACTTGATACTGATACTTCAGACCAAGTTTCGTAAAACTCCACAGAAAACTCTCGGAGGAGTTAGCTGGACAGAGTTTGTGAAGGAAGGACGGACGGACAGACACCATTCTGTCAAACAAATTATAACTTTTGAACTTCTAAACATTTCTTAAAATCTTTCATAAAATCAAGTGATGGCTGCTATAAGGATAAGGCAGCCATGACTTGATTTAATGAACAATTAAATGAATTCGGCGGGGGCGTGGTGGCATTGCAGTAACCGGTTCTTTTCAGATCACCGAAGTTAAGCAACGTCGAGCCTGGTTTGTCCTTGAATGGGTGACCGTCTGAGTGATCGATTTGGACTCCTACGTTGTGTCCTTGGGCAAGGCACTAAACCCCTATTGTCCACATGGGGGCACGATGATGTAGTGTACTAAGGCGTACTGCATGACGAAGGTGCGCATGTCTTCAACTAATCTAATCTAACCCTGCTGGTGCAGCGGTTTAGAGTTCAGAGTTACGATGTTGGAGCGCCGACACCTGCTTGTAGTTGCTCTGTGGTTCTCTCCGGGTACTCCGGTTTCCTCCACCCATAAAACTGTCACTGACATATGACCTTGGCTGTTAATGTGTCGTTAAAACTTAATAAAAAAAATCGCTACATCGACACCGTAGGTGAGACAGGTGGTGCAATCTTCTAAGTTCATCAAGGGCCATAACTCCACGAAAAATATTTGGAACAACACATGCATTGAACAGTGGCTAGACATCAATAAGATACACTTACATGCCAAATATAAAGTCATTCCATCAAGTATTTCAAAAGTTATATAGAGTTTTGAAACTCGTTGGTCACAGACAAACTCGTTGGTCACAGACAGATCGACCGACTGACCGACAGACAGACAGACCGACCGACATTGCCACTTATAGAGCTGCTAGTCGCAGCTAAAAAAAAAATTAAAAATCGCGACATCGACGCCGTAGCTGTGACGAGTGGTGCAATCTGCAAGTCCAAAAAATATTCTCAGGGGCAATTTACAGGTGATGGTGAAAAAAAAACAAGAAAAATATTTGGAACAACATTTGCATCGGACACGGGCTAAACATGAATGAGATACCCTTGCATATCAAATATGAATTCATTCCACCAAGTAGTTTGAAAGTTATTCTTTTAGAAACTCGTTAGTCACAAAATTCTAAGTTCATCAAGGGCCATAACTCCAAGAAAAATATTTGAAACAACACATGCATTGAACAGTGGCTAGATATCAATAAGATACACTTACATGCCAAATATAAAGTCATTCCATCATGTATTTCAAAAGTTATTGAGTTTTGAAAGTCGTTGGTCACAGACAGACCGACCAACCGACTGACTGACCGACCGACCGACCGACCGACCGACCGACCGACCGACCGACAGACAGACAGACAGACAGACAGACAGACAGACAGACATTGCCACTTATAGAGCTGCTAGTCACAGTCAAAAATTAGAGTGCACTGTCACAGTGCCGAAGCTGCGACTATTCGTGCAACGTCAATGATGTTTTAAAACATGTTGGTGACAAAAAAATCGCGACATCGACGCTGTAGCTGCGACGGGTGGTGCAATCTCACAAAATTCTAAGTTCATCAAGGGCCATAACTCCAAGAAAAATATTTGGAACAACACATGCATTGAACAGTGGCTGGACATCAATAAGATACACTTGCATGCCAAATATAAAGTTATTCCATCAAGTATTTCAAAAGTTAGTGATTTTTGAAACTCGTTGGTCACAGACAGACCGACTGACCGACAGTGCCACTTATAGAGCTGCTAGTCGCAGCTAAAAAACTCGTTAGTGACAAGTCCATAAATGTGACAGAAATTATCCGAATGACATGCACTATTGAGAGGGTGTAGACATCATGAAGATACACTTGCATACCAAGTATGGTGCCATTCCATCAAGTATTTTAGGAGTTATGATGTTTTAAAACTCGTTGGTGACAAAAAAACTTGTCGGTGACAAGTCTATAAATGTGACAGAAATTATCCGAATGACATGCACTATTGAGAGGGTGTAGACATCATGAAGATACACTTGCATACCAAGTATGGTGTCATTCCATCAAGTATTTTAGGAGTTATGATGTTTTAAAACTCAGTGACAAAAAAACTTGTTGGTGGTAAAAAAAACTTGTTGGTGACAAGTCCATAAATGTGACAGAAATTATCCAAATGACATGCACTATTGAGAGGGTGTGGACATCATGAAGATATACTTGCATACCAAGTATGGTGTCATTCCATCAAGTATTTTGGGAGTTATGGTGTTTTTTAAACTCGTTGGTGACAGACTGAGCGACACAGACCAACCGACCGACATTGCCACATATAGAGCTGCTTGTCACAGCTAAAAGAGTTTGGCATCAAGAAATCAATGAAAAGATTACTACTCTTCTTCTGTAGAGGAACATTTTGTTAACAAGAGCATACAACTTAGTACTGGGTAATAAGAGTATTTTGTCCCGAGCAGGAAAATTTGCCCACAGCAGGCAACTGAATGAATGAATGAATGAATGAATGAATGAATGAATGAATGAATGAAAGTGTCAATGACACTGTAGCTTAACTTGTCTGTGTGTTATGTTTGATGAAAAGGATAATGTTCAATGTTTATGAAAGGGTTATGAAATAAGACAAGAATTGTGATAATTGGGAATATGTTACTTTTTGTTCCCTGTATGCTATGTTTTCAATAAAAATAATATGAGGTGTAGACTGTACTAATTGAGGGGTGGATTAATGTGGCCCTCACAGTTAATGTATGTGGCCCTCACAATTAATGTATATCCTCGAAAGTTACCACTTTGCAGAGAAATTATTCCAAAATGAGTCATCCTATCAAGTTACAAAAAAATCCTTTCATAAATACGGCCTGTAGACTGTGCTAAAGGTTTTTGGGCTTTGGGCCTGTGTTGCCATCACAGTTGACCAAGCAAAACCAAAAGGGGATGTCCTCATCAAGACATTATACTGAGTCATCCTACTAGATTACAATGAAATCAAATCATAAATATGACCTGTAGTCTGTGCTAAAGTTTTTCAGTTTATGGGCTCGGGTAGCCGTCATGGTTGAATGATTGCAACCAAAAGGGGACATTCTCATCTAGGCATTATCTGAAGTCATCCTACCAAGTTACAATGAAATCCCTTCATAAATATGCCCTGTAGACTGTGCTAAAGGTTTTTGGGCCCCTGTAGCCATCACAGTTGACTAATCGTGACCAAAAGGGACATTATCATCTAGACATTATATGGAATCAACCTACCAAATTACAATGAAATCCCTAAATAAATACGACCTGTAGACTGTGCTAAAGGTTTTGGGCTTGGGCAGCTGTCATGGCCGAATGATCACGACCAAAAGGGGACGTTCCCATCTAGACATTATCTGGAGTCATCCTACCAAGTTACAATGAAATCCCTTCATAAATATGACCTATAGACTGTGCTAAAGGTTTTTGGGCTTCTGGCCCCTGTAGCCGTCACAGTTGACCAATCGCGACCAAAAGGGGATGTCCTCGTCTAGACATTATATGGAGTCAACCTACCAAGTTACAATGAAATCCCTCCATACTAAATATGACCTGTAGACTGTGCTAAATGATTTTGGGTTTCAGGCTTGGGCAGCCATCACGGTTGACAGATCATGACCAAAAGAGAACGTTTTCATCTAGATATTCTACAGAGGCATCCTACCAAGTTACAATGAAATCCCTTCATAAATACGACCTGTAGACTGTGCTAATGGTTTTTGGGTGATGGCAATAGCTTATCTTGACTTTGTCAAGTTAAGCTAATGAATGAATGAATGAATGAATGAGCAAACAACAACCAGATTAATGAATGAATAGTCAGTACTAAGTTACAATGAAATCCCTTCATAAATACGACCTGTAGACTGTGCTAATGGTTTTCGTGTGATGGAAATAGCTTATCTTGACTTTGTCAAGTTAAGATGAATGAATGAATGAATGAATGAATGAATGAATGAATGAATGAATGAATGAATGAATGAATGAATGAATGAATGAATGAACAACCAGATGAATGAATGAATGGGATGGATGGATGGATGTATGGATGGATGGAGGAATGAATGAATGAATGAATGAATAAATGAATGAATGAATGAATGAATGAATGAATGGATGAATGAATGAATGCAAATTCTTTGTTATAATAGTAAAATTAGCAAGTGTTATCAAGTTTGCGACAAGTACCTCCAATATTATCTGCTTTTGTAGTTAACACTGTTCTGAGCTGCTGACATAATGAAACAATGTTATGAAGCTGACGATTCACCTGGGCATCTTTAACATATGTTGGAAGGTGACAAATTGGGCAGTTCTTACCAAGAATATCACTGCAGCAATTTCTGGAAAGATAATTCAAAATAGTTATATCGCTGACATTATCAGATCTGAAATTATTTAAAGATTTATTTATTTATTCATTTATTAGTGTTTGAGGTTACTTTCAGTATCTTTGGCTATATCATAAGCACATCATCATGCACTATTGGTTGTGTTGATATAGTCTGCATTGAAATGGTTAGGAAATTCTTGCAGATACATATCCCTGGCACAGTTATGGGATGGAAATATGATGAAGAATGCACAGCAAAGTGTGAGGTCAATAATGTTTATAAATTATGTCATGCAGAAAGATTCATGTACACGTTTGTGAATGATGTATTGTATTTAGGTTACTTTTGCTACCTTGAGGAGTGAGAGAGATGGGGGACTCAAATATCCGAATGTCAATTTAATATTTGAATACTGCTTTCTGCAAATGGATATTCAAATATTTGTTGTGGTATTAAAGCTGATCTTTGGATTAACGGAACAGGGCTTTCAGGACTTTAGATGGGAATGTTCAGGCACTTTGATGAAAACTGTTTTCAGCATCTCTATGGCTGTGCACAGTACTGTGATGACAGAATTGGTATTTTCCCGATCTGATTGCAAAACACCTGCACACCGTCAGTCAATATTTCATAACTACTGTGTCCAGTGGCGGAAATAATTCTTATGCGTTTTACCTTCCAAGATTAATCCCCTGGACATATGCACAAAAATAGGTGGGATATAGCGAATATTGGGAGAGAAGAAGAATTGTTGAATCTGCAATTTTCCACGTCAGTGCCCGAGGACACTTTTTAGTGATCACAGCAATGCGTGTGCATTGTCACCGGTCATGCATCTAGAGGCATGCTTAACGATGCTGCAATTGGAGTTGCTCACTTCGGCGAGACGCAACTGTGTCGGGCGAAAGTGTGATAAGCAGTTCGGTCAGTTAGGTCCCAGTTTGAGTGTGCGAATTTGATGAATTTTTATTTTAAAAAAAAATCTGTTTTGAAGGATTTCGAGTGATTTTATGCCCCCCCCCCCCCCCCACCCTTTCCCTCAAAAAACAAAAAAAATGACTTGAAAGCTTTTAAAACTGATTTTAAAGCACCAAATAAAACAAATAAGAAAAGCCAAACCTGCACCCCCCCCCACCCCCCTCCCTTTTTGGATTAGATGAAAAATTTCTTAGGCATGAAATCACTTGTAATCCATCAAAACTGATTTCATTTAAAAAAAAGAAGAAATCCCCCTCCTCATAATTTTGTGCATAAAATCATGCAAAATTCCTTATCACTGAAAAACTTACCCAAGGGACCCTGACCCTCATGAATTCAATACATGTTAGAGAAGGCATGTCATTCTGAACATCTATGTATAATTTCCTGAAGATGTAAGTATATAAGAGGCCTCTCAGCCTAGACAGCTCTGCCCAGGGTCATTGCTTATAGTGGCAGCTCAATATGAGACAAGAATCCAAGTGTTATTGCTTGTGACCTTAACCTTCATGATATGACAATGGGTCAAGGTTATGACACAACGTTAGGTTATGGATAACAATCGTGTAAAGTATGAACAAGATCTGTCACAGAGATTCAATTATATAGACCAGACAAGGGCTGTGTAACAGTATGAAAGTTTTGCTGTCTGTAACCTTAACCTTGATGAAATGACTTTGGATCAGTCATGACACACCTTTGAGTCATGAGCAACAATTGTACCAAGTATAAATAAGATCTGTCAATCATACCAAGTTATATGGACCGGACAAGGGCTGTGTAACAAAATCCAAGTTTTGCTGTCTCTGACCTTGACCCTAATGATATGACATTGGATCAAAGCCGCAACACACCTTTGAGTCATGAGCAATATTGTATCAAGTATAAACAAGATCTGTCAATCATACCAAGTTATATGGACCATGCAAGGGCTGTTTAGCAATATCAAAGTTTTGCTGCCTGTGACCTTGACCTTGGATCAAAGTCATGACTCACCTTTGAGTCATGAGCAATAATTGTACCAAGTATGAATAAGATCTGTCAATCGTACCAAGTTATATGGACCGGAAAAGGGCTGTACAACAATAGCAAAGTTTTGCTATCTGTGACCATGACCTTGATATGACCTTGGATCAAAGTCGCGACACACCTTTGAGTCATGAGCAATAATTGTACCAAGTATAAATAAGATCTGTCAATCATACCAAGTTATATGGACCAGACAAAAGTGAGAGTGAAATGTCAAAGGTTTTCTGTCACCTTAACATAGGACCTGTGACCTTGACCTTAAGGGCACATACCACATTATAATTTGTGACACACGGTCTTTTGATAATACATATTGTTATACAGTTTTGTCAAAAAATATTCAGTGGTTAAGAAGTTATGGCCCGGACAAACAAAATGTTCGATGGACGGACAGATGGACGACTTAGCATTAGAAAAGCTCTGCTGACTTTGTCAGGCGGAGCTAAAAGGGGAGATTCAAATATGGCTTGTGGTTTTGGAATGAGAATGCAAAATGTTTTACAGATGGTTGAATGGACGATCTTAGTTTATCTTATAAAAATCACAGGACAAAACCAATTACAGGGGCATATCGTTTCTCCAATGTTGCTATATCATCATACCAAAGGAGATTCATATATCAGAGTTCGGACTTTTTTTTGAGAATCAAATTCCATGACTTTTCCAAAACTTTTTACCAAATTTACATAACCTTTCCCTAGTTAGTATGACCACAAGGGGCTCCCCTTTTCAGGATTTTTAAGCATGATTTTTTGAGGAAATGGCATACAACAGCAGAAAAAGCCAACATTTTTCCCAAACTTCCAGGCCTGGAAAAAAATTGCTTTCAATGACTTTTTCAGGATTCCATGACCAGTTCGAAGCAAGATATATGAATGATGGTTTTGGAGACGCAATGTTTGAACTGACGACCAACCCCCAATTTGCAAGTGTGCCACCAGATGGGCAGGTGGACGGATGGATGAATGAACAGATGGAAAATGGACAGATATCATCCAGTATACCCCTATTCTCTTCAAGAGTGGGTGGGTGGGGGGGGGGGAGGGCGTGGTTATAATAAAAGTCACAAGTCATGAATGGATAAATCATTTGACTACAATGTTTATTGGATGAAAATAATGATTTAGTGAAGGTCCAGTAATGTGAACCTGAAAATAAGTAGACTGTCATCTGCAGAATGAGGTCTGCAGAGGGTGATTTTGGTGATTCTACCCTGCAAAGGTAGCATTACTAAATTTACCCTCTCTGACCTCAATCTGAATCAAGGTCTCAGGCTCAACTCAAACAGAAAGAGGTACCCAGAGGATAAGTTGACACTCTGTATGGGATAGCATCAGAAAATTCACTCTCTTGGGACCTCATTCTGCAAATGACAAGATTGCTTATTTCCAGACTTGCATATATAATTAACAGAACAAAGAAATTTTTAAATGTACCTGCAGAAAAAATGCTGACAAGATCCCAAATTGCATGGAGATTTAGCCACTTCACCACTGAAATGATAAAAGTTTAAGCACATTGAATTTTATGAAGAATTCATTATTATTCAAGACACCTGTAAATGAATTGTTAGTCTGTGTTTTATTCTCCTGTCTTCTATGGACTTCCCTGTCCACATGATAACTCTCAAACGAATTGCCCTATCCCGCTGATTTTTGGCATACTGGTAGATAGTCACAAGTTCTCGGCCACCTATGTTTTTCAGATTCCTGGGGCATCTGGGGTGTCTGAAGGGGTGTTTTGAAAGTGGGACATGCCCATATCTCAGGCATGGTATGACCTATGGACCTAGGACCAACACCAAATGAGTCAATACTCGATGGAAATTCAAAATATGGGTCATGGTCACTAGGGGCTCATTGAGTGCATTTTTCACAATTGCTGGAAAACACATTTTTGGACCCCCCTAATGCATTCTTGAAGTTCGTACATTCTTTTTTTTACACTAAAAAAGTGGGCGTGGCCAAACATTTTGAAACTGGGTCACGCTCATAGCGCAAGCATGATATGACGTATGGACCTGGGACTAACACCAAACAAGTTGAAACTCGATGGAGGTTTAAAATATGGGTCAAAGTCACTGAGGTCACTCAGCAGTGATTGAGTGCATTTTTCAGAATTGCTGGAAATCACATTTTTGCACGAAAACGAATTGCCCTATCTCGCTGATTTTTGGCATACTCAGCGAGATAGGGCAATTCATTTTCCCTTGATCGAACCCTTTGAATGCTGTATACATATATGCCTTTTCTGGTTTCTTGGGAAAATTTATCTGATTCCTGAATGAATACCTTTAAATACTGTTAACGAAAACCTATTTCTGATTTCTTTAAAACTATTTTATCCCCGAAAAATGCCTCTGAAGTAATCCCATTACATTCATAGAGGGCGCGCTTGCTCAGTAGTTAAAGGTGCAGGCTGCAAGCCGAGAGGTCCTCAGTTCGAATCTCACCTGCAGCAACTGCCTTGTGTCTTTGGGCAAAATGCTTCACCCTCACTGCCCACATGAGGGCATGCTGACATGGTGTACTAATGTATACTGCATGTAGATGGTGCACTTGCACTAACCCTGCTTGCATGCAGTTAGTATGTTGGGGAGCCTGACTGTTGCTCGCCATTGCCTGGTGATTCTCTCCGGGTACTCCATCTTCCTCCATCCATAAAACTGTCCGACATGATGTGACCTTGGCTGTCAAAAGTGTCATTAAACCCCAATAAATAAACAAATAACATTCATAGAAGCCATGCCTTGATGGTGTAGTTGGAATATTTCTGTCTTCTATGCACTGTTTGTCAATGCGATAACCCGAATACAATCAATCCTATCTCAATGTTTTTTGTATACTGATAGAGTGCCTGCCATTAGTACTCAGTCATCTGTGATTTTGAGGCATGTGGGGCCTTGGGGCTCTAGAGGCTAAAATATGTTTACAACATGTACTGGCAAATGAGTTCGATGAAGCAATAGCCATTATCTAAAACAGAAGAGAATCTCTCATAAACAAAGGGTCAATGAGAAAGCTGTAACTGTTAAATAGAATAATATTGTATATTTATTTAGTATCATGTTACAAACTCCATTCTCAAATCATGCTGAACAAAGAATTCTTCACTTTTCAAATCATTTTTAAAATTTATTTATTCTCAATCATAACTCAGGATTGACAGGTTTTGGGATGGAGTGGTGTGTGGCTTTCCCGAAGCACCTATCACAATTATAGAGTAATGAAATGAAATATTTGAATGGTCTGTTTTTAACCCTCTTAATACTTCAATGTGAGTACAAACACCTTTAATACAACTCAAGGCTACAGAATGTTTTTGGCTTTCTTTTCTGTAACATTTAATTCTATGTGGAATGGGACACCTTTTCAGTGTGCCTTCCAAAGTAAGGCATTCTTAATCCCTTACCCAACATAACAGCAAAAACCGGTCAGTGTTATTCACAGAAATGTCTTTTCATTTTTAATTACTTTTTCCTTTTTGCTTGAAAAATACAGCTTATGACTCCCTCATTGGGATGAGCTAATTTTTAAAGGATTATTTATTTATTTATTGGTGTTTAAGGTCACATATTTCTGCACATGTGGGCATAGATGGGACCTCGGTATTTTGCCAATGACCACAAGTTTTATGGGTGGAGGAAGCCGGAGAAAACCACTAGGCAACAGTGAGCAACTGTCAGCCCCCAAATACTGACTTCACACAAGCAGGGTTAGCATTGGCTGAAGACAGGTGCACCATCGACATGCAGTATACCTACGCACACAGCGCCCCCACATGGGCAATGGGGTGAAGTGTCTTGCCCAAGGATTCATAATTCAAATAAATGGCAGAGCCAGTAATGTCAATTTCTGATTCCTTGATCGAACCCTTTAAATGCTGTGCACATATATGCCTTTTCTGGTTTCTTAGAAAAATTGTTCTGATTCCTGTGTCAATATCTGTAAATACTGTTATCGAAAACCCATTTCTGATTTGGTAAAAACTATTTTACTCCCAAAAATAATCCTCCATAAATTCTATTTCTATATAGTTATTTTTTCCTGATACTTTAACACTTTTCACACAGAGTTGAATTTACTGGATGCAGTAAATTCTGTTTCTCTAGTTTGATTATGGTTTTGCATCACCACTGATAACATATTTTATCATACTACTTCCATATAACCATTTCATTAAACCAAATAAAAGGTTTATTTAGCACACGGATGCACAAATTGCAGGCCTGGAAAAAACCTTCTAATGATTGTTTAAGTTACATGTGAGTTACATCAATCAGGAGAATAAGGTCCCAAGAAGGTGAATTTGCTGATGTTATCCCATAAAGTCAGCCAGAATCACTTCAATTTTATCCTCTGGGTATCTCTTTCTGTTTAGGCTTAGACCTTGATTCAGATTAAGGTTCACAGAGGGTAAATTTAGTAATGCTACCCCCGTTATGCAAATTCACCCTCTGGGGACCTCATTTTGCAGATGACAGTCTGCTTTTTTCCAGGCTTGATGCTAATTGCAAAATACGCGAATACAACCTGGTGCTTCAATAGTTAACATTTTGCTGATGATGATTTTACTATCTGGTAAACGCATACGTGGACATCACTGCCCACACGTGGATTATGACCAGCCCACAGGGACTGTACTCTAAATAAATATGATTGGGGAAATTAATACACAAGAGGTGCACATCGGAGATGCAGGCATCGAGTTGTGGTGGCAATCGGAGACTGTTACATGTCCATAACTCGGTCATCATATGCCAGTTGTCAAATCTGGAACCTTTGTTCAAGTTATAATGCTAGTAAGTTCAGAATTCGTAAAAATTAATTAAGGCCTATAACTCTGTAACAAAAAATCGAGCAGGACCAGTTTTCGAATCCGCTTGAAATATCATTGCAAAAGACCTGTATGGCAAATATTAGTCAAATCTGGGAATGTTTGTTCAAGTTATTGTGCTAACAACATCAAAATTGGTAAAAATCAATTAATTAAGGCCACTCTATTATATATCTCCCACATTTCTAAGTGAAAGTTATAAAAAAATCTGAAATTTTGAACTTTATAAAAAAAATCTTCAAAAAAGAAGGAGAAATTTTAAACCTGTCAATCTAAAGCCGGAAAGCATATGAAGTCACAAAAATCGAAAGTTGTTAAACATGAAAATAAGATTCAGCCCCATATATGAACGAAATTCTGATTCCACAATAGCATTCAAAGGTGGTGATGCCCTCTGTTCATTTCCAAATTGTGGCATATATATTTATGTACATATAATTATTAATTATCTCAAACAAAAAGGGAGTGTTTGTAATATTTAATTCATAGCATCCTTTTTTGTCAAGAACTTCTCTGATTCTATTAATTCGTTTTGTCCTTTTACCGGAAACATATTTGTTTCATGTTTTTGCTGACAATTCGTGAAAAAGCTATGATATTTTTGATTCAACAGACTATTGCATGAAGAAAACTGTTTATTTTGAAAACTAATTTGTTTTTATATAACAGCCAGTTATCAGTGCGAATACAGAAGTTGGCCCCAAACGCAGTCAGTCCACGAGAGAAGTCGGCCCAAAACAAAGTCGGCCCATGAGAGAAGTTGACCCAAAACAAAGTTGGCCCACAAGAGAAGTCAGCCCATGGGAGAAGTCGGTACCAAACGAAGTCGGCCCATGGGAGAAGTATTATAAAATAGATTTTATTAAGGTTGTACTCACTTTTATGTTAGAAATCAAAAACTTGATGAGATTAAATAACTTATCCAACATTTTCAAACTAAACTTATCCAACACTGAATTGAAGCAACTTCTTTCACTGAACAACGGGCACTTCGACAACCAGAACAAGCCCCACTTGTTCCTCGGGTTCCTGATATCACAGAATTGCTTAGTTAGTCAGATACAGTAGAATCCTCTTAATTGAATATCAATTTTGCCATTGAAAATTATTCAATTAACAGGAGTATACAATTAACAGGGATTTCATCAGTGTCCTGTGTTCTGGAGGTAAACAGAGCATTTATTCTATTATATCTTGTTTGACAGAGCTCATAGAGCTCTGTCAAACAAGATATAATAGAATAAATGCCTGTATTGGATGTTGTGAGGCCAAAAAGGTTGATAAATAAGGGTAATTTGGTGCGTGCCACAGTAATTTTTTCGACATATTACAAAATTTATATACAATTAACAGGAGTTTACTCTACAACCCATATGCAGTTAACAGATCAAATTTGTACTGAGGGTATGGTAAATGGTTTTGTGTTTGAAAATTATATTCAATTAACAGGGATATACAATTAAGAGATATCCAATTAAGTGGGCTCCACTGTACAATAACATGAAATTATTTCCAACGGTTCACAGCGGTCAGGCAAACTTTTAATAGACAGTCATGGCTACTCATACACTAAGAAATCGGATTGTCCAACATGGCGCTGCTCTGTCAGAAATAAGTACAATACATGTAAAGCTACTGTAAAACAAATTCGTGAGAACTTTACACCTGGGCCACAAAGCCACAACCATTCAGGTCAGCCTGGGATGTCTTCAAAAATTAAAATTGTCAAGAAAGTTCACCATTTTGCGAAGGGTGATATATTTCGTTCTGCCTTTCACTGGTGGAAGATGTGTTTGCGACAGATATTCAGCTCAAACAACCAACAACTAGTTGATCGAAACAGTCAAATCTAGCTCGAAGCAGCAACTATCAACGCCAAAAAGGCCGCCCCATTCAGTAAATAATAGGTGATAATGCTGCCTTGTTTTTTTATCACTGATAATACCACCACCTAATATCAGTTTCTAGAAAGCTCCTTGGGCATTCTAGGAATTAATGTTACATACTGGTATTTTCAATGGTTAAAAAACAAGACTACCTTTAGTGTTTTGAAATTTCAGTAAATAATTGTCACTGATAACCCCATTAACTGCTACGTTTATATCTGTTTTCCTCTACTACTCTTATTATAGGGAGGGAGATTTTTTTCAGCATTTTATTTCATCAAATGGCGCAAAGCAGGGCCCAAGACCACTGGAAGTAGTCCTGTAGTTTGTGGGGCCGACTTCTCTCGTGGGCTGACTTCTCCCAAATTGTTGGAGCCGACTTCTCCTATGGGCCGAGTTCTCCTGTAGAGTGCAGGGCCGTCCTCTCGTGGGCCGACTTCTCCGAAATTGTTTGGGCCGACTTCTCTGGGGCTGAGTTCGCAATAGGCTGACCTCTCTGCGCACTCCATCAGTGCCAGCCAGATAACATAAAAACGACTTTAAATTGTACATTGACAGTTGAGAGTCTCTCTCTCAACTATGCTAATAGGAAATGCAAAGATAAGATTAAACTGCTTATTCGCCAAATATCATAAACTTGCAAATTTCAATTAATTTGGCGAAATTTACAGTTTAATGTTATTGAACTAAAAATGAATGTTTTATTATGCTTAGTTTCCATCACTCCTCTTGTCATTATTGCCGTATTTGGGTTGCATATCCTATCACTGACCAGTCTGGGAGGGGGGGGGGGGGGGAGGAGAGTTAACAGGAAGGATCAATTCAGCATTGAGTCAGTTCGGCCTTGAGTCGACTCAGCCTGACAATTAGTGGGGCAACTGGGTTTGATGCAGGTCATGTGAGATACAGTTAACAATAAATTTTCAAGCTTTATTATGTTTTATTTCACAATTTTTGTCATTTCAGTAAATTACACTTAAAATGAAAAGAAAGAAGAAAAACAATAATGATGCAAACGAAATTAAAATACCAATGAAAATATGAACATAAAGTATACTTGAGTGGAAAATAATCATGATTTCTGGGGAATTTTCTTTTAGAGAATTTGAGGAGACTACGATTAATAGTACTTATGTATGAAAATATGACATGCCTAACAGGGATATGCATTATAACAAGATATTCCCACTAAGCATGACAAATTTTCATTTATGAAAAACACTGTGAATACGGGAAATTTATTATCTCTTGAGGACTCCAATTAATAGTACTTTGGTATGAAAAATTATACATTTTGAATAAAAGGGTATTTATTATCTTTTGCGAACTACTTGGCTATTTTTTTACTCAAATGTGGAGCTGAATAAATATATGAATACTGTTTCAAAGTGTTCAAAGTGAGATCAAAGTCCCTGCAGTTGAGGGGGAGAATTGGGAAAGGCAAGGAGAGTGTTAGAGATGGGCTGTATTGACATTTTTGGTTCAGTATCGGTATTTTTCTACCAGATACCTCGGTTTCGGTATCTATATCAATGTATTTTTAATAAACCAAAATGTCAAATTGGACCCTTTGAAACATGTTTAATTTGGTATGAGCAATCACTCACTGGGTTCATACTTATTCATTTATTAGGGTTTTAACAACACTTTTTGTTCCAGGGTCATATCATGTCGATGAGTTTTACAGGTGGACGAAGCCGGAGTACCCGGAGAGAACCACCGAGCAGCTGTCAGCTCTCTAACATCGTAACTCTGAACTTTGCACTACAACACATGCAGGGTTAAATTGGTTGAAGAGATACGCAGTACGCCTTAGTACACAGCGTAATCGAGCCCCCATGTAGGCAATCAGGGTTAAGTGCCTTGCCCAAGGACACAACGCGGGTGCGCAAATCTGTTGCTGAAATGGTCACCCATCCAACTACTAACCATGCTTGATGTTGCTTCACTTCGATGATCTGACGACAACTGTGTTCATACAATACTAAACAAGTTTTAAAAGACCAAATGTATCACCATAGACCATTTTTGATTCATTTCATTTGAAATGAGTTTAAATATGGCAGACTGTAGTCTGTTTATGTATGTGTGTGTGTGTGTGGGAGGGGGGTAGGGCGTTGGGTGTGTTTGACTATGTGTGTGTGCCTTTCAGTTTGTAATATATCATTACCTTAAATGTGGCTTAAAATATGTTCTTCTGGATTGATAATGCGATACCGCCACTGGTACATACACCTTTGCTGAAAAGTACATTTTAGACATTCTTGGGAATAGGGATCTCCAAGTTTATTATTAGTTGATGTCATATGAATACTTTTGGAAATTGGATCTATAATGCAAACGTCCAGACTCCCACACCACAAATGGCCATAATAGAATATATCACTCACTCCCACTAGTACTCCCCCACCCCTTACAAGCTTCTCCCCATCAGGTGACCAGGTCACCCCTACCACTTGTGAATGTTTGTGTGTGTGACTGTCTCTGTGTCATTCTGTGTGTCTCTGGAACGTGTGCGTGCGCATTCAGGCAATTGGTTTTGCTGTCCCAACAATGGGCAATATTTGCCCGTGTAACTGTCTATTAACAGCTTTTGGTGAGAGGCACAATCCACAATTCACAAAAACTGAATGCTCGAAGGAAGTCCCAAGTTTTTCTTTTTTTTATAAATAGTTGCATTTTATATTTATTCTTTTATTTATTTATTTCCATTTTATGTAGAGAGTTTGGATTAGAGTGTGATTTTCAACATATTTGCCACGACAGCCACATGCTCCATCATTGTTTACACTACAACAACTTACCTATTTTCATTTTAGAGCAGCGGTAGCCTATTTTGGATTTCTTGAAATTGGAAGTTTATGAGGGGGTGGGGGCAGGGGAGGCAGTACTGGTCAAAATGAGTGAAAAATTGTGCCAACTGAGTTCTTGCTTCAGATATTTTTTGTCAAGGCAAGCTAAACTGCGATTGGCACTGCACAAATTTCACGTATGATCCGACTAATTTCCATACAAATTACCTATACATTTCCCATAGGAAACCTATGTAAATTTCCTATAGGAATCCTATTTTGATTCCTATAGGAGTGTTTCATATTGCCTCCTCAACATAAATATGAAAACAGCAAGTACATGTTTCATTTTACCAATTCCAGAAAGTCTAAAAGTGTGAATAGTATTCAGCTGAATGAAGAGTGTTCTCATAACGTGGAAAGTATCACCCATGTATCACTGTACTCATCCCATGTTTACACAAACATCAATCAGGGAAAAAACTTCTTTTGGAAAAACAATGAAAACAAAAAAATCAATTCAAACTTCTTAAAGTTAATAAATGTATAGAAAATGTTCATTTCCTACATATTACCACTGAAGACGGTTTGGGTTCTACTTGCGACCGGTTTGGGTCAAAATGTTGCGGCCGGTTTGTGTCAAAATGTAGTGGCTGGTGTGAGTAAAATTGCAGCAGACGGTTTGGCCAAAGGAAGGTTTGGGTGTATTCAGAATTTCTATTACCGGTATTTATGTTTTATTTAACTAAAATACACTTAAAATATAAGTTTACTTGATTATATTAATTTTGTCTCCATCTGAAAGTGGGTCATTTCAGCCTTGAAAGTGAGTCAATTCGGCCTGAAATTAGGCCGAAGCAACTCAGGCCAAATTGACTCAAGGCCAAATTGACCCCAAAACGAGTTAACCTCCTCCAGTTAGGCGTGTGTGTGTGTGTGTGGGGGGGGGGGGGGGGGGGGGGGGAGGCTGTCTGTTGAAAATATTGATTGGTCTACCCCAATAATGAATATGGACTCTTCTAATTGCTGGCACTGAACTGGCATGGCAGATACCACTAGTGTTCAAAGGGTTAAATGTATAAGGAAATGCTGAATTATGACAGTAACTTGCCACTGGCCACAGAGTGCAGCTTTCTCAAAACAACACACATTTATATGCCCTCACAGTATATTAGTACTCCACAATATTTTCAACGAGTGCATTTTTTAGCTCCCGTAAAATTGAAAACATGGGTGCTGACGGGAGCAATTGGAATTCCAGTCACTTCGGCCTTATTCACTTTGGCCCCAATATGCCAGGTCATTTCGGCCCCAAAAATATTTTCCTATATATTTATATATTCTAAATTGATGAATGAATGGATGTGTAATTTTATTTGATTTATTTATTTATTTATGAATGAATGAATTAATTTCGGTGTGGAAATGAGAAGAAAAAAAAATTTGTTTCTGAAGAAGGTTCCTCTTTCTTTACTTTGATCACAAAACAACAATGTGATTAATGTGTTGACACCAATAACACACTGTCCAAGCAGGAAAATGTGTATTCCCTTGTTTGACTTCTGCTATTGTTCCGCTAATTGATTTATCACCTATTATTACCACTCAGTCTATAAGTTACTAATCGATTAACATAAGTTTGGAGGCCTGTTAAAACTCCATAATTTCAGCTGGGCCGCAGGCGATAATGGTATAAATAGCCATTAGCGGCCCAGCTATTTTTAGATTCTATGGTCTAATGAATTACTCCCATTCGGATGACGTCTCTTTGTATTTCTGAACTGAAGTCGAACGCGCGATCGAAACAGAAATATCGAACCGACTTTAGTGATTATTTCTTCCAGCAATTCCCTCGTGCGGTTAGCTGTAACAGAGAGTGGTAATAATAGTATTAACATGATTGTTGTCAGGCATCATGATTCATTAGCGGCCCTGCAGCAATGATGGACAGCCCTTGGGCTTATTAACGGCCCTCGACTTCGTATCGGGCCTTTTATAAACCCTCGGGCTGTTCATCATTGCTGCAGGGCCGCTAATGAACCATAATGCCCTCCAAAATAATGTTACTGTTATATTATTACCACTTTGCAGGGCGTTCCCTAGTGTATTAACGCTGTTATACCGAGCGTTCAAAGTAAATAATGCATGGCAATCTCCTAAGTTCCGGGCCGCGGGCCGATAATGAAAATAATCGCTCTCTGGCATCATTGTTACATCACGTGATCACCGCTTGTTCTCGATCGGCAAGGAGCTGAATCGAAACGACGATACCAGGGAAATGATTCATAAACGACCGAACTTTTCTTACCAATGGCTAGATTGTTGTTATTAGGTAAGTAATCCAGATTATTTTTATTATGAAGCAATTGTAAGAAGCCGTCATTGCCGAAAAATTACATCACTTTCCTAATTTCGACGTTCATGCACTCAATTTGTGACACGGGAATTCCCCCAAATTGTCGCCCCTGATCTCTCCGATGCGCATTTGTAAACAAACAGACGACACCTCCGTTTCAAAATGTCTCAATCAAGTGATTTAAGCGATTCTCAGTTGAACTTTCTAGAAAAAAGCGCTAGGCCTGATAGCACTTCAAGATCGACATTGTATGGGTTGAAGAAATTTATGAACTGGGTAGAAAAAAGACAAAAAGTGTGTGATTTCGAGGTCATTTCTCCTCAGGATTTGAATGAACTTCTGAGAAAGTTTTATGCGGAGGTGAAACCCAAGAAACCAGGCTCAAATTTAAGTCCAAGTACCTTCACCTGTATTCGGGCAGCTATCCATCGCACTATTACATCTGCTCCGATAAGCAGACCTATTAATATTATACATGACAAGGAGTTCACGTCAGCCAATAAAATGTTTGATGCCAGATGTAAATTATTCTTCAAATGTGGCAACCCAAAACCGAAACACAAGCCTAGCATTGGGGAAGCAGATATGCAAAAACTTGGAACCTACTTTTCCAAATATAATTGTTCGCCTAAAGTGCTACTAGAAGCTGTCTGGTTCTACCTTTGCTACAGTTTTGGCAGGAGAGGCCGAGAAGGCTGGACAGCTATGACCAAAAATACATTTGCTGTAGGCAAGGACTCTGATGGTGTAGAATTTGTTGAACAAGTTCAGACAGAGGTGACAAAAAATCATCAGGGAGGCAGCAAACAAAGTGATATAAATTACAATAGTCAAAAAATGTATGGAGATGGCGTGAAGATTTACAAGTTCTATATTTCAAAATTAAATGAAAACTGCAATCGTTTATTTCAAAGAGCAAAGTCATCTTTTGGCCCACATGATACTTGGTTCAGAAATGAACCTGTCGGCAAAAACACTCTCTCAAACATGATGCCGCATATATCTATACAGGCAGGGCTGTCACAAAAGTACACTTGTCACAGCGTCAGAGCATCAACAATAACAACCTTATTTCAAGCTGGTGTAAACCCCGAGAATATTATATCTGTGACAAATCACAAAAATACAAGTAGCCTAAAGCATTACATCAATGACACTTCCACAGCACAAAAGAGACAGTGTTCTAACATTTTAGATGCTTCTATCAGTGTTTGTACTGACAATGATGAGTGGTCTGATGAAGATGACTTTAACACGGGTTGTTTTGATTTAGATTTCAGTAGACTAGGGTCTAATACTTGTAGTGAAAGAAACGAGTCTGTAGCATCTGCTGCTGAAATACAGGAAGACAAATGTGAAAACACTAGTGCCCCTGTACAAAACCTCTTTGCCAATGATGGAATAATTACCATTCCACAGGATGCGCCAGTTGGTTCTGTTTTCAATATTGATGTGCCAACGTCGAACACACTCCAGTCTTATAATCCACAAATGCAAATGACACACAGTTTCCTAGCCGGTGCAACATTAAATAACTGTACAATCAACTATAACTGTATTCCAAACTGAACATTGAGTACATCAGCTGTTTATTTTATGCCACAGATTGACATTAAAATATTGTTTCAAGTTTATTCAGTTTATGCTTTATGCTTTGAAAATATATTATGGTACAAATTCAATTAACCCTTTACCCAACAAATCACTCAAAACCGCCCAGAAAATCGCCCAATGAAAGGTTCTCACAGCATGAAATACCATGACTGTTTTATCATAAAACCATGCAATATGGGTATCATTGGAATAGGCTGAATAAGCCGATTCCAATGATAGCCATATTTGCAGAATTCCCTTCAGTTATACCCATGAAAATTTTGAGAAAATATGAGATTTTGATTACTTTTTCAAAAAGCTTTGTTGGGTAAAGGGTTAACATCTTACCCTATTGTGGCCTTAACACAACATAAGCCCAAATCAGTTATTTTTTGTAACACTGGTAATAATAGTAATAACATTATTTTTGCGAGCATTATGGTATATTATTACCACTTTGCAGGGCGTTCCCTAGTGTATTAACGCTGTTATGCCGAGCGTTCAAAGTAAATAATGCATGGCAATCTCCTAAGTTCCGGGCCGCGGGCCGATAATGAAAATAATCGCCCTCTGGCATCATTGTTACATCACGTGATCACCGCTTGTTCTCGATCGGCAAGGAGCTGAATCGAAACGACGATACCAGGGAAATGATTCATAAACGACCGAACTTTTCTTACCAATGGCTAGATTGTTGTTATTGTTATTTTTTGTAACACTGGTAATAATAGTAATAACATTATTTTTGCGAGCATTATGGTATATTAGCGGCCCTGCAGAAATTATTAACAGCCCTCGGGCCAATTAGCGGCCCTCGACTTCGTCTCGGGCCGCTAATAAGCCCTTGGGCTGTTAATAATTTCCGCAGGGCCGCTAATATACCATAATGCCCTCAAAAATCATGTTATTGTTATATTAGCGGCCCTGCAGAAATTATTAACAGCCCTCGGGCCAATTAGCGGCCCTCGACTTCGTCTCGGGCCGCTAATAAGCCCTTGGGCTGTTAATAATTTCTGCAGGGCCGCTAATATACCATAATGCCCTCAAAAATCATGTTATTGTTATATTGATGAAAAGGAACCATCTGCAAATAATGACATTCCAATTTTCAAACAACTTCACACTTCATCTGATTTTGAGTTGAGTTTCGACTGTATTATGAACATAAACCATGCATTGTTGTCAATACATACCTTATCCTGAAAATAGGGGCCAAAAATAATGGGGAAAATGACCTCGGAAACGAAGTAAACATAAACCATGTGTAGTTTTCTATACATGCCTCAATCTGAAAACAGGGGCCGAAATGACCCAGGGGACGAAAAGACTGGGGCAGAAGTGACTAGGGCCGAAATGACTTTGGGGCCGAAGTGACCAGAGGAAATGAATTGGGGTTGAAGTGACTGGATATCGAGCAATTGCACTTGGAGTCGAATCAGTCTCATTTCAACCATTCCTGAAAAAAAATAATCTGCGTACCACGATGAACATTTCAGTTGATTGAGTAGTGACAGTAGGGCATCAAAAGTTTGAGGAAATGCTGTCATGATCTAACAATTTTTTTTTCTCAGTTTCTGCACTGTTGACTGTGAATGATCAAACTTCGCGCGTTGACATGTCAGTTACAAACGAGGAAGTATATTTTCCATCCCATGATGCCTCACAAATCATGGGGAAAACAGGAAGAGGAGGCTGAGGAAATTTAGCGGAAATATTTTCTCCGTTTGATGTCAAAACAGTTACAAACAGAAGTAGATGAAGTGCGTGATCGAAGAGAGCACTCTCTAGTTCTTTAGGTTGTTGTTTATTCAGTGAATTGGAACACGAATGATTGCCCTTGTCCCCTGTATCCAATTTGATGCGATAGTCTTTACAGGCTCACCTAATTTCGTGGCAAAAGAGGACCCAAGCACCTGCTGTCAATACACTCATCCTGTCAATATGTGTCTCAGTGCACGGGAACAAATTTCCCAAACACTGAAGCAGAACATTCAATATGTAACTTGAGGTAGTTATTCAATACTCAAATTTGCACACACAAACTGGTTTCAAAATATGCAAAACGTCGCTTTGGGAAGGGTCACACTCACAGGAAAAATTGTTGCATTTCCAAAATAATAAAATGTTACATTTCTCAGTCTATAGTTTTAATGTTCCATCATTTTTGACAGACCGCCTCATGTCGGTCAAAAATGCTGTATCCTAGTTCTCCATGGACTGACTTTAGTTTCGGTCCTCCTAAACACAAATCAAATGGCCACTGAGTGATGACTACCAATGGCCGCCCGTTTCAACCACAATTATCGCATTTAAAAACATATTTCCAATTAAATAATCTTTATTTGACGTGGGGTGACTGTTTCCAACCATGGTAAAGGTGTAGAATAGTGCTCAAACGACTAGTGAATTCCAAAGTCGACTAGTCAATACCCAAAAGTCAAGTTGACTTCGACTCGTCATTGGTGATAACTTGTCTCCATAACAGTGTTGGTGTTCGGTAGAATGCTTAAGGTCCAAATTTGGCTTCACTTGGGCATTCATATACAGCAACTTACTGGAACATTATTCTGTTAATGTGCTTTTAATTATGCTAAGAGTGAAATTATATAGTCTTATTTAATTTGCCTTGTTGCGATTTATGGGAGAGTGCCTATAGGCACTCTCCCATAAATTGCAATAAGGCAAATTAATAACATATCCTGATAGCCCAAAATAATTCAGCACTCTACTAGTACGAGTTAAAACAAACTACTGTCACTACTATTAGATGGCAATAGATGTATACATTGATTGCACAATATTGCTGTTCAAACTGTCTGTCAGTGGCACAGAAGGGATACTTTTACCTAAAAGCTTGAACTCCTCCGACTAGTCGACTGCACAGTTGAGAGTCAACTACTGGTTTGCCCAGAGTCGACATCGACTAGTCGACTAATCGTTTGAGTTACTAGTGTAGAATAGGGGAGTTTTCATTTTTTTTTTTAAAAAATAACACTTTTCTCGCTATTTTTTTTTCCTGTTTTCTTAAAGTAAACTATATTTTGAACAAAATGACATAAAATTAGGTACCTCTATCATGTTTTAACATGCAAGAGAATAGATTTTAAATGCCATTGAATTGCGAGTTTCGCAATCGCCATTTGTTTCACCCGCTGAAAAGTTTGCAGTGTCTTTTGTTTTCATTCGTTGTTACGAGTGACGTCACAGGGGAGAAATCATTCTATATGATAGCAGGTGTGCTTCGCTTGTGTGCGTATTCCTCGATTTAAGGTCAGTTCAGTTAGGACCAGGGTGAGCTCATTGGTAAGCTAACCCTGGCCCTCACTAGACTGACCCTAAAATTTGATCTAGCGTCAGTTTAGTGGGGGCAGGGTTTGTCAGCCGAATTTCAATTACTAAACTCTCCCCCTATTATAGCGATAATGGAACGGAGCGATTGCAGTGAGTTCGACGGCACTGTCGCAATAAAATCGTTGATATTTCTTTAAAAAAAAACCGATAAAAGTATGTGATTTTGTTCAAAATATAGTTTACTTTAAGAAAACAGAGAAAAAATAGCGAGAAAAGTGTTATTTAAAAAAAAAATGAAAAGTCCCCTATTCTACACCTTTACCCCAACCATTGGTTTTGTAAATTAATTGCTTTTTTTCCCAGCAAAAAGCATTATAATAGTTCAAAGTTTATCTTCATATCCAGTGTGAGAAAGTGATCATCACCGATGGCTGCATGACTCCGCCATTTCAAACATATTTGCCGACTGTAAAAGTATAATTTCCATTAATTTATCTGTATTTCGTGAGTGGTGATCATCTTCAGCCGGTCATACTAAACAGGGAGGGATACTGAGGTGAAAGAAAATAGGGGTGGGAATAGGGTGAAAATGGTATGGAGTGGTGCATTATGAGTATATAAATATATTTAAGCAGTATGTGCATGTAGCTTTGTGATGGTAGTAGGTAGCTTAGTAGGTAGCTTGGTAATTAGTATTTACAGTGGCTGCACCTCCGTAAGTGAAGGTGTGAGCTGTTAATCACCTTGTGACTTGTTACTGGTCAGGCATTTGAAGGAGAACTAAAATCCAAAGTATTTGAATCAAGACAGACACATGTATACTGACATTCATTCCATAATTATGGACAAATAACAACTGTGAGAATATGATTAATTTTATAAAATTGGAAAATGAATGGAGAATTTTGAAGATACTGTTATGGAACAATATCGTGACATCAGGAATAGTATTTTTGGAAGTGGTGATTTTTTCCTCGCCCACGATGCAAAGAAACTTGCCTAAGACTAGAGACGTGGTCAGCACTCATGGCTGAACAATGAACAACGACGAATTAAAAGGTACTGATTTACGTTACGTTATTAACAATTCTAAAAATGAAACTTCGACTGACAGATGTTTGGTTATATCTAAAATGGCGGCAACTGCTAAAAAAACCTGGTCAGGTAAAGAGGGTGAAAACCTCGAAAACGAAAAGTATCAACAAAAAACCAAGGCTAAATTAAAGCTGTTGACACTGAGCCGAAATTGCTAAAAAAATACACTATATATACATACACTAAATACAAGCTACAGCTTTACGTGTACCTTACACAGTTGACCAATACTTACAGTAGGCTACAAAGATTAATAACGGCATAAAGCCAATAATGGCAATGCGATAAACAAAATAAATAAATGAAAAATATTTTTTTTAAAAACTTTAAAGCTGCCAGAACTGAAAAGTTCTGCTAGTCTCAAGCCCAGAAACAAGTTGAAGGAGTTTTATTTTTATCAATATTATGGTGATCTGTTTTGAGATACCCAATTAGCAGTCAGGCGTTTCATCCAGATACTGATGTAGCCTATTAATTACCAAGCTGCCTACTAAATACCGAGGGGCAGTTTTTGGCAATGGCTCAGTCAATATATCTTGCATTTACGCAAATAAATCAATGATTATATCACATATATTGCTTCAAAGGACTAAATTATATGTCTGCACATGTATTTAAACCCTTCAAATGACTCTTACTTACTTATTTTCCTCCACCTCGGTATCCCTCGGTGTTTAGTAGGCCCCTCTTCAACAGTTGGTTTGGGAAATTAATTGATATTTTCAGAAGAAACCTTACAATACATATAGGTAAAAATTCATTTCCGCATCGAGTGAGTGAAAGCGATCGTCAATGATGGCTACCGATGGCCACACAATTTAAAGACAATTATCACATTTAAAAAAATAATTCAAATTAAATAATATTTATTTGGAGTGGGTGTCTGCTTCCAACAATTAGTTTTGTAAATTAATCCGATTTTTTCAGCAAAAAAAATATAATAGGTCAAAGTCCATCTCCCCATGTAGGGAGTGAAAGCGATCATCACTGTTGGCCGCTCAACACCAGCTGTTTCAAATATACAGTTAAAACTAGAAGTCCTGTCATGAAATGCGCACAAATAGTACGTTGATCTGCGTGTTAATGTACGCGTTATGGTCATAGTAAAGCTATCAAATTCTGTACATATGGCCTATGCACAAGCAATGTTTCAGCCAATGGACCTCCGGGTAACCTGGAGGTCCATTGGCAGAAACATTGCATGTGTTTGCCATGAGTAACCAGGAGAACCTGCCGTGATTTGGATGCCATTCGATATGGCAATTGCGCGCAATTCCAACGCGCAATTAAGCCTAGATAAGCGCACTATTCGTGACAGGACTTATAGTTTTAACTGTATTTGCCGACTGTAAATATACTGTCAAAGTATAATTCCCACAATTTATCTTATTTAAGCTTTGGATAATCATATTCATCCAATTTGTGAATAAATATTCGACGGATTCGGAGCAAAAACGGGGAAACTGTTTCTGATATGACTTGAATCTTATTCTCTCTGGTAGGGCGGTCACGATTTTTTAATTTAGGAATCGATTAATCTTCGCAAATAATCGATAATAATCGATTAATCGTACCTAGATGACCCCCCCCCTCCCTCTTCTCCTCTTTGAAGTCATTAAAATGAAGTTCAAATCAGCTGACCAACCTCAAGTAAACAATGAAGACAATCCTCTTTTAGGTACGTTCAAAGCTTTGATGTTCTGAACTTTTGAACCGTCAGTATAATAATCAAGACTGGTCGTCAGTTACGAACTTCAAAGCTTTGATGTACCTGAAAGACAAATGCTTTAACTGAAACTAACTGCTTCTTGAGGTTTAACTTCGACATTCTTGACCTTTTAACTTCAGCAACAATAGTTTTTCATCCGATTTGTTTTTAATTATTAAATGTCTAAAACGGGGTAAAATTTAGCAATTCATTGACAACGAAAAATAATACTTATCGATTTTGGCGTGACCGATCGACAATTGATGAATCGTGACAGCCCTACTCTCAGGCTGACAGAATTACCAGTGGCCATCTAATTCCATCAGATTTCCATAAAATTAAGGGATTCAGTGTGAACAAACATGGTTCGAACAATAGGAGAATAGGACCTCAGGGAGTTGATTTTATTTTGCATAAAATATGTTAAAAAATCCTCGAACAGTCACCATGCAGTGATAGCTTCCAATTCGAATTGTCTTTTGATAGTACGATAATTGCTTTCACGCCTCCTGCAAGCATTGAACAGAACTGTACATACATGTACATGTATATTGATGCATGAATATGAGGAAAGTACTGAAAAATATTTTGAACGTTAGTTTTACCGTTGAAAGTTTCCACACTTACATTGAGGATATGAGAAAATTTCATCAGGCATGTTCAGGGTAGCTCCAAATTGTTATTTTAGGATGGATTTCTGTTATCCTTTTCCAGTAAGATGCCTTAGAACCCCCTCCAATAGTGTCATTTAACCCTTTAGCTACTGTATCAGTCAAACCATCCAGTACGATAAATGACAACTGCCAAATATTTAATATTTGCTTTTTTTTTCTTAAAAAATATAGCTTATGACCCCTCAGTGGTATGAGATCGCTCCAGTGAGGGGTCATGAGCTAAGTTTTTGAAGCAAAATATGGAATCGTTCTGCAGGTGGGGTGTGGTGGTGGCATGTGTAGTGTTGAAACAACTCATGAATTTCCGAGTCGACTAGTTGTCGGCCGAAAATCGAGTCAAAGTCGTCTAATCGGCAGCACACTATGTAATTATAACGATCACTTACTACAACTGTGTTAACAAGATGTGTGCCCAAAGAGTCTGTGGATCTTATGCATAAAACACTGAACTGCATCGAGAAACCTTTGTTTCAGAATAGTTTCACCTTTCAGTAGTTTGAGCAGGGGGGAGGGGTTAGGAAAATTAGGAAAAAATTTGCAGACACCGATGCCGATTTTTGTTTTTGACCAGTCCGAGGACCCACCCCATGTAATTTTTTTCCAGTTTTACAATTTTTTTCCGGGGTTATCTGAACCACCCACCCCCACTAAATACATGCTTCTGCATCATCCTTCCCACCATACTGCACCATAACCAATTTTATCATACAGTATTGAGTGATTGACCTTGTACAGTAGGACAGGTCTTGAAAGAACATCCGTTTTATCAGACCAAAGTGGTCTCTTAAGGCAGATGGTCTCCCATAACAAATCAAATATAGAGTAAAGCTGGTATGTCCATGTATGTCCATATAAAACATGGTCTCCAAAGACATCGGTCTCTTAAGGCATGTTCTATTGTAATTCATTCACACTCTTGAATGTCATATCATTAACTTTTTACCTCTAGTTATTTATTTATTTATTGATGTTTAAGGTCACATACTTATGCACAATGGCTAATCACAGAAAGTATAAATTCTCTTTTCCAAGACGAATAGATTCTCTTCAAAATTCTCTTCTGGAATCAATCTTCCAAATTCACAAAGAAGCACTGCTTCTATAATAAATGCACTGTTCTGAAGCAATAATAATCTCCAATGGAAACAACTGAACTTGTGAGTCTTTCTAAAATGGCTTTCTAAAAATGAGTTTTTGAATGAATGAATGAATGAATGAATGAAAGGTTTTAACACGCCGAAGGCGCGCAGGGACAATGTGGGATTTACAAATCCCTTGCGACCCGGTTAACCTTATTTTTTCCCTTGGATCACACAGGCCTAGCTTTCCTATTGCCCAAAATGGAGTCTGAGGGGGTTATGCACGCGGCTAGAATACCCGGCAGTTTACGCTGGAGTGTTAGATGGTCAATACTCAATCCCTCAACGCCTTTCAATCCCTCAACGCCTTTCAATCCCTCAACGCCTTTCAATCCCTCAACGCCTTTGAGTTTTTGAATTCTGTTGACAAACCTTTATATAGTAACCAGATAGAATGTCCTAGAAGATGAAATGTCTACAAAGTTCTAACAGTTTCTAGGTGATTCTGTCATAGTTCAAGTAAACAAGTTCCTTGACCTACTTAAACAATCAACAGCTATATATACAATAGATTAGTGTAACAAAGATGTAAACAAAGGTCACTCAGTGCAAACGAGTCAGACCAGTCAGAAAATGCAGAAATAAAAAATATCTATCTCATATAATTATCAACTAAGGATATATCAATCTCAATATAATATGGGGTCTATAACACAACTGATGCTTTGCAGCCCTGCCCTTTAGGCCTACTCCTACCAACGTGACTGAACCTATGAGTATATTTGGAAAAATTCCTATGCGTGTCCCAACCAACACAAGAGGGTTCCCAAAACTTTTTTGATTAGAAACACCTGTTGGTTTAATTTTCCTATTTTTTATAGTACAACATATGAAAAACTATTCCACATACCCTAATTTATGCCTAGGATTTATTACATAGGATCGATAGTACAGTGCCACTCACCCAGAAAACCGTAAAATATAGGCAAAAATCCAGGTAAAATTCTAGAAATTATAGAACTTGGGTAAATAGATAAAAACATTCGGGCAACTCAGTACATGGTAGGCCCACTACCCTCTCCCACACACACACACTCAATACTGACACACTAAACATTAAGAACCCTGCATGTCTATGTCACCTCCCTGTGCTTGCCCTTCCCTTGAAACCATTGATTTGGTTATCGAGATGGGTTACATGTAACCCTTTACCTAACATGAAAAGCAGGCGGCACTTTCAAATAAAATTCTTGAATAACTAATTTTTTTCGTCCAAAACAGCTTATGACCCCTCATTGGAATGAGATCGTTCCAATGAGGGATCATAAGCTATGTTTTTGAGACAAAAAGTGGATGGAGATTTTTGTGAATAGTGCTTTCTGGCTTTGGCGTTACCTTGGGTAAAGAGTTAAATAGCAGTGATTAAAATGTTTTTTATTTGCGAAGTTATAGCGCACACATTTTGAGATTTTAAAAAAGACATTCTATTTCAAATTTTGACAAAGAATGTATGGCTTCCTTTCATTTTAATGTGAGTGGTACATGTACATACTCGTAGAGTGACTATTAGAAACTATAGATGACACACTGTTGCCAGGAATAGATGTTTTCTGAGTATTGTCATCTTGACACTGCGTTGGGACTGGTGAAATTATGATCGATTGACAAGGCATTGCTATGAGAATATCGGGATATCCGATTGAAAATGTGGCGATAATAGCACTGTAATATGACACCAAGAGCACATCCAGGTTTACACTTTATGGTAGGCTGTACTGTATTCCACAATATTTAGCCAGTACTTGTCAAAGGATATCCGACTAGTCGACAGGGATTTTAGGAGTCAACTTTTTACAGAAATTGCATCGGCAACGACTAATTGACAAATCATTTCAACACTAGGCATGTGTGAAAATAACAAACAAGGGCAAGATCGAAATTTATATCTATTCACACTTTAAAAAAGTGCTTTTCCACAAAATAACAAGTAGCGCCCCCAAGAACTACATAAAAAAGATGAAATAAAACTTAAATCTTTATAAACATGAGCAAAGTTTGAAGTATGATTTAATAAATGTCTTAAATGAGTGAAAATTTTCACTTTTTGTTTAAGCACAGCTATTGACACCTGATGGGAACAAGTTCTAGATTGGAGTTCATGGATATTGCGAAACAAACATGCTTGGATTCACCACATTTACCGTTTGATCCAGTACAGCTCTGCTCTATCATTGTAGAAGGTGTGAAAGCAATACCGTTTTGTCAAAAGTAATGTCAACTCAAATAAGTGACGATTCGCCATTCTTCGGTGACCATCACACAGTCAAAATCTGGTGGCCCTGAATGGGGAAATAGACTTTGACCTATTGCTTGCTTTTTGCTGAAAAATCCAATTAATTTACAGAACTAATTGTTGAAAGCCTTCACCCCACACCAAATAAATATTATTTATTTGGGTTTTAAACGTGATAATTGTAGTAAAATCGGGTGGTCATCGGTAGCCATCAGTGACGCTCCCTTGAAATGGGAAATGGATTATTATCTATTAAAAGGTTTCAGCTGAAAAAACCCAATTAATTTCCCAAACCAACTGCTGACGATGATCACTCCTCATGAAATACAGATAAATTAATGGGAAATACACTTTTATAGTCGGCAAATATGTTTAAAATGGCTTGAGTTTAGCGACCATCGGTGACAATCACTTTTCTCACACTGGATGTGGAGATAGACTTTGAATAGTTATAATGCTTGTTGCTGAAAAAAGCAATTAATTTACAAAACCAATAGTTGGAAACGATCACTTCACATTAAATAAAAGATTTCTTAATTGGAAGTATGTTTATAAACTTGATAGTTGTGGTTGAAATGGGTAGCCATCAGTGTTTAGGAAGACTCCTGACTTGTCGGGTTTTCCAAGATCCTAGTTAAGGTGCTAGCCTGTATAAGTAAGGGAAATTTGTTGACGTTGAAATTCCCACCTCTGTTATTCCATAAATTCAAGTTAAATATACACAAGTTATACCTCAAAATGAAAATTGTTATGTACAGAACACAAAAAATATACGCAATCAAGACGCAGAATTGACAGTAGGCACCAATGGTACTTTGAAGTCTTCTAACATATTCATACCAGAACAGATAATAAAATAATATTTCCGGAGAACAACTCAATGGCCAAATGTGCTTCAGTTATCCAAGAACAAAGCTATACATTCAAAACCCTTTACAATGTAATGACAGGACTGCATTTGGGGAAAGGACAACACTGTCTGCATTTTTTATTGAAGATGGGTTCCATGGCCATCATGCGCACATCTCATAATACAAATTTTCAGTGAAAAAAAACTGCATAATTCTTCAGAAATTTAAACAGGCGTCGTGATATCTTGCAAGTAATACGGCAGCTATGCAGTCTACATATAGTAATAGTGTGTAGTATTTAGGCAATCTTTCTCATTATTTGATTTTAGATGGCATTATATATGGATGCTTTTCCTGCCCAGATGACCTTGACTGAAATGTAAACAAACAGACAACACTTGGAAGCTTTCTTTGAGAAAAAGAGAGCTGAAGGTGAGAAGAAAGTGGAAGAAACAACCTCCACTTCCCCTCCGTCTCCCACAGATCAATCCCCCCAACTACTGACTCCCTTTATTGAGCTGGTGGATTTGGAATGACCTGTGAAGACTGACTGAGGTAGAAATGGAAGTTGCTTTCCCCCTACTTTCTGTTCCTCATTCACCCATGCCAGAGGTGGTTGCACTATTGATGGATATGATGGCCATAGTAAGACAGCTATCTCCTGAGGCCTGAAAAATCACAGAGGATGCTAGTCAGCTATCTATTAAGGTCCAGAAAAATACAGAAGATAGAACTTTCTACAACAATTCCCTCAAGAAGGACACACCACCTCCTAGCACAACTACAAAATCAATCACAACTGCCTCCACCAAAACAAGACAACAATATAATAAAGAAAAAGATTCCATGCTAACAACGATGGGTTACTGCCCTTCAACTTCTTTTCCTCCTCCACCATGGTCAAACATTCAAGTGTTTCTGGAACATCTATCATATTGTCAAAAGGATTGAAAGGGGCTATTCTGCCCCACTATCTTCCCTGTGTGCCTTTGGCACATGCAAACATTTTCCATCATTTATGAAGGCCAGTTTGTGTGAAATTATGGAGGCCGGTTTGGGTCAGATTTTGACTGGTTCAGGCAAAATTAGACCTAACCGTCGGAAACACACATAGTCGACTACCATTTCAGAGTCAACGATAATGGGTTTTCATCACTCCTTTATTGAGGAAATTAGTTATTACTTTCCTCTCCATCATGCTTGTAAGAAGTGTCCGAGGCTGCAGAACTGAATAACAAAATACATTGTAATTGATATGGGAAAGAAGGATAGAGATACAACACATGACACCAGGTCTGGCATTCTAGAAGTATGGGAGTACAAATAATTGCCCTTCTCAGTTTGCCAAGGAGTTCAATTACCTTCTTACAGTACGTGGAGAGGGGATTGTAACTAAATCACCCGCGGAGTGGGGTTATCACCAAAGCTATAACTTTCAAATTGTGTACACATCGACAACAAACACAAGCAATTTCTTTTCAACCTACTCACAATTGTTTACAATTGGCTGTAACATAAGTGCAAGCCCTACTTCGGAACTAACTCAAGCTTTTAGAATCTTTTCCAAACGAGTTGGAAAAGTACTAGAGTGCAAAAGCACGAAAAAGATCGAAAAAAGGGTCGAGCGAGACCAGCGCTCGAAATTACAGGTACTCTCTCTGCACACCTCTTGCGTTTACCGAGCGCATGCGCAACAAACCGTGACGTCAATTCCTTTATTTTCCGCCATTGTTCATGGTCGGAAATTTTTGTGACTGTGCTGTTTATGATACTAATTCTTCGTGAACAACTTATTAATCGTCTTTAGTGTGCTACTGGATTGTATCCTTTTTCAAGCTACCAAATTATTACTCTACATTTAATGTTAATTTGTATTATTATTGCTGTGCTTTTCACACTTTATCTTGCCTTTCCCCCACGTGTGAACACGACCTTCGTTCTGTTTTCCGTCGGCGGGAAGCTTGATTGTTGTATTTATATCATGCCTAAGACTATTCCTTGTACCTCTTGTTTGCAGGTGAAACATGTGGACGATTCCCATACCACATGTGTCACTTGCAACAATTGCACTCAGGCCCAATCATGTGGTATCTGTGGGGTTTGGTCCTCTAAATTTTGGGCTTCTGTTAACAAGGTGGTTCTTTCCAGAGCTAGAACCCCTCGTTCTCGGGGTAAGGGTAGCCGTGCCGTTGCAGACATTTCTGCTGGTGCACGTGGTGACTCTGTCACACAGGATTCGGATCTGACTTCTGTGGCGAGCTCCTCTGCAACTGTTGACGGTGTTTGTTCTGTGATACCTGATGAGGAGACCGCGGTCTCTTTGTCTTCGGATGTCACTATTGAGGCGTCTGTTTTCGTTGAGAGCTTTTCCGAGGTCAACTCGGTAACCCTCTCCGATCTGCCTCCAACACCGTCCACCGTTGTTGAGGGGGTTGCTACTCCAGATCCTATTCTGTCTGATGGTGGCTCTTCCATCTCTTCTGGGGATGGTCTACAGTCTCGGGGGACCGAGGCTGTATCTGCTGGTGTGTCTGTGTGTTCTCAGCCTCCCCCAGCCTCGCGGCGAGGCTGTGCGGGTTTGCTGTCTGCTCCGTCTCATCTGGCTAGGTTTGCTCCTAGTCGGTTGAGCCGGCCGGTCGCTTCGGCAGCGATTCCTCGTCCCTCGAGTGAATCGTTTATTGTTCCACCTTCGCCTGCTAGTGTGCCGACTAGCGGGATGCTGTTGGGACGTTGGCATCCAGGGCCTGCTGTTCGGCAGCGGTCAGTGACAGCCCCGGTTAGCTGTCACTCTCGGAACCTTCCTCCGGTGATTCCTCACTGTGTTCCGAGTCTGGGTGTCGATCGATGCTTGCCGTCGGTCTCAGAGGATAGGCAGTTGGGGCCGTCTGCTGCGCAGAGGTCAATGACAGGTTCCTGTCATTCTTGGGACAATCCTCCGGTGTCTTCTCACCGTGTCCTAGGTCCAGCTACCGATCGACGTGCGCCGTCGGTCCCTTTCGAGGATTTGCAGGCAGGGCCTTCTGTTTCGCAGAGGCCAGTGATGGCTCCTGGGCGTCACAATCGGGACTATCCTCCGGTGTCTTCTCACCGTGCTCCTATTCTGTCTGCCGATCGACGTTCGCCGTCGGTCTCTTCTGAGGATTTGGGTTCTTCTACCAGAAGGGTCCATTGGGAGGACACTCCGTCGGGCGTTTCTGCTGCGACGGATTCTCAGGGTGACCTACGCCAGGCCGTTTTGGCGCTCACCCGGTTGCTTTCTGGCAACCCTCAAGTTGGCCTCCCTGTGCCTCCTGAGGCACAACCTCCTTTGGTCGGTCGCCGAGATGTCTCGCCTGGCCCCTTGGATACTGCACAGTATTCACAGGAGGTTTCTGCTGGTCAGCCCGAGTTGGGCTACGTCTCCTCTGCTACGGAGGATGACGAGTATCTTGAAGGTGATGGTCCCCCCTCGTCAGTCTTGGGGCAGGCTTTGGATTTCGTCTTTGGCTTATTGCCGGACGTTCTACCTTCCGACCAGCCTTCTGTGACCGTCCGGCCGCGGTCCACTGTGGAGCGCCGTAACCCTGTTGAGCCTTCTAGCTCCGGGGCCTTGCGTCCTCTGCAATCGGCTCAGGTGGTTGAGTCCTTCCAGGGCTTAGACGCCAAAATGCGTTCTAAGGCCCTTAAGGGTTCCTTCTTTTCTAGAGCTGATGCCTTCCTGCCTCCATCGCGGTTTCGTGTTTACGATTCCGTCTCTCCACCAGTCTTCCAAGGGATGACTACTGTGGATGAGGATTCTTCTTCCCTCGGGTTGACTAAGCCTAAGTCGGCAGTTCTCCCGATGTCGGTAGTTGAGTCTATGGTGGGCCTGTCCCGAGAGATGCTGGGTATGTTATCTCTCGCGGACCATGTTGTCGCTGCTCTGGCTGAATATTTTCCACCAGGGGAGTTTGATGACGCTCAGGCGCCTTTTCGCGTTTTGTCACAGGCTCTTATGAACTTGACTCACGCTCACGCCTGTAACACGGCCAATTTGGAGCTGGCACGCCGGGATGCGGTTTTGGATTCTTTACCATCCCTTCCTTCTGAGCAACGTGCTGTTCTGAGGTCTGCCTCTTTGGTAGGACCTCAGTTGTTCCATGGTTCCGTGGAAGCTGTTCGTGGCGAAGTTCTTCGTCATTCGAAGGACCAGCTTTTGCTGAGACAGCTTGACCCACCTGCTGCTGCGGGTGGGGGTCGTTCCAGGCCCGCCAAGCGTGCTGCTGCGTCTGCCTCGTCGGCGACGTCGGCTACGCCTTCGGCTCCGTCTGCTCCTTCTGCTCATAAGAAGCGCCGACGTGGCCAGGCCCGCTGGCAGCCTCAGGCTGGAAAGTCTCAGGACTCTGTCACTTCCCGAGGTGGTTTCTCCTCTCGGGGGCCTCGTCGAGGCCGCAAGTGAAGGTTCTCACCTCGATTCGCCTCCAGTCGGAGGAAGGCTGTCGCTGTTTTACGACCGTTGGACAGAGATAACGTCGGACTCTTGGGTCCTCGACGTCATTCATTCCGGTCTGCGACTGTCCTTCCATCGGCACCCCAGTTTATCTCGGGTGCCCCTTCCGACTCAGGTCCCTTCAGATTCTCTGCGTCGGGACCTTCTGGTGCAGGAGATCGACAATCTCCTCACCAAAGGGGCGATCGAGGTGGTCAGGAACACCCTTTCACCGGGGTTTTACTCGAGACTTTTCTTGGTGCCGAAGAAAAACGGCCAATTTCGTCCTGTCATCGATCTGAGTACCCTGAACGAGTACATAATTGCTCCTCGTTTCAGTATGGAGACTTTCCGGTCGGTTCGACGTTCAGTTCATCAGGGCGATTTTGCGGCCAGTATCGACCTGAAGGATGCCTACTTCCATGTACCCATTCATCTGGCGTCACGGAAATACCTTCGGTTCTCGTTTCGGGATCGAGTTTTTCAATTCAGAGCTCTCCCGTTCGGTTTGAACCTGGCTCCTTGGGCCTTCACCCGACTGATGTCACATGTGCTTGCTTTCCATCGCACTCAGTCGGCGGTGACTTCGTCCGCCTACCTAGACGACATCCTCCAACGGCACCACGATGCTGCTGTTCTGGAGTTCGATGTCCGGCAGTTTCTTTGCCTTCTAGCGTCGCTGGGTTTCAGAGTCAATCGCGAGAAGTCGGATCTTCTTCCTTCTCAGCGATTCCGTCATTTGGGGATGGATTTCGACACTCTTCACAATGTAGTGTCGGTTCCCCAGGCTCGGGCGACGATTCTTTCCGCCTTGACTCGGGACCTGCTTCAATCTTCCTCGGTCTCGGCCAGGACTTTCCTTCGGATGCTGGGCCTTTGCGGTTCGGTGACCGATCTCATTCCGCTCGGTCGCTTGTTTGTCCGACCTCTCCAACACTTCCTGTTGGATCATTGGCGTCCGAATGTAGATCCGCTGGACCTGGAACTCACTATTCCTCGGTCTCTGCTTTGTCACCTCCGCCCTTGGGCAAATATTCCCTGGCTGACACAGGGTGTTCCGTTGGATCTTCCTTTGGCCGATCGCATCCTTACTGCGGATGCCAGCGATCGGGGCTGGGGTGCGACGTTGGACCCTCTCGGTCTGTCTGCTCACGGAGAGTGGGACAGCGAGCAGGTGGACCTTCATATCAACCAGAAGGAGCTCCTTGCTCTTCTGTTGAGTTTTCGGCTTTGGATCCCTCATCTGTCGGACCATGTTGTCCTACTTCTTTCGGACAATTCGACAGTAGTGGCCTACATACGGAATCAGGGAGGCACTCATTCGATTCCTATGTATCGGCTGTCTCGGGATCTTCTTCTGTTGGCGCGGGATGTGAACGCTCGGGTGTCCATTCGACACATTCCCGGGCGTCTCAACGTCCTAGCAGACTCCCTGTCCCGACGCGACAGTGTCCTTCCAACCGAATGGATGCTACATCGGTCGGTGTTTCAGGCGATTTGCGAGCAGTGGGGTCGTCCTCAGGTCGACCTTTTCGCTACTCGCTGGAATCATCAGGTAGAGACTTTTGTCTCCCCTTGTCCAGATCCTCTGGCATTTGCAGTAGACGCTCTGTCTCTGGACTGGACAGGCTGGGTCGGCTATGCCTTTCCTCCTGCACCGATTCTTCCTCAAGTTTTAGCGAAGATTCGTGCTTGCAGTTGCAGGATCATTCTGATCACACCCCTGTCTCCACAGAGGGTGTGGATCAATCTGCTGCGGCCTCTATTGGCCGATCGACCGATTCGTCTACCTCTACGTCGCGATCTTCTTTCACAGGGTCGTCCCAGGAAGTATCACAACAACCTGGCGAGCCTGTCCCTTCACGCCTGTCTTTTATCAGGTCCAGTCTCCGACGTAGAGGTTTTTCGAGACGATCAGTGGAGTGCATTTCTGCATCGCGGCGACCTTCCACTGGAATGACTTATGCCGCCAAGTGGAAGGTTTTCTGCCGCTGGTGTTCAGATCACAATGTGAATTACCGTGATCCGTCTATCGCTCAAATTGCGGATTTTCTGGTTTTTCTTTTTGACTCCAAGGGCCTCCAGCCTATTACGATTAAGGGCTATCGGTCTATGCTGTCTGATACTTTCTCTTATGTGGGAAAGCGGTGTATCGGTCGTAATCTTTTCCTCTCCAAACTTATTCGGCACTTTTCTTTGAAGAGGCCTCGAGTTTTGCGTCTTACACCCAAGTGGAACTTGGCATGGGTGTTGCACTGTTTGGAGGGGGCGCCTTTCGAGCCTTTATCTGAGACCGACATGCGTTTTCTCACCTATAAGACGGCTTTTCTTCTAGCGTTTGCTTCTGCTCGTCGAGTCAGTGAGCTTCATGCGCTATCTGTTGATTCTGCCTTCTTCCGAAATGAGGCTAACAGTGTTACATTCACTACTGATTGCTCTTTTCTGGCTAAGAATCAACTCCCCGATTCGGTACCTCCTCCCATCTGCATTCGGGCTCTCCCTGCTGTAGATGGACGGAGGCCTCTTCTTTGTCCTGTTCGTGCGGTCAAGACTTACATTACTCGCACTCAGTTCATTAGGAGGGATCGGAAGAGATTTTTTCTGTCTCTCATTCCTAAGCGGCAGTCTATCTCTTCCCATTCTATTTCCAGGTGGATCTGTCTTGCAATCAAGCTGGCTTATTCTCGCTTGTCTGCATCGGATCTTGTTTCGAACCGGCTTAATGCTCACGAGGTTCGTGCCATTTCTACATCCTGGGCGTTCTCCAATTCTGTTTCGCTCCGTGATGTTATGAATGCGGCTTACTGGAGGAATGCTTCTACCTTCTCCTCCTTTTATCTCCGCCACCTTCAGCAGCAATCTGAGGACCTTTATTCTTTAGGTCCTCTCGTTGCTGCTCAGGCTGTGGTGCACCCTCGTTAAATTGTTTTTGTCGAGGTTGCGCTTCTCTCAGCCTTGTTCTTTTCAGGTGCCTTCTCTCTTTCTTCATTACAGGTTTTAGTTTTTGTTCTCTGCCATCCTTGCTTTCGTTACTGCTACTCTTGTTGGTATTGGTTATGTGATTCACCTCCTCCTATTGTTTATTCAGCCAATTGTAAACAATTGTGAGTAGGTTGAAAAGAAATTAAAATTTTTTAGTAAATTTTGTTTCTTAACATACCTACCACAATTGTTTACCGGAGGCCCACCCTCCTTGGGGATATCTTTGATATCGATGCCTCCCTGCTAAATCACAAACTTCTCGTTGGCGGAAATACGGAATTGACGTCACGGTTTGTTGCGCATGCGCTCGGTAAACGCAAGAGGTGTGCAGAGAGAGTACCTGTAATTTCGAGCGCTGGTCTCGCTCGACCCTTTTTTCGATCTTTTTCGTGCTTTTGCACTCTAGTACTTTTCCAACTCGTTTGGAAAAGATTCTAAAAGCTTGAGTTAGTTCCGAAGTAGGGCTTGCACTTATGTTACAGCCAATTGTAAACAATTGTGGTAGGTATGTTAAGAAACAAAATTTACTAAAAAATTTTAATGTTTCAGCCAATGGACCTCCGGGTTTAACCCGGAGGTCCATTGGCTGAAACTTTGCTTGTGCTTGTTATGCTTTGCAGCAAATTTGCAATTATTGCTTGGGTGGAATCTCCACTCTGCGGATGATTTAGTGATAATACACTCTCCACGTACTGTAAATCTCAATGCAGCTATTACTAGACTTTTGATCACCTCAGGTCCAAACCTGAGCCTAGGCTCAGGTGTGGGCCTGAGATTGTGAGGTGTCTGAAGTTTCCTCGGAGAGCAGTAGGCATGCAGCATGTCTAAAGAATTAAAGAATGTCTGGCCGGAGGAACTTGTGATCAGAAAAATTGCTTCTGTATGTAATTGTTTAAAGAGGGCACAGAATATGATTAAAGTCCACTTTAATTGATTATTCTTCTTTAAAAGTTGATCATGAAATTTCACAATCGTGCCATCCCTAGATGAAATTGTTGGAAGCTGTTTGGTTGAAGGCCAGATTGGGAATATTCACCCGAAGATGCAGTCTCGGGGTAAACTCAAAGTTATATGTACCTTGGTAGTTGATTCTAGTCAAGTCTTGGCTGCCTATTTATAGGCAGCAAAGACTTGCCTTGAAACAACTGATAAGCAACAAGAACCCGACTTTCAGTTAAGATTGCCTGGTATTTTGGTTTACTGGTTGGTACTGGTATCTAAATTGTAACCGATTGAATACCATCCATGAAATTTGAGTACAGATACATCGTCAATAAAAGGATGCAATTTTGTGGCACATTATTATAATTTTGGGTGATATTGGAGAAAAAACAAATCGCGATATTTTCCGAAAATATCGCGATATTCGATATTATCGCAATATTGTTTTCAGTGCATTTCATATAGGATAATCTACATGAACGAACAACAATGAGGGTAAAAAACATTAGTTCAGCTATCAGAACGTTGTGGCTGCCAACTACGGGCCGCCACAAAGTTTGGATAGCTGAACTAACGGTCGTAACGGTACATGTATCTGTGTCTGAATGAGCGCAAATCTAACAACACAGTTTACTGCTGTCTGCTGACGATGCCCAATAGCAAGAGCTGGTTAAATTCAGCTCTACGAATGTTGTGGCTGTCTCACTTGACTAGTGGGGTAGCTGCAACGTTCAGAGAGCTGAACTAGAGCTGATTCAACTCGGACCACATCATCATGGTCCACATGCGTATCTACCGTAACACTTCCAAATATGTAACATCCAATGGACAGTAGCACTCAACTTCGTCTTCTGTGCAGTTCTTCCAAAGTCAGTGTGATAAAAGTAGATCAGAAATTCAGAATGTCACCAGATTAAAAATGAGAATCGAGTCATTGGGGTGACGTAATTGCAGGTTAGGGCGTGTGCAGTTGTGCACACATAGTCACATACTCATACTGACAGTGACAGGCTGACAGCTGTATGTTAATTGTTTACTGTGAGGACACTGTGGAGTAAGTAAATGTTATGTTGCGACGGGTGATGTAGAAGAAATCTAACTGCCGGCTTTTGGGGAAATTACTGTTATATCTAGTATGTCATGGGAACCGTGGCCTCCATTCATCATACCGAAAATATACCGGTATTTCGATATTTTGTACAGGCCTCGATATTGAAACCGGTTTTGATTTTAATATCGCCATTATCAAAAAAACGGTATATCGTCCAGCTCTTCAAGTTAGAAAAACTAATTCATTTCTGCAAAAGTGTTTCACTGAACAGTAAGCCATAAAATTGTTAGCCAATTACTTGCGTTCACCCATAGAAAATTTGATGGAAGTCCGTCACCCATTGTCAGTTTAACTCCTGAAAAAACGGTTTATTAAACAGGAAATCTTAAGTTTACATTTGTCTGAATCTGATGTGATTGAATAGAGAGTGTTGATCAACCAGCCAAAATAAAAAAAACAATAGGCAGTTGATTAAAGAATATACCTGCTCATCAGGGTGTCCAGAGTTGGGTATGAATCGTCATTTGTTGAATGACAGTTTGACTTGCTCTTTAGCTCCTCCCATTTTGGTTTTCTTCCTCACATAACAATAATTATTATAAGTTGTCACATGGCAGAATTAACTTGTGTCAGTATGTCCATAATTATCAACCATGCCTCCAAAATATGATCACTGTTTGTCATCGAGTGAATGGAATGAGGAGCTAAAACTTTTCATTGCATTCATTCTGCTGAATCAATTTAAATTACAGGAAGTATGGGAATTATTTTTTAAAATGGCCTCCAGTACATCATTTTCAATGTAAAGGTATGGGGATGCCAATTTTGTTGTATTTTGCTTGATTTTCTCAACTACATGTATATGCTAGTATACCAGTATACTGCGGTACTATTTTTAATACCATCACCGTTACTAAAATCTGAATATGGTGCAGTCTAACTGTCAGTGTGTACCAAAATGTAGTTACATCACTTCTTAACCGTTTACCCAACGCAGACAATATCAAAATTTATTATTTAAAATATAATTTTTAGCTCAACTTTGGCGAAGCCAAATTTGAGGTATTGCCATGGCCCATCGTCCGTCTGTCCATCTGTCGCGCTGTACACATGGCTCGGTCTAGAGGCCGTATTTATGAACCGATCTTTACGAAACTTTTTGGGTACCTTTGTTATCACCGTGAGATGAGAACGAGTGTTTTTGGGTCCGGTCCGAAATTCAAGACGGCCGCTGGCAGCCATTTTGTACAAAATTAGTGCAATCAGATTTTTGCGCAGAATTTCCATATGAAAGCTCTGATTTGAATAATTTTTTGTATGAATGTTTAGTACCATGGGATATATCACATATAATACAGGTTTTTTTCTCGTGTGTAAATTATGCAAATTAGACTAACTTTGATTTATTTAGTGTTACTTTCAGCACTGTGAGTGCAAATGCCAGTATGGCTCGGGCTAGAGGCGGTATTTATGAACCGATCTTTACGAAACTTCTTGGGTACCTTTGTTATCACCGTGGGACGAGTACGAGTGTTTTGGGGGTTCAGTCTGAAATTCAAGATGGCCACCAGCAGCCATTTTGTACTTTAGTTAGTGCAATCAGTTTTTTGTACAGAACTTCTGTATGAAAGTTCTGATTTGAAATTTTTTGTATGAATGTTTAGTAACATGGAATACATCACATATAATACAGGTTTTTTTCTCGAGCAGAAATTATGAAAATTAGATAAACTTTGATTTATTCAGTACTACTAAAACACAGTAAGTGCATGTGTCAATACAGCTTGAGCAAGAGGCTGTATTTATGAACCGATCTTCACAAAACTTCTTGGATACCTTTGTTATCACCTTGGGATGAGAACGAGTGTTTCTGGGTGTGGTCCAAAATTCAAAATGGCTGCCAGTGGCCATTTCGTACCGAAATTAGGTCCAATCAGTTTTTTGTACACAACTTCTATACGGCTCAGGCTAGAGGCTGTATTTATGAACCGATCTTTACGAAACTTTTTGGGTACCTTTGTTATCACCGTGGGACGAGAACGAGTGTTTTTGGGTGCGGTCCAAAATTCAAGATGGCCACCAGCAGCCTTTTTGTAAAACCAAAATTAGTGCAATCAGTTTTTTGTACAGAACTTCTGTATGAAAGTTCTGATTTGACTAAATTTTTGTAGGAATGTTTAGTAACATGGAATACATCACATATAATACAGGTTTTTTTCTCGTGCAGAAATTATGCAAATTAAATGAACTTTGATTTGTTCAGTGCTACTTATACACAGTAAGTGCACATGTCAATACGGCTCGGGCTAGAGTCTGTATTTATATACTGATCTTCACAAAACTTGTTGGGGTCCCTTTGTTATCACCTTGTGACAGGAACAAGTGTTTTGGGGTGCCTTTGTTATCACTGTGCTATGAGAACAAATATTTTGGGGTTCAGCCAGACCCACTCTGGGACTCAAAGATTTCTTTTCTAGTTTAGCATCTAACTGTCACCCCACTTTTACAATACTTTACCTATATATTTGTTACAGGCTACAGTCAGCATTTATGTACAGACCGTTACATTACTTTACATGTGCCTTTGTTATCAGGGCATTACCTAGATGTTTGTCGTTGCTGTGTCACATACTATACATGTACATGTCTTAAACATGTTGAGCTACAGTGTCATTGACACTTTTATTTGAAATATTTCAAAACATTTCAACAAAACCATATCATGTGACCCTTCATTGGAACAAGCTGAATTTGCATATTACGTGGCTGGATGTGATCGATTTGTTGGGTAAAGAGTTAAGAGATTGGACAAAAAATGCATAATAAACAAACCAAACTATCTGTTATGGCCTCTAATTTGGGAATATCCCCGTAATTAGAGTACATTGGTTACAGCCATGAGCTTAGTAGAATATCAAGAATGGGATTACACATGATGAGTACCTGTACATGCACATGTAGTTTTTCTGTGTGTTAGCGTGTTGACCCGAGGTTACTTGACTCAGTAGCAAGTTGTGTCATGGGCAACGTGACTGATTGGCAACATGATCAGTTCCCCACATACAAAACTGATTTCATTGCAGGGATAATATGAGCCAGCACCACAGGCCTTAAAAAGGCTCTTATCCCAATGCCAGATTGGCCTGATTTTTCCCAGTTTCCGCTTGAAAATTCCCAATCCTCTGCCCTAAACCATTGAAACTTGTTACACAAAGTTCATGCCTGATAATTACGTATATTTTGAGATAAAAACAGCAAATTGTTCTTCTGAAATTTCTGTCTTATCTCTTTATAACAACATGACATCTGTCACATCAAGCAACAAATGTGATTATTTTGAAAACACCCACATTACAATATCGTCACCGTGAAGTGGTCATTTTCCATGTGTTGGCAGTGATGTCCACGCATGCGTTTACCAGGTACAGTTGAGCCCACTTAATTGCATATCTCTTAATTGAATACCCCTGTTAATTGAATATAATTTCCAAACACAAAACCATTTACCATACCTCCAGTACAAATTTGACCTGTTAAATGCATGTAGGTTATAGAGTAAACTCCTGTTAATTGAATAAAAAATCTTGTAACCTGTCAAAAAATTACCCTGACTCATCCCAGTTTTCCTTTGTTTATTGATCTATTGGGCCTCAGTTCATCCAATAGAGGTATTTCATGTATTATATCTTGTTTGACAGAGCTCATGGAGCTCTGTCAAACAAGATATACTAGAATAAATGCTAAGTTTATCTCTAGAATACAGGAAAAAGACACAATCCCTGTTAATTGAATACTCCTGTTAATTGAATAATATTCATTGGCAAAGTGGCTATTCAATTAACAGGGTTCGACTGTAATAAAAATTACAATCGGCAAAATTTTAAGTAATGGAGCATTGGGTTGTACCCGGTGCTTCATTAATTAAATTTTTGATGATTATTTCTATAATTAGTATTTAGAATCTAATATTATTGCATCCGTGGAAATATTGCCCACCTGTGGAAAGTGACCAGTCCATGGCAACCGTACTGTACATAGTTCTCAGATAGATTTTGGTTGCACTTTCTACCATCTATCACTAAGAAGATTGTTGAAATTTAGATTTATGTGATTTTTTCATACAAGAAAAAATAATTTGATGTCTTCGTATGAAGACATTATGCCTTTTGAGCATCCATTTTTCAGTTTGTCCATCAAGAGGGTTACATCATCATCTAAAACCTCCTTCGGCTTTGTAACATAACATTTGTGGTCTCACAACTCTACTAGAAAGAGGCAGGCCCCTTCATATCTTCGAAAGAGAGCACAGTGAGTTATTGTAAGAAACATTACACTTCAGTTTGAAAGGTCATAAGTTTGATCCTGACACACATCACCTGCTTTGTATACTAAAGTGTCATACTGACCCATGAATAAGCCCAGGGGGTGCGTGAAAGAGGGCAAAAGTATATGGGTGTGCTTGTTTTCGAGAGGTCGAACCTACAGGAGAATTTGGATGCAAAGTTGACACAAAGTTAGCTGACTCAATCAATCCCATAACAAAGATACATTAAGTTATTAACCCTTTACCTAATGAATCAGCTGCATGCATCCACATAAATTACAAATCGAAGTGTTAAAAAAAATGTAAAACAGTTTCAACCAAACAGTATAATCTAATCTCTCATTGAAACGGCTTGTTCAGCTTGTTCCATTGAGGGGGTCACTTGATAAGGCTTTGTTGAAATTTTTTTCAACATTTGAAAAAGAAATAATTAAAATAACAAATTTTGATATCATGTACATTGGGTTCTCTTTCATTGTAACAACTTACATGTACCAGCATGGCTGTCATAGATGTTGTCATTACAAAGTCAGTGACTAGGCTTATTTACAAGGAGGGGACTCGGCAACTGAAAAGTTGGTAGGTGGGCTTATTTTTAGCACATCTTGACAAAGTCAAGCTGAGCTAATCTCATTGCTCTCAGTCCGTCGTCCGTCAACACCATGTTTTGGTCTTCTCCTCCAAAGCCACTGAGCCAATTCAAGTGAAAGTTTGTGTGAGTGATGGTCCCAAAGGGGCATTTCATTTTTGTTCAACTCAACATGCCCAGCCCCATAGGGAGGGAGTGGGGAAAAATGCTCCAAAATATTTTAAAAATCTTCTTCTCAAGAACCAGTGTGTACAATGACTTGATATTTGCTATGGAGCTTCCATATGAGGTGTAGAATCAAGTTTGTTCAAACAAAGTTCATGAAGTAATATTTGGCTTTGTAATAGGAGGGGAAAAGATTTTTGGTCCCGCCCAAATTTTTTGTTTTCTGAACCTATGGTCTGATATGAACCACATTTGGTTTGTGGTATTATTGGGTTATAAGTACTTGACCCATGCAAAAAAAAAAAAATTCCCACAACCCTATGGGAACCCTGGGAGCTGAAAATAGAAATATTTTCAAACGCCCATATTTCCCAAACCACATGGAACAGAGAGCTGTTATTTGGTATGAAGTATCCTTAGAACTAGTAGAATTGAATGGTAAAAAAAAAGATTCCATCGGTTATATTAGGGTGTTCTGTAATGGGCATCGAAAAAATGCTGAGTCAGCATATTTGCAAAAATTTTAAAAAATCTTTTCTCCAGAACCAATCATCAGAATCTTTTGATGTTTGCTATACAGCATTCATAGGGGGGTCAGGTAAAAGTTGTTGAAATAAAGCTCATTGGTTCATATTTGGGCTCTCCACAGGAGCCTGAAGTTTTAACATAGGGTAATATGGGGAATATTCTTTAAAAATCTTCTTCTTCGGAACCACCACTCAGAATCTTTTAATGTTTGGTATACATCATTGTTATGAGGGTCAGATTCAAGATTGTTCAAACCAAGTCCCTAGGTTAATATGGAAGCTGAAATTTTATCTTTGTTCTATATGGAGGGTAATTTCAAAAAATCTTCTTCTTCAGATCCACCAGTCAGAATGCTTTGATATTTGGTATGCAACATCTCTACGGGGGTCAGATTCATGTTTCTTCAAATCAGATCCCTAGGTATATATTTGGGCTCACTATGGTAGCCCAAATTTTTACTTAGTGCAATATGAGGAAATTTCTTTAAAAATCTTCTTCTTCAGATCCAGCAGTCGGAATGCTTTCATATTTGGTATACAACATCTCTAGGGTAGTCAGATTCCAGATTGTTCAATTCGAGTGCTTAGGTTAATATTTGGGCTCCATATGTGAACATGAAATTAACTTAATACAATATGAGGGAATTTCTTCAAAAATCTTCTTCTTTAGATCCACTCGTCAGAATGCTTTCACATTTGGTATACAACATCTCTAGGGGGGTCAGATTCAAATTTGTTCAAATCGGATACATAGGTTAATATTTGGGCTCGGTATGGTAGCCCAAATTTGAACTTAGTGCAATTCAAGGAAATTTCTTTACAATTTCTCTTCTTCAGATCCAACAATCAGAATGCTTTCATATTCGGTACACAACATCTCTACGGAAGTCAGATTCAACTGTGTTCAAATCAAGAGCCTGGGTTAATATTTGGGCTCTCTATTGGAGCCGGAATTGGCCATTTTGCTGAAGAATTAAACATTTTGTATTCAGTACCCTCTAGAGGTGTGTAACTAAGATTAATCCACATAGGTTGTATCAAGGGGCTTCATAGGGGAACTCTACATTTTACTTTATGATCAACTGAAGAAAAGGCATGATGCCCAGATTATTTTTGTCACTTTTGAGGGACTCAAGGATTGACAGTGTAACCTATGGAGATGGCTTGCTTAATGTAGACTCATTCTTGGACTCTGTTTAAATTGTGTTCTGTTCAAGATGAGCGCTTCAGGCCCCGTGGTTCCTCTCGTTTTAATTATGGGCTTATACCCAGGTCAGTATGGTGGTGGCATGGTGGCACAGTGCACTTCTGGTCAAAAGGTCAGAGGTTGGATCCTGGTGCAAATCATTTGAATTGTATTGTTGGGCAAGACACTAAATCTCAATTACCGAAGTGCAGTCTTTCGATTTTGAGGAGAGCTGTCACCCTTTGCATGCCATCGTGCCTGACATTTTTATTTGTTTTGAGTAGGCAACAGTGAGTCCTGGTTCCACCTACCGAGCTGTATCTGTCACATGATATACAAATTGTGCAGTGGAATATAATTTAAAAAAATTCAACAAAACTATATCATGTGAAACCCTCATTGGAACGAGCTCGATTAGCTCCTTCCAATGAAGGGGTCACATGATATGATTTTATTAAAATGTTTTTTTAAGAATTTGGGGAAAAAAGATAAAATAGCAAATTTTGCTATCATGTGTTTTCTGTAAATGGTTAAAATTTGTTTGTGGGAAATAGGTCAAATAATACAATGCGTGTACAAAAATGTGAACAATATACCATGAATTATAAGCTGTAGCATTTCAAGACTTCAAACTAATCAGACTTCACTTTTCAAGAATTGGTATGGAAACAACTTAATTCGATAGACTTCAAAGGCCAGTAATACTACTCACTGTATTTTCAGGCATGAATTCCTTGGAGAATCATCTGATTGATTTAAGATTATTGCATTGAAGTTGCATTCCTTGTATTACCGTATTTACTCTATGTATTGGGACAACTAAAAATAATTATTTTCACAGGTGTCCCAATTCTTAGAAAATAGGGAAAGAACACAGCCTGGTCTTGATTTGATGCTGAATTAAGTTGTGTGTGATTCGTTTTCCATCACTATATACGAAAATCGCCGTCCAATTTTTTTTATATTTTCATATTTTGCTTCCAAAACATAGCTTATGATCCCTCATTGGAACAAGCGCATTGCGCTCGTTCCAATGAGGGATCATAAGCTATGTTTTGGAAGCAAAAAATGAAAATTTTTAGTTACTCAAGAATTTTTTTTATGAGTGTCGTCTGCTACAAGCGACGGGTCAACTGGAAATAAATCTCCTGAATGTCCCAAACTTTGGAGCATAAAAAAAATATAGTTTTCTGGAAAAAATGTGTGTCCCAAATAATAGAGTGTCCCAATACATAGAGTAAATACGGTATATCAAAATCAAATATATTTGATTATTGCTGCGAAAAGCTTTTTTGATAAATCAGGGAATATTTTTGGAATGCCTACTTACTGTGCACCAGTGGCATGAATTGTGTGCAGATGTTCATTGATGTTTTTCTTGAAAACATTTCCCTATGCTGGGACTCAACAAAAGCCTGTTTCACTTCAAATGGTAGCAAGCAGTATACATGTACAGCATGCCTCCTATTTTTAGCTTACCTTTACAAAGTCAAGATAAGCTATTGACATCACGTGTGTGGAAGTCTGTGAGTCTGTTCCCATTTTCTTTAGGACTGGCTACACCCTGTAGTTCTTGTCCGATCATCAAAAAAATTTTTATGCAGGTTCGAGGTCATGTCTAGATGAGAACGTCCCCTTTTGGGCGTGATTGGTCAACTGTGATGGCTACGCGAGCCCGAAACACCAGAAAACCTTTAGCACAGTCTGCAGATCATATTTATGAAGGGATTTCATTGTAACTTGGTAGGATGGCTCTGTATAATGTCTAGATGAGAACTTCCTCTTTTGGTCACAATTGGTCAACCGTGATGGGTACGTGAGTCTGAAACCCAAAAACCTTTAGCACAGTCTAGAGGTCGTATTTATGAAGGGATTTCATGGTAACTTGGTAGGATGACTCCGTATAAGGTCTAGATGAGAACGTCCCCTTTTGATTGTGATTGGTCAACCATGATGGCTGTGCGGGCCCAAAAACCTTTAGCACAGACTACAGGTTGTATTTATGAAGGGATTTTATCATAACTTTGTAGGATGACTCTGTATAATGCCTAGATGAGAACGTCTTATTTTGTTTGGGTTCAGTCAACCATGATGGCTGCATTGGCACATTACCTAGATTCCTTTAGCACAGTCTACAGCTTGCATTTATGAAGGGATTTCACTTCAAATTTATAGGATGACTCAGTATAATGTCCAGATTAGAATGTCCTATTTTGGCCGTGACCGGTCAACCATGATGGCCGCAGAGGCACGTGACCTAGATTTGTTTAGCACAGTCTGCAGTTCATATTTATGAAGCGATTTCATTGTATCTTGGAAGGATAACTTGGTATAATATCTAGATAAGACTGTCCTATGTTGTCACGATTGGTCAGCCATTACCCCCATCTAGTCACATGACCTAAATTCCTTTAGCACTGTCTACAGGTTGTTTTATGAAGGGATTTCATTGTAACTTAGTAGGATAACTTGGTATGATATTTAGATGAGACTCTCTTATTTTGGTTACGATCGGTCAACTGTGACCACCACACCGTCACGTGACCTAGATTTCTTTAGCAAAATCTACAAGTTATAGTTATGAAGGGATTTCATTGTAACTTGGTAGGATTACTCATTTTGAAATGATTTTACTGTGACTTTTTAACTTTGGTTGACATACCTTAACTGTGAGGGCCACATTAACCCATGCCTCGATTCTATAGGGAACAGAAATTAACATATTCTCAATTATCACAATTCTTGTCATATTTCATAATCCTTTCATAAACATTGAACATTATCCTTTTCATCAAACACTACACACAGTCAAGTTAAGCTACAGTGTCATTGACACTATCATTCAAAGACTCCAAGTGGGAGCATGGTGGCAAAGTGTGCTAAGACCTTACCAGAAACCACTTTAACTCTGTAACTAAAGGTGCCTTAACAATTAACTCTAGATTATTTGTTGAGACAAGAAAAGCTGTCAGAGTCGGAACTAAGCCTTTTACGCAATGTACATGACATTAAATTTTATTATTTTAAATATTAATTTTCTAATATTTTCCCCAAAAAATGTTTTTTTGAAACCCAAAATTATGTGGGCGGTTATGGTCAATTTGTGACGTAATGGGTTAAGGCTTTTAACCCTTAAAGGCCTAATTCTGACTTTGATCACATTTTTGCAACAGAACAGGTGCCCCTACTTACAGTCTTTGTGTTTACTCACAAGTTACATTCTAAGCGCCTTGGTAGTTGTTTTAGGCAAGTCTTGGCTACCGATATGGGAAGTCAAGACTTGTCAAAAAACTGCAGCAAAGTCACCGGATATAGACTGTCAGAGTGTAGAAAAAGATGTAAAAATCTCTAGTGCCCACAGGCACTCTCCAATCATTTGTAATAAAACAAATTTATATGAACAAAATATTATTTGCATTTGACTGAATATGAAACATGAGCAAGGAAAATGTTGGTTTTTGCTCTGGTACCCTCATTTTTAGCTCAACTTTGGTGAAGCCAAATTTGAGGTATTGTCATGGCCTGTTGTCTGTCCATCTGTCTGTCTGTCCATCTGTTGCGCCGTACACACGAGTCGGGCTAGAGGCCGTATTTATGAACCGATCTTTACTAAACTTCTTGGGTACCTTTGTTATCACCGTGAGACGAGAACGAGTGTAAAATTTGGGGTCCGGTCCGAAATTCAAGACGGCCACTGGCAGCCATTTTGTACAAAATTAGGTGCAATCAGATTTTTTGCGTAGAACTTCCATATGAAAGCTCTGATTTGAATAATTTTTTGTATGAATGTTTAGTACCATCGGATACATCACATATAATACAGGTTTTTTCTCGTGCTTAAATTATGCAAATTAGACTGACTTTAATTTATTTAGTGTTACTTTCAGCACTGTAAGTGCAAATGCCAATGCGGCTCGGGCAAGAGGCCGTATTTATGAACCGATTTTTACGAAACTTCTTGGGTACCTTTGTTATCACCGTGGGACGAGAACGAGTGTTTTTGGGTCCGGTCTGAAATTCAAGATGGCCATTCGCAGCCATTTTGTACAAAATTAGGTGCAATCAGATTTTTGTGCAGAACTTCTATATGAAAGCGCTGATTTGAATAATTTTTCATGTGAATGTTTAGTACCATGGGATACATCACATATAATACGGGTTTTTCTCTCGTGCATAAATTATGCCAATTAGACTAACTATGATCTATTTAATGTTACTTTCCGCACTGTAACTGCAAATGCCAATACGGCTCGGGCTAGAGGCCATATTTATGAACCGATCTTTACGAAACTTCTTGGGTACCTTTGTTATCACCGTGGGACGAAAACGAGTGGCTTTGGGCACGGTCCAAAATTCAAGATGGCTGCCGGCGGCCATTTTGTACCAAAATTAGTGCAATCAGTTTTTTTGTACAGAACTTTTGTATGAAAGTTCTGATTTGAATAAATTTCTGTATGAATGTTTAGTAACATGGAAGACATCACATTTAATACTGGTTTTTTTCTCGAGCAGAAATTATGCAAATTAGATGAACTTTGATTTATTCAGTGCTACTCATACACAGAAAGTGCATGTGTCAATACGGCTCGGGCTAGAGGCTGTATTTATGAACCGATCTTCACAAAACTTCTTGGGTACCTTTGTTATCACCTTGGGATGAGAACGAGTGTTTCTGGGTGCGGTCCTAAATTCAAGATGGCTGCCAGTGGTCATTTTGTACCGAAATTAGGTCCAATCAGTTTTTTGTACACAACTTCTATATGGCTCAGGCTAGAGGCCGTATTTATGAACCGATCTTTACAAAACTTCTTGGGTACCTTTGTTATCACTGTGGGACAAGAACGAGTGTTTTGGGGTCCGGTCCGAAATTCAAGACGGCCGCTGGCAGCCATTTTGTACAAAATTAGTGCAATCAGTTTTTTGTACAGAACTTCTGTATGAAAGTTCTGATTTGAATAAATTTCTGTATGAATGTTTAGTAACATGGAAGACATCACATTTAATACAGGTTTTTTTCTCGAGCAGAAATTATGCAAATTAGATGAACTTTGATTTGTTCAGTGCTACTTATACACAGTAAGTGCACATGTCAATACGGCTCTGGCTGGAGCCTGTATTTATGAACTGATCTTCACGAAACTTGTTGGGGTCCCTTTGTTATCACCTTGTGACAGGAAGAAATGTTTTTGGGTACCTTTGTTATCACTGTGCTATGAGAACAAATATTTTGGGTTTCTGTCAGACCCACTCAGGGACTCAAAGATTTCTTTTCTAGTTTAGCTTCTAACTGTCATCCCACTTTTACAATACTTAACCTATATATTTGTTACAGGCCTCGGTCAGCATTTATGTACAGACTGTTACAATACTTTACATGTACCTTTGTTATCAGGTCATTACCTAGATGGTTGTCTTTGCTGTGTCTCATACTATACATGTACATGTCTTAAACAAGTTGAGCTACAGTGTCATTGACACTTTCATTTGGAAAGCCCTGATGGAAGCTTAAGAAAGAAGGTGAGTTAAGAGACTTGAGATTTAGACTGAAATAATGTAGAAATGAAACTCTTGCTCTTTTGTTTCGAAAACCTTTTCAGTTGGCTCTGCTGGTAAAAATCGTTGAACGTTAATCATGACTTCAAAAACTGTTATTATTAACTTATTAATTGTTCTTTGAGTTGATATGAATAGAATGCAGTTATTTCAAGTGTTTGGTTGCCATCACACCCACAATATCATGACTCCTACTTGTGTGTATGTGTGTTTATAATGACATGTATTCACTTCCAATGGTCCCTTGTCTTATTGATATTCATGACTAAAGTGTTTATTGAGAACTTATTACCGCTGATTTAAATTCATGTCAGCCATGTTTTCCAGAATGAATTTGAATATCTGACTCAGTTGATTTATGATTTGTAAGATACATACATCAACGGCAGGTTAAAAACACTATTTGGTATTAATTAAAATAAATGGATTTTATTTTTCCGATATACATGCTGAAGACATAATTATGAAGGCACATTGTGCATGTCCTTGATAAAAACTCCCCAATAAAATATCCAGGAAGTGCAGCAGTATTTGTATTACATGTATTTTGGTGAACATCTTCTCCTCTACTAGTAATATAGTATTCTGTGCCTGAGGTGGAAGTCTTCAGAAGTTGACAGCATACATGTACAATGTTTAACAAGTTATTAATTGAAAAATAGAATCACTTTAAAAAAAATTTCTACAATCCATTATAAGTACATGTATTTCCATTAGTTTCTTGAACCCTGCACCCTCTGTAACATGTACATGTAACCAACTAACCCTGTTCATGTAACCATCTAACTCTGTTCATTTTTTCTGCCTTCATCAGTGTATTGTTTCATGTAGCATGTGATATGGCAGGTTATCAACTAATCCTGTGCAATGACAATGATTAGTCAGTGTATGTTAGCTTCACAACTAACACTGTGTAGAGGTTTAGTCACTCTTGCCTTTCAGGTTATAAATACGATAATTTCTATTATGCGACTATGTATATTTTCATGTTGTTTGTGATTTGGCAGCTACCAATTTTTAGCTTGCCTGACCTTCAGTCAGGGGAGCTATAGTGATCACTCATTGACCGCCATCTGCCATCTATCCTCTGTGAACATGGTGTTTGCATCTCCTCCTCGAAAACCGCTGAACCGATTTAAGTGAAATTTGTGATAATAGTTTATTATGACATCTATTTATTATTTATTTATTTATTGATGTTTAAGGTCACATATTTATGCACAATGGCTAATCACGACCGTGACAGTTTTACGGGTGGAGGAAGCCGGAGTACCCGGAGAGAACCACCGAGCAACGACGAGCAGCTGCCAGCTCCCCAACATCGTAACTCTGCACTGCAGCACAGACAGGGTTAGATTGGTTGAAGACATGCGTACCATCGACGTGCAGTACGCCTTAGTACACGGCGTCATCGTGCCCCCACATGGGCAATGGGGTAAAGTGTCTTGCCCAAGGACACAACACAGTTGCCGCAGGTGGGATTCGAACCGAGGACCTCTCGGCTTGCAGCCTGCACCTCTACCTTCTGAGCCACCGTGCCCCCTATTATGACATCGCAATTTGATTTTGTTCAAATTAATGTGTGCTAAAATCTTAAAAAATCTTCTTCTCATGAACCTGCAGTAGCAGAGACTTGATATTTGGTGTGCAGCTTCCTTTTGAGGTGTAGACTCTGATTTGTTCAAGAGTTGGTTGAGGAGCTATATTTGCCGTCGTTATGGGAGGGATAAGAATTTTTGCCCCACCCAAAATTTCTATTTTCCAAACTGAGAGGCTGATTTGAACCAGATTTGATATGAGGGCTTATTGGGTCATAAGTACTTAATCTATGACCAAAAAAATGTTCCTGTTGCCCCATGGGAACCACATCAGCTAAAAATAGAAAAAAATTTCAAACGTCCATATCTCCAAAACTGCATGGCACTGAGAATTCTTATTTGGTGTGAAGCTTCCTTGGGACCAACAGAATGGAATGGTCTAAAAAAATTGCTATCGGTTTTATCATAGGGTACTTTTTCAGGACTTTGAAAAAGTGCTTAGTCAGCATTTTTTAACACTGTGAGTAATGGGAAAAACATTTAAGACTACTCTTCTCCCAAACCACTGCTCCAAAAGCTTTCAAATTTCACATATAACATCTTGGGAAGATTGTTTCACACTTTTATTGAAATCAAATCCCTGGGTCTACATTTGGGTTCTCTATGGGAGCCCAAATGTTTAAATTAGTGCTGTATGAGGAATATTCTTTAAAAATCTTCTTCACATCCACCAATCAGAATTTTTTTTATATTTGGTATGCAGCACTGCTGAGAGGGGGGGGGGGGGGAGGGGGGAGGGGGTTGAGATTCAAGTTTGTTCAAGCCAAGTCCCTGTGTTCATGTTTGGGCTCACTGTGGGAGCCCAAATAATAACTTAGATCAGAATGAGGAATATTCTTTAAAAATCTTCTTCTTCAGATCCAGCAGTCAGAATGTTTTGATATTTGGTATATGCAGCATCCTTATGGGGGTAAGATTTAAGTTTGTTCAAGCCAAGTCCCTGGGATGAAATTTGGGCTCCCTGTGGAAGCCCGAATTATAACTTAGTTCAATATGAGGAATATTCTTCAAAAATCTTCTTCTTCACATCCACCAGTTAGAATCTTTTGATATTTGGTATACAATATCCTTAGGGGTGAGATATAAGTTTGTTGAAGCTAAGTCCCTGGGTTCATATTTGGGCTTCCTGTGGGAGCCTGAATTGTATCAAAATTTCTATTTTCCGAACAGAGAGGCCAATTTGAACCAAATTTGATATGAAGACTTATTGGGTCATAAGTACCTAGTTTATGCCCCCAAAAATTTTCCTGTCACTCCATGGGAACCGCAGGACCTAAAAATAGAAAAAAATTAAAATGCCCATATCTTCAAACTGCATGGCATGGCACTCAGAATTTTTTTTTTGTATGAAGCTTCCGGAGGAACAGCAGAAAGGAATGGTCCAAAAAATATTGCCATTGGTTTTATCATAGGGTACTTTTCCAGGACTTTGAAAAAGTGCTGAGTCACCATTTTTTAACACTGTGGGTAACATTACTGTGGATAATGGGAAAAACATTTAAGACTCTTCTTCTCCCAAATCACTGCTCCAAAACTTTCAACTTTCACATATAACATCTTTGGAAGATTCATTCACATGTTTGTTGTTGTCCATATTTGGGTTCTCTATGGAAGCCCAATTGTTCCGATTAGTGCAATATGAGGAGTATTCTTTAAAAATCTTCTTCCGATCCACCAATCAGAATCTTTTGATATTTGGTATTCAGCATTCTTAGAGGGGTGAGATTCAAGTTTGTTCAAGCCAAGTCCCTGGGTTCATATTTGGGCTCACTGTGGGAGCCCGAATTATAACTTAGTTGAGAATGAGGAATATTCTTTAAAAATCTTCTTCTTTAGATCCAGCAGTCAGAATGTTTTGATATTTGGTATGCAGCATCCTTATGGGGGTAAGATTCAAGTTTGTTCAAGTCAAGTCCCTGGGTTGAAATTTGGGCTCCCTGTGGAAGCCCAAATTATAACTTAGTTCAATATGAGGAATATTCTTTAAAAATATTTTTTCTTCAGATTCAGTAGTCAGAATATTTTCAAGATGGCCGATGGCAGCCATTTTGTACAAAATTAGGTGCAATCAGATTTTTGCACAGAACTTTCATATGAAAGCGCTGATTTGAATAATTTTTTGTGTGAATGTTTAGTACCATGGGATACATCACATATAATATGGGTTTTTTTCTCGTGCAGAAATTATGCAAATAAGATGAACTTTGATATTTCAGTGCGACTTACACACATTAAGTACACATGTCAATACGGCTCAGACTTGAGTCTGTATTTATGAACTGATCTTCACAAAATGTCTTGGGTACCTTTGTTATCACCTTGGGACGAGAACGAGTGTTTCTGGGTGCGGTCTAAAATTCAAGATAGCTGCCAGTGGCCATTTTGTACCGAAATTAGGTCTAATCAGTTTTTTGTACACAACTTCTATACAGCTCAGACTAGAGGCCATATTTATGAACCAATATTTACGAACCTTGTTGGGTACCTTTGTTATCACCGTGGGATGAGAGCGAGTGTTTTTGGGTGTGGTCCGAAATTCAAGATGGCCACCAGCAGCCATTTTGTACCAAAATTAGTGCAATCAGTCTTTTGTACAGAACTTCTGTATGAAAGTTCTGATTTGAATAAATTTTTGTATGAATGTTTAGTAACATGGAATACATCACATATTCTAAGGGGTTTTTTTTCGTGCAGAAATTACGCAAATTAGATTAACTTTGACTTATTCAGTGCTACTTGCACAATGTGAGCACACATGTCAATATGGCTCAGGGTAGAGGCCGTATTTATGAACCGATCTTCACAAAACTTCTTGGGTACCTTTGTTATCACCTTGGGACGAGAATGAGTGTTTCTGGGTACGGTCCAAAATTCAAGATGGCTGCCAGTGGCCATTTTGTACCAAAATTAGGTCCAATCAGTTTTTTGTCACAAGTTCTATACAGCTCGTATTTATGAATTGATCTTCACAAAACTTCTTGGGTACCTTTGTTTTCACCTTGGGACAGGAACGAGTGTGTTTTGGGGTGCCTTTGTTATCACTGTGCTATGAGAACAAATATTTTGGGGTTCAGTCAGACCCACTCTGGGACTCAAAGTTTTCTTTTCTAGTTTAGCATCTGACTGTCACCCACCTTTACAATACTTTACCTATACATTTGTTACAGGCAACGGTCAGTATTTATGTACAGACCATTACAATACTTTATATGTACCTTTGTTATCAGGTCATTACCTAGATGTTTGTCATTGCTGTGTCACATACTATACATGTGCATGTCTTTGTCTCGACAAGTTGAGCTACAGTGTCATTGACACTTTCATTTAGCTTAACTTGACATAGTCAAGATAAGCTATTACCATGACGCATGCAGAAGTCTGTGAGCCTGTTCACATTTTCCTTTAGCACGGGCTACACCCCGCAGTTCTTATCTGATCATCACGAAAATTTCATATGCAGGTTTGGGGTCATGTCTAGATGAAAATGTCCCCTTTTGGTCGCGATCAGTCAACCGGTATGGCTGCCCGAGCCCAAAACCCGAAAACCATTAGCACAGTCTACAGGTCATATTTATGAAGGGATTTCATTGTAACTTGGTAGGATGCCGCTGTATAATGCCTAGATGAGAACGTCCCCTTTTGGGCATGATCTGTCAACCGTGATGGCTGCCCAAGCCCGAAACCCAAAAACTTTTAGCACAGTCTGCAGGTCATGTTTAATATGGAGGGATTTCATTGTAACTTGGTAGGATGACTCCTTATGATGTCTAGATGAGATTATCCCCATTTGGGCGTGATCTGCCAACTGTGACGACTGCCCGAGCCAAAACCCGAAAACCTTTAGCACAGTCTACAGGTCATATTTATTGAGGAATTTCATTGTAACTTGGTGGGTTGACTTCATATAATGTCTAGATGAGAAAGTCCCTTTTTGGTCCTGATTGGGCAACTGTGATGGCTACAGGGGCCCGAAGCCCGAAAAACTTTTGCACAGTCTACAGGTCATATTTATGAAGGGATTTCATTGTAACTTGGTAGGATGACTCCAAATAATGTCTAGATGAGAACGTCCCATTTTGATCGCGATCATTCAGCCTTGATGGGTGCCCGAGCCCAAAAATCTTTAGTATAGGTAAAAGGTCATATTTATGGAAGGATTTCATTGTAACCTATTAGGTTGACTCCATATAATGCCTAGATGATGACATCCCCTTTTGGACATGATTGGGCTACTGTGACGGCTAAAGGTGCCCGAAACCCGAAAACCTTTAGCACAGTCTACAGGTCATATTTATGAAGGGATTTCATTGTAACTTGGTAGGATGACTCCAAATAATGTCTAGATGAGAACATCCCATTTTGATCGCGATCATTCAGCCTTGATGGGTGCCCGAACCCAAAAATCTTTAGGTAAAAGGTCATATTTATGGAAGGATTTCATTGTAACCTATTAGGTTGACTCCATATAATGCCTAGATGATGACATCCCCTTTTGGCCGTGATTGGTCAGCTGTGATGGCTACAAGTGCCCGAAGCCCAAAAACCTTGAGCACAGTCTATAGGTCATATTTATGAGGGGATTTCATTGTAACTTGGTAGGATGACTCCAAATAATGTCTTAGATGAGAACATCCCATTTTGATCGCGATCATTCAGCCTTGATGGGTGCCCGAGCCCAAAAATCTTTAGTATAGGTAAAAGGTCAAATTTATGGAAGGATTTCATTGTAACCTATTAGGTTGACTCCATATAATGCCTAGATGATGACATCCCCTTTTGGACATGATTGGGCTACTGTGACGGCTAAAGGTGCCCGAAATCCAAAAACCTTTAGCACAGTCTACAGGTCATATTTATGAAGGGATTTCATTGTAACTTGGTAGGATGACTCCAAATAATGTCTAGATGAGAACGTCCCATTTTGGCCGTGATCATTCAGCCTTGATGGGTGTCCGAGCCCCAAAACCTTTACCATAGGCAAAAGGTTATATTTATAGAAGGATTTCATTGTAACCTGTTAGGTTGACTCCATATAATGCCTAGATGATGACATCCCCTTTTGGTCGTGATTGGTCAACTGTGATGGCTACAGGTGCCTTCATGAAGCCCGAAAACCTTGAGTACAGTCTACTGGTCATATTTATGAAGGGATTTCATTGTAACTTCGCAGGATCACTCCAGATGATGCCCAGATGAGATTGTCCCCTTTGGTTGCGATCATTCAACCATGATGGCTGCCCAAGCCCAAAGCCCGAAAACCTTTAGCACAGTCTACAGGTCATATTTATGAAGGGATTTCATTGTAACTTATTAGGTTGACTTCATATAATGTCTAGATGAGAACGTCCCCTTTTGGACACAATTGGGCAACTGTGACGGCTTCAGGGGCCCAAAGCCCGAAAACCTTTATAACAGTCTACAGGTCATAATTATGAAGGGATTTCATTGTAGCTTGGTAGGATGACTCCAAATAGTGACCAAATGAGAATGTCCCCTTTTGGTTGCGATCATTCAACCATGATGGCTGCCAGAGCCCAAAGCCCAAAAACCTTTAGCACAGTCTACCGGTCATATTTATTAAGGGATTTCATTGTAACTTGGTAGATTGACTTCATATAATGTCTAGATGAGAACGTCCCCTTTGGACGCAATTGGGAAACTGACGGCTACAGGGGCCTGAAAACCTTTAGCACAGTCTACAGGCCATATTTATGAGGGAATTTTAATGTAACTTGATAGGATGACTCGTTTTGGAATAATTTCACTGTAACTTGGTAACTTTCGTTGATATACGTTAACTGTGATGGTCACATACATTAACTGTGACCCACCCCTCAGCTCTTTAGTACAGTGTACACCTCATATTATTTTTATCAAAAACATAGCATACAGGGAACAGAAATGAACATATTCCCAATTATCACAATTCTTGTCTTATCTCATAATCCTTTCATAAATATTGAACACTATCCTTTTCATCGAACACAACACACAAGTTAAGCTACAGTGTCATTGACACTTTCATTGTCCTTGTCAAACTGCACTACTAGCGTAATTCAATTCATGCAGAAAAACAGCGTGCCCAACTCGGCACAATTCTATACTAGGAAATAGAGTTCATTAACATAATCTCTAACCTCTAGTGGGATACATGTACATGTAATGACGTAAATAGATATTAAAATTTGGCTGCATACAGAATGAAGAGAGTGGATTACTACTTAATCGCAGATCCATATATTTTTCACTTGAAAAGTAAATGTATTTAGAATTGTTCCTAACATCACAAGTGACACTTGCAAACTTTCATCACATGGACCACCGGTGCAACCCGGTGGTCTATGTGATGAAAGTTTGCAAGCACTTCTTCCGTTTTGTCCTCAGAAGTTGCAAATAATTACTAAGTGAAACATCTATACCATGACAATTTAGTAGTAATCCTCCCCGTGGGAACCCCAGGAAGTAAGCAGCACTTGTTTACTGTGGTAAACCAGTTCCGCTTTACTAGTAAAATAGGGCCCAGTCACCAATGCTTGGGGTGAAAGTCCTCTAAAATGGGCAACATGTAGATCAACGATTGACTAAACTTGACTTCATCTCCATGTTGTGTCACGATTAGCCATAGTGCATAAATATGTGACGTTAACCACCAACAAACAAACAAGTAGTAATCCACCCTCCACATACTGTAGTCTCAATATTTTCTTTCTGTTTGATTGATTCAGTTCGTGATTTCACTACCGACCCCACTAACGGATTATATTTTGCATTGCACAGTGCAAATGCTCTTGCGTATTTTAGACTACTTCATTCTTCTGCAGTAAGGAGCGCATTAACTAAAAATCAATTTCTGCACTAATTGTGACAGGACTTCTAGTTTCAACTGTACAATGTTAATTGAATATAACATCCAAAAACATTTACCATACCTTCAGTACAAATTTGGCCTGTTATAATTGCATACCAGTAATCGAGTAAACTTCTGTCAATTAAGTAATTAATCTTGTAATAATTCAGTCCAGCAAATAAGCTGACATCTCATCTTTATAGACATTTTTGGCCTTGACTGTAGGTATTTAGACTATTATATCTTGTTTGACAGAGCTCATTGAGCTCTGTCAAATAAGATATAATAGAATAAATTCTCAGTTTATAACTGGAAGATAGGAAAATGATCAATTCCTCTTAATTATACCCCCACTCTCGAAGAGATTGGGAGGTATACTAGATTACATGCGTCTGTCTGTCCATCTATCTTTCCATCCATCTGGTTCCATATCTCAGCAGTAAGTGGATGGATTTCAGCATTATGCAGTGTCCTCGAGATGACCCACTTCCACCACATGTTGCAAGGAGTTGCTCACCATATTCTCAGCTGAGATACAGTCCTTACTTTGTAAACTTTTAAGTGATTTTTTATTCTGTGCATTCAAACATGTATGTGTAGCACCAGCAAATCTGGGGACCTCATTCTGCTCCCTCACGGGAACTCCAGGAATTGAGGCAGTGCTTGTTTACTGTGGTAAACAAGCACCGTTTTACTGGTAAAATAGGACATAGTCACTAATGCTTGGGGTGCAGGTCCTCTAAAATGGCAACATGGGGTATAAACGGTTGACTGCCCTTGACTTTATCTCCATGTTGTGGTCACGATTAGCCATTGTGCAGAAGTATGTGACCTTAAACACCAATAAATAATAAATAAATAAATTCAGACCTAGCCCCATCCCACAACTTGACAGGTACCTATGGAGCTATTCCAGCACTTCTGGTGCAATCTCTTGTTGTACACTCCTGTTAATGGAATATTTTTCTTTCACAAAGTGGTTTATTCAATTAACAGGGTTCAACTGTTTCTTATCAAATGTCTATGCACTGGTGAAAATGCATACGAATGGATCACGGAAATAAGACCACTTTTGTGATCACACAACTGTATTGTTATATCAGTACACACTGTTAATGTAAAATTGATTCTGTCATTTTTGGCTCAACTTTGACGAAGTCAAATTTGAGCTATTGTCATGGCCCGTCGTCCGTCTGTCCGTCCGTCCGTCTGTCCGTACGTCAACAATTGGCTATGGCTCGGGCTAGAGGTCGTATTTATGAACCGATCTTTACGAAACTTCTTGTGTGCCTTTGTTATGACCCTGGGACGGGAACGAGTGTTTTTAGGTGTGGTCCGAAATTCAAGATGGCTGCCAGCAGCCATTTTGTACCGATGATGCAAAAATCAGTTTTTTGTACAGAACTTCTGTATGAAAGTTCTGATTTGAATAAAGTTTTGTATAAATGTTTAGTACCATGGGATACATCACATATAATACGGGTTTTTTTCTCGTGCGTAAATTATGCAAATTAGACTGACTTTGATTTATTTAGTGTTACTTTCAGAGCTGTAAGTGCCAAGCTGCTATGGCTCGGGCTAGAGGCCGTATTTATGAACCGATCTTTACGAAACTTCTTGGGTACCTTTGTTATCACTGTGGGACGAGAACGAGTGTTTTTGGGCGCGGTCCAAAATTCAAGATGGCTTCCAGCTGCCATTTTGTACCGACGATGCAGAAATCTGTTTTTTGTACAGAACTTCCATATGAAAGCTCTGATTTGAATAATTTTTTGTTTTTCTCGTGCGTAAATTATGCAAATTAGACTAACTTTGATGTTTTTTGGTGTTACTTTCAGCACTGTAAGTGCAAATGCCAATACGGCTCGGGCTAGAGGCCGTATTTATGAACCGATCTTTACGAAACTTCTTGGGTACCTTTGTTATCACCGTGGGACGAGAACGAGTGTTTTGGAGTCCAGTCCGAAATTCAAGATGGCCGATGGCAGCCATTTTGTACGAAATTTGGTGCAATCAGATTTTTGCACAGAACTTCCTGATTTGAATAATTTTTTGTGTGAATGTTTAGTACCATGGGATACATCACATATAATACGGGTTTTTTTCTCGTGCAGAAATTATGCAAATTAGATGAACTTTGATTTTTTCAGTGCTGCTTACACACAGTAAGTACACATGTCAATACGGCTCGGGCTAGAGTCTGTATTTATGAACCGATCTTCACGAAACATCTTGGGTACCTTTGTTATCACTTTGGGACGAGAACGAGTGTTTCTGGGTGCGGTCCAAAATTTAAGATGGCTGCCAGTGGCCATTTTGTATCGAAATTAGGTCTAATCAGTTTTTTGTACACAACTTCTATACGGCTCAGGCTAGATGCCGTATTTATGAACCGATCATTACGAAACTTCTTGGGTACCTTTGTTATTACCGTGGGGTGAGAATGAGTGTTTTTGGGTGTGGTCCGAAATTCAAGATGGCCACCAGCAGCCATTTTGTACCAAAATTAGTGCAATCAGTCTTTTGTACAGAACTTCTGTAGGAAAGTTCTGATTTTAATAAATTTTTGTATGAATGTTTAGTAACATGGAATACATCATATATAGTACGGGTTTTTTTCTCGTACAGAAATTATGCAAATTAGATGAACTTTGATTTATTCAGTGCTACTTATACTCTGTAAGTGCACATGTCAATACGGCTCGGGCTTGAGGCTGTATTTATGAACCGATCTTCACAAAACTTCTTGGGTACCTTTGTTATCACCTTGGGACGAGAACGAGTGTTTCTGGGCGTGGTCCAAAATTCAAGATGGCTGCCAGTGGCCATTTTGTACCGAAATTAGGTCCAATCAGTTTTTTGTCACAACTTCTACACAGCTCATATTTGTGAACTGATCTTCACGAAACTTTTTGGGTACCTTTGTTTTCACCTTGGGACAGGAATGAGTGTGTTTTGGGGTGCCTTTGTTGTCACTGTGCTATGAGAACAAATATTTTGGGGTTCAGTCAGACCCACTCTGGGACTCAAAGATTTTTTCTAGTTTAGCATCTGACTGTCACCCACCTTTACAATACTTTACCTATACATTTCTTACAGGCTATGGTCAGTATTTATGTACAGACCATTACAATACTTTATATGTACCTTTGTTATCAGGTCATTACCTAGATGTTTGTCATTGCTGTGTCACATACTATACATGTACATGTCTTTGTCTTGACAAGTTGAGCTACAGTGTCATTGACACTTTCATTTTTCTTGTGACTGTTGTACTTGGATGTTACTATCAGTAACATTAATTTTATGTTACTTCCCTTCTTGCAAAAAAATGTAACTAGTAAATCCCCAAAAACCTCAAGCATTGCAAGAAATACCAAGCATCTTTGCAATATACATGTATATACTTTTTATATGCATTTGCTGTTTAATCTCCTTTACTTTTACATCAGTCATAGCCAACAGGATATGAAATTGTTTAATAACGTTTGTATTGTGAAGAACATTTATCTGAACTTAAGAACAGGGTAGGCTTGCCGTTTTGTGGCATGGTTTGCAGATTATCTCATCATCAGAGGAAATATTTTTTCCTCTTTGAGCATTGGGAGAAAAACAGATCATGCAGATTTCATAATTATCCCAGAAAAAATTTGGGAGGGTTCAGTAGGACCCTGTGAAGCTTCGAGATTCGATTCAATTTGATTTGTGGAATCTTAAGCTGCTGTTCAGTTTGATTTGAATCAGCTGCACGTTTTGTTTCCGTTCAAATCTTTTCACTGAAATATAGCTTGGCATCAGTCATCTACGTTGTCTCACAATACATAAAGTTCTGGTGATAATTGTACATAAATAATATTAATAATAATAATAATATAAAATAAAGACTGAGTGTAGTTTCCACTATCTACACAGAAACAACATATGTATATATGCCACCAGCCATGCTAATTCCAGTCTCACTAGACACTACCACTGTTGAAAGAAAATTTAAAGTTTCCAGGCACTTTCAATGATGAGCTGTTGTTGGTGGCTAGCCCTGTGCAGTGACTAGTACCGATGTTTCTTGCATCTATAGATTTTTAGCTCATCTGAGCGAAGCTCAAGGGGAGCTTTACTAATCACTTTCCGTCCGTCGTCTGTCGTCCATTGTCTGTCCATCCTGGGTCCAGCGTTAACTTCACATTATCGACTTCTTCTAACAAACTACTAGACCAAATTCAACAAAATTTGCTGTGCATGTACCTTTTCATATGACAATTCAAGTTTGTTCAAATCAAGTTGACCCGCCCCTCGGTAGGGCCACGCCCAAAAAGTGTGCTTAAATCTTAAAAAATCTTCTCATGAACCAGCAGTAGCAGAGACTTGATATTTGATGTGCAGCTTCCTTTTGAGGTGTAGACTCAGATTTGTTCAAGAGAAGTTTGTGGGGCTATATTTGCCATTGTTATGGGAGGGGCAAGAATTTTTGCCCCACCCAAAATTTCTATTTTCCAAACCGAGTGGCAGATTTGGACCAAATTTGATATGAGGGCTTATTGGGTCATAAGTACTTAATTTATGCCCAAATATTTTTTCCCATCACCCCATGGAAACCACAGGAGCTAAAAATAGAAAAAAATTGAAACCCCCATATCCCCAAAACTACACGGCACTGAGCATTCTTATTTGGTGTGAAGCTTCCTTAGGACCAGCAGAATGGAATGGTAAAAAAAAATTGCTATCTGTTTTATCATGGGGTACTTTTCTGGGACTTTGAAAAAGTGCTGAGTCAGCATTTTTTAACACTGTGGGTAATGGGGAAAACATTTAAGACTACTTTTCTCCCAAACCACTGCTCCAAAAGCTTTCAAATTTCACATATAACATCTTTGGAAGATTGTTTCACATGTTTATTGAAATCAATTCCCTGGGTCCATATTTGGGCTATCTATGGGAGCCCAAATGTTTAAATTAGTGCAGTATGAGGAATATTCTTTAAAAATCTTCTTCAGATCTACCAATAAGAATCTTTTGATATTTGGTATGCAGCATCCTTAGGGGGGTGAGGTTCAAGTTTGTTCAAGCCAAGTCCCTGGGTTCATATGCAGGCTGAAAATTTGGGGTCCCGTTCCGGACTTACAAATTTTTTACCAAAATCTGGAATTTTTTTTTTGTTTTTTTTATGCATTTCGGTCAATTTTAAGACAAAATTTTTTTTTTTTTTGCACTGAAAATTTGGGGGCCGGGAGGGACTTACAAAATTTTTGACCAAAATCCGGAAATTAGTTTTTTGTTTTTTTATGCATTTTGGTCAGTTTTAAGAAGAAAAAAAAATTTTAGTCTGAAAATATTTTGTTTGGGACTTCTTGGGGAGCTGGCTGCTGCTCGTCGTTGCTCGGTGGTTCTCTCCGGGTACTCCGGCTTCCTCCACGCGTAAAACTGTCACGGTCATGATTAGCCAGTGTGCATAAATATGTGACCTTAAACATCAATAAATATAAAATATGTTTGGGACTTCGAAAATTTCCAAACAAAAATAAAAGAAATCTGTTTTTTATGCGTTTATCTCAATTTTGGGACGTAAAAGTGCAGGAACTGAAAATGGAAGAATCTAGTCCCTGGTTTGATATTTAGACTATCATGTCAGGTGAGCGCCCTCAGGCCCCCTGGAGCCTCTTGTTTTAACTATAATCCGTACTGGGTAATATTACATCTACATCACCAAGGCATGCCTTTGACGAAGACATGCCTTGTTGATGTAGTTGGAATATTTTATCAGTCGGGACTTGGGCTATCCCTGTCAGAACAATCAGGTTTACAGCACTCCCCCTCCCCCTTCCCCCAGACAGTCATCTTCAAGAAGCTCCTGATTCGATTTGAGATTCAATTCAGATTTGAATAATAAACCCAATTCAATTTGAGATTTGATGTAATGCGAAAATGGGTGATTCGCAGAGCCCAAGGTTTCCGTGGCATAGAAGTGAGGTGTGTTGTGGTTGAGGAAAAAGCCCATTATTCTGTAATCAGTGTAGGGCAGCAACTAATGTAATCACAAGTTGATAACATACCACATTTAGTGTAAATTGATGTTGTAGACCATCACAATGTCTGAGCTTGCATCATTTGTGTCATATTTGAAAAAATAAATTCTCTGGGGAGGCCCACCCCCAATGGGAGGGTAACTCAGCCCTATACCCTGCCCCACTCAGGCATTCACCTCATGTGCTATGTCTACGATATCAATGTATGCTTCACATACAAGTGGTACCAGGTCCCTCAAAACTGCCACCAAGCTCCCCACTATAGCTTCGTCCCCGTTCCACAGTGGGTGAAAATATATTTTTTGCCATAAGAATTTTTTCTCAAAGTGTACTTTCATGCCATATTTCAACTGTTTTAACTCTTTATATGCTGCAGATGCATTTACCTGCCAAGAATAAAAATACTCTGGTTTCCAAGTTGAGTGTCTTACTAGCTCTTGTTAACAAAAATAAATAAGACTGGACCCCTTTCAATGATTCCTTGATGGCACAGTCTATTAAATTCATTGGATCAAGTTACGGCTGCTTGTTACGGTATGGAAATATTATTGATCTTGGTAACAGAAAGAAATCTGAGAATCAGCAACAATAACTATGAATTTAACTATTCTGAAATTTAATTTAAAAAAATTAATATAAAAAAAAAAAATGATACAAAGATCTTTTACACTAATTGGTTTACAGAAAATAAAAACAGTGGTACTTATCAATTATTGAATTAGTCCAAGTACAGTTTGACAGAATCCAGTAATCCAGTGGTGAAGAATCTTGTGAAGAAAGTTACCAGCTGGTAGTATTAAATTCAAGAATGTCTCTTCAGAAACAGCATCCCATAGATTTGTAATAAAATTTTCTCTTAGAAATTTCAGCAGTCTCCAATAAAATATAATAAAATGCTCCGCAAAATTCAAATGGAGTAAAAATCCAAGAAGTATTGGCGCCACAGGTAATTTCCAAATAATCCAGTAGAATCTTGCCTTTTCACAATAATATTCTTTTTCACAGAAAGTATAAATTCTCTTTTCCAAGACAAATAGATTCTCCTCAAAATTCTCTTTTGGAATCAATCTTCCAAATTCACAAAGAAGCACTGCTTCTATAATAAATGCACTGTTCTGAAACAATAATATCTCCAATGGAAACAATTGAAGTGAGCCTTTCTGAAATGGCTTTCTAAAAATGAGTTTTTGAATTCTGTTGACAAACCATTATATAGTTAGCAGATAGAATGTCCTAGAAGATGAAAAGTCTACAAAGTTCTCTCAGTTTCTAGGTGATTCTGTCATAATTCAAGTAAACAAGGTCCTTGACCTACTTAAACAATCAACAGCTATATGTACAATATATTAGTGTAACAAAGGTGTAAAGAAAGGTCACTCAGTGCAAATGAGTCAGACCAGTCAGAAAATGCAAAAAGAATATAAAACTTGTAGCATTATCAACTAAGGATATATCAATCTCAATATAATATGGGGGCTATATAACACTGCTATAAATATAGCAGCTATAGCTAGATTTTATTATAAATTCAAGTAACACTCAATATGACCCTCTGATATCTAAATTTCATGCTGCAAATTTTTCCCATAATGCAACCAGGAATTTAAATTCAATCCTGTTTGCAGGGCTCAGTGGCAGAGCAACTGGGAAAATTTGTGTCATGAAGGCTCCAATTGGGAATTTGTTTGGGAGAAGAAACACACAGAGAAAAAGAAATGTCATCTTCATATCGAATTGAGAACATTAATACAGAAGCTACTACAGTGGAGCCCACTTAATTGGATATCTCTTAACTGAATAACCCTGTTAATTGAATATAATTTCCAACACAAAGCCATTTACTATTACCTCCAGTACAAATTTGACCTGTTAATTGAATATAGGTTATAGAGTAAATTCCTGTTAATTGAATAAAAAATCTTGTAACTTGTCGAGAAATTACCCTGACTCTCCCCAGTTTTCCTTTGTTTATAGACCTATTTGACCTCAGTATTTCCAATACAGGCATTTAATCTATTATGTCTTGTTTGACAGAGCTCATGGAGCTCTATCAAACAAGATATAATAGAATAAATGCTAAGTTTATCTCTAGAATACAGGAAAGTGGCAAAACCCCTGTTAATTGAATAATTTTCATTGGCAAAGTGGCTATTCAATTAACAGGGTTCCACTGTACATGTATAGTTTTATAACAAATAGTCACATGAAATAATGATCAGTCTCTGTAATCTCTATTAAATAAATTGTTCTTATACTATTAACCCTTTACCCAACGAATCGCCCGCATCTTCCCGCGTAATATGCAAATTCAGCAGCTGAAAAAACATTATTCTTCGAAAAATTTCAACAAAACCATATCATGTGACCCCTCTTTGGAACGAGCTCATCGAGCTCGTTCCAAAGAGGGGTCACATGATATGGTTTTGTTGAATTTGTTTGAAAAAATTATATTTAAAATAATAAATTTTAAAATCGTCTGTGTTGGGTAAAGGGTTAAATGATGAAGATATTAATGTATTTTGATGCACTTCGCTAGTCAACATTCTGTGGCTTTGAAGTTGTGTCTTGGCAAGTCTTGGCTGCCTATGTAGGAAGTCAAGACTTACCTAGAAACAACTGTCCAGGTTCTTGAGATGTAATTTGCAAACGCATCTAAAAACCCCCTGTTGAGGCGGCTGTTTTGTTGCAGAAAAAAATGATGAAAGTCAAAATTAGACTTTCGAGAATTAAAGAAGAATTAGATTTTTATTTGAATGAGGACTGAGATTGGCAAATTTTTGGTTTGGATTGGGAAAAATCATGCCAAAATGCCCTTGGCAAAGGGTCCCATATTCTCCACTGTAGACACCCAAATGAATCCCTGTAATAAAGTGGCTAATCAATTGATGGGTTCCATTGTACTGTAAATAAACAAAGTTCAATAAAAAAAAACAACAAATAAATCATTTTTTGAAAAAACATAATTTTTGTTTCATAATTTTTGTGATACATGTGGCAGTGAAAAGGTTAACAAAATATATATTTCAGATATTTTTCTTCAAACATGTATTCTTGAGCATTTGCTATACATACCTTCCATTGAACTTACTGAAGTACTGGAATTTGTGTTAATGAGTTTTCAAGAACAGTCAGCTATTTTAAGCTGAAAACACATTGAGTAAATCTGTCTTAATTTGCTGTGTACCTGTTCTTACTGCTATTTTAACCCTATGTCTCTCAAAGATCAGATTCAACAAACATAACATTCTTGACAAGCTTACAACAAACAATGATCATCAAAGAGTCTCTCTCTATACAGTTGACACAATGTGTTTTAATACTTTATCTCAGGGGTGTAGGAAGCTTATAATATTAGGGGGGGGGGGGGGGGGTATTGTAAATGTGAGCTTGTAGGGGACAGCATGGTCGCCTTTAGCAGTCCGCTTTGCGTAGCCAAACCTGGGGAGAGTGCGGGAGGGGGATACCAGGACAATTTGTGAAATATGAACTACTGAGAGCTCATTTCCTCGCTTCTCAAGTGAAAAAATCAAAGTATCGTTGCTGTTAATTTTTGATGTTTATCCCTTTACCAAACATGAAAAGCAGACAACACTTGCAAAAAAAATTCTTGAATAACTAATTTTTTTCATTTTTTGTCTCCAAAATATAGGTTATGACCCCTCATTGGAACGAGCTCAATGAGCTCGTTCCAATGCGGGGTCATAACCTATGTTTTGGAGACGTTGAGCTCGTTCCAATGAGGGGTCATAACCTATGTTTTGGAGACAAAAAATCATGAAAATTAATTGCCGATTTCTGAGAATAGCACTGGCCAGTTTTGGCCGTTACGTTGGGTAAAGGGTTAAATGAGGATGTATGTCAGAGAGGAAGATGTTAACCTGTCAAATCAGTCAGTGACATCGGCTACCAACTTTTCTTTGCACTGCAAATGGTGTAGATCATACAGTTTTTATGTGGGCCTGTATGATGTAGAATATGCAGATGTATGTGGTTATTTTAGTGTAGATACTAGATATGATTTACAAAGTTTTGGAAATTTTTGAGGAGTAAATACCCCCCTCCCCCCTCCCCCCCCCCCCCCCCCCCCCCCCCCCCCCCCCCCCCCCCCGGTTCCTACGCCACTGCTTTATCTAATGAATCAGCCATGTCAATCAGGGTAGCATTACCAAATTTACCCTCTGTGAACCTCAGTCTGAACCAATGTCTCAGGCCTAAACAGAAAGTGGTGCCCAGATGTTAATTTTGGGATTCTAGCCCACTGTATTGGATATCATTTGCAAATTCACCCTCTGGAGACCTCATTCTGCAAATGACAGATTGCTTATTTCCAGGCTTGATCCCTGTGGGAACCCCAGGAAGTGAAGCAGTACTTGTTTACTGTGGTGAACAAGGTATCTTTTACAGGTAAAATAGGACCCAGTCACCAATGCTTGGCGTGGAAGCCCCCTAAAATGTGCAATGTGGGAATTAACCAATGACTAAAGGGGACGTTATCTCCTTTCCTTGTCAACAGGAAGAAAATTGAATCATAATTTTCTGGATGTAATTGTAAGCTTATTTCAGTTGGAAATGTAGCATCTTGTAAATTTACACTGAGTTAAAGGTAGAGGAGGGGGAGACAAATTCTATTGATGCCTTTGATATGTGTCCTAACAAAGCCTGCAAATATACATCCTTTCATTGTTAACCCTTTACCCAACGAATTGCCCACATCCGCCCACGTAATATGCAAATTCAGCAGTCGAGCTCGTTCCAACGAGGGGTCACATGATATGGTTTTGTTGAAAGTTTTTGAAAAATTTTAAAAAATGGTATAAATTTAAAATAATAAATTTTGATATCGTCTGCGTTGGGTAAAGGTTTTAATGAAAGGCTCAATTTGGATATTTGATGGGCACCATTCTACTTATATGAAGATTTTAATGCAGAACTTACACAGTACAGCCGCCATGGACTGGCTGAAATCCACACGTGGGCAGTGATGTCTACGCAGTCATGCCTTTACCAGGTAATAAAAATCATAATCAGCAAAATTTTAATTAATGAAGCATCGGGTTGTACCCGGTACTTCATTAATTAAATTTTTGGTGATTATTCCGATATTGGAATCCAGTATTATTGCACCCATGGAAATATTGCCCACCCAGGGAAAGTGACAGTCCATGGCATACGGTACCTTTTTTTGTACTATTTTCAGTTTAATAAGATGTGCAATTTAGTAGGCTTTAACAGATTCTTGACTTGCCATCATTTATTGGAAAGCTCTTTGATAGAGAACTTTCGAACAGGCCTGGCAGTCTAGAAAATCAAGGAGTGCAAAACAATTGCCCTCCTCAGATTGCTTCGGAGTGCAATTGCACCTGGAAATTTCAATGCATATACTTGTATGCTATGTTGGTTATATTCACTTCAAGGTATTACTATTGTGACTGAAACATTGTGTAGTGGAAAAATGGACACACCCATCTTATTATTCAAAATGTTGCATTAAATTCTTATGTGACTGTCTTCTGCACTCAAAATGTATCGAAAAGCGACACAGAATGGGTCATGAATTATTGCGAATCAATGCAACATTGACAAATTATAATAGATTTTGAAGGCAGTCCCAAACAGGTCTGGCATTCCAGAAGAATGTCAGGCCTGTTTCCAATAAGTAATAACAGGGAGTGTAAGGGTTCAATGGTTAGAGTATTGGACCTTAAACCGTAGGGTTCGTGATTCAATCCTAAGCAGTGGTAATTGTGTTGTTTCTTTGGGAAAGGCACTTAATCCTGATTACCCATGTGGGGGCATGGTGGCACTGTGCACTAAGGCGTACTGCACGTTGATGGTGTACTTCTCTTCGGCCAATACTAACCCTGCTTGTACAGAGTTAATAAGTTGGAGATTCTGACAGTTGCTTGCCACTTCTTGGTGGTTCTCATTGGGTACTCCGGCTTCCTCCAACCATAAAACTGTTATACACAGAGAGACCCTGTTTGTCAAAAGTACTGTTAAATGCCAATAAAAATAATAACAAGACAAGATTTTGATGAAATCTTTGTGTGCAATTAACACAGGGATTATTTAATTTGCAGTTAACCTTGCAATGTAGGAAGAAAAAGTGACACGCTGAATTTGGTTTACAAACATCAACTATTGTTTGTATCTCATGGTTACAGGTAGATTTAAAAAAATAGTTTTAAGTTTCTATAAGCCCCTCTCATTCAGTGTCTACTGCCCAGATAAGCAGTGCTGCTTAATCCTTTACCCAATGCAAACGACGATATCAAAATTTATTATTTTAAATATCACTTTTTTAAATTTTTCAAAAAATTTCAACAAAACCATATGTGATCCCTCATTCGAACGAGCTCGATGAGCTCGTTCCAAAGAGAGGTCGCATGATGTGGTTTTGTTAAAAAAATTTGAAAAATAATATTTTTTCAGCTGATGAATTTGAATATTACGCAAACGGGTGTTGCCAGTTCGTTTGGTAAAGGGTTAATATGCCCACACAGAAGTATATATTGTTTCTCTGTTAGCAATGGTACACCATATTATTGTGTTGTAATCCTTGTGTCGAGGACCTAAATTAGGATGAAATGCATAAAACAGCTGGAACCTATTTTTGTCACCTAGACAAGTTCCCCAAAAATATTATTTGCAGGCTTGGACTATTTGTTTATTTATAGTTGCGTAAATGTCACATCAGCAGGTAAGGCTATATCATGATAAAACAGTGTTTAATGAAAAAGAGGTCATTATATTTCAGGAAGTAAAACAATTCATTAAAGTCAGGAAATAATTACACTCCATTATATTGAAATGATAGAGAAACAAGAACACTACAAATCAGAAGAATTTGTAGTAATAATCGCGATATAATCAGGAATCGAAATGCAGTTATAAAGAATCAAAATAGCACGTTTATCATTTTTAGCTCAACTTTGACGTAAGTCAAATTTGAGGTTATGCCATGGCCCGTCTGTCCATCTGTCTGTCCGTCAACAATTCAATACGGCTTGGGCTAGAGGCCGTATTTATGAACCGATCTTTACGAAACTTCTTGAGTACCTTTGTTATCACCGTGGGACGAGAACGAGTGTTTTTGGGTGCAGTCCAAAATTCAAGATGGCCACCAGCAGCCATTTTGTACTTTAGTTAGTGCAATCAGTTTTTTGTACACAACTTCTATACGGCTCAGGCTCTAGGCCGCATTTATGAACCGATCTTTACGACACTTCTTGGGTACCTTTGCTATCACCGTGGGACGAGAACGAGTGTTTTTGGATGCAGTCCAAAATTCAAGATGGCCACCAACAGCCATTTTGTACCAAAATTAGTGCAATCAGTTTTTTGTACAGAACTTCTATATGAAGGTTCTGATTTGAATAAATTTTTGAATGATTGTTTAGTAACATGGAATACATCACATATAATACAGGTTTTTTTCTCGTGCAGAAATTATGCAAATTAGATGAACTTTGATTTATTCAGTGCTACTTATACACAGTAAGTGCACATGGAATACATCACAAATAATACAGGTTTTTTTCTCATGCAGAAATTATGCAAATTAGGATGAACTTTGATTTATTCAGTGCTACTTATACACAGTAAGTGCACATGTCAATACGGCTTGGGCTAGAGTCTGTATTTATGAACCGATCTTCACGAAACTTCTTGGGTACCTTTGTTATCACCTTGGGACAGTAACGAATGTTTTTGGGTGCCTTTGTTATCACTGTGATATGAGAACAAATATTTTGGGGTTCAGTCAGACCCACTCTGAGACTCAAAGATTTCTTTTCTAGTTTAGCATCTAACTGTCACCCCACCTTTACAATACTTTACCTATACATTTGTTACAAGCTACAGTCAGCATTTATGCACAGACTGCACATACTTTATATGTACCTCTGTTATCAGGTCATTACCTAAATGTTTGTCATTGCTGTGTCACATACTATACATGTACATGTCTCACACAAGTTGAGCTACAGTGTCATTGACACTTTCATTTTAGTGGTTACTCTGGGGGAAAATCGTTTATCAGTTCGTTTTTAGTCCCATTTACAAACGATGATAAACGTGGTTCTAAACCATGATAAACATTCCCACAAATAAAAAACGAGAGTACCTGGTACTTCAGTAGAAAAACAGGAAGCTAACTAATAGAAATGAGTCTGAAAAACAGAAGATAGGGGCTATTTTAGTACCCATTATTGACATTACATAGACGGGGGAGGGGCCGTTAAATGGTTGAGTGCTAGAAGCCACTATCAGAGCTTTCAAAAAAATTAAGGTACCATAGAAAAAGCCAATATTTTCCTTGCTCATGTTTCATATTCAGTCAAATGCAATTAATATTTTGTTTATATAAATTTGTGCTATTACAAATTATTGGAGAGTGCCTGTGGACACTCTCCAATAATTTGTAATAACACAAATTTTGAATAACAAATTCATACCACCAAAAATTATCTATGCCGCAACCAATTAAAAAATTTGGTATATTTCTATTATTTTCTGCTGTTAGCACCCCCCTCCCCTGAAAATATTGTAGTGCCCCCCCCCCCCCCCCCCCCCCACCAAAAATATTGTAGTGATAAGAGTAATGAGTAAATAATATCAGTAGTATGTTGAATACTATGTAAATTATCCTGCTGAATAGACATGTAGACAAATTCCAGTTTAACTCTTAACCCTGCAGAGTATTTTAAAAGTATTTTCTATCAAATCTAGTCATGCCTGCTATGAAGCAGCCATGACTGGATTTAATAAAAAATTCAATACAATTTAATTAAAAAAATCACTGAACATAAAATTGATACAATTTACTGGGGAAATTTTGGTTAAAAGTGCCCAAATTATTCCTATTGTATTGGCAAGAGATTCTCTGTCCCGGGCAGGAATATCTGCCAGCAGCATGCAAGGTGTTAACCCTTTGGCAAACAAATCGGCTGCATCTTCCTACGTAATTTATGAATTGAGCTGTTGAAAGAAAGATTTTCAAAAAATTTCAACAACATCATATCGTGCCCCCACCCCAGGCTCCGAAACCCTCGATGAGCATGTTGAGCTTGTTCTAGTGAGGACTCAAATGATGAAGTTTTTGAAGAAAAAAAAATTTCAAATGAATTTTGATTGATTTATTGTTGTTTAACGACAATTTCGACAACCAGGATCACTCCTTGTTGGACAGTTTTACGGGTGGAGGAAGCCGGAGTACCTGTCAAACTCCACAACTTACTAACTCCACTCAAGCAGGGTTAACATTGGTTGAAGACAAGTGACCATCAACATGCAGTACACATTGCCACCGTGCCACCACATCACCAATTGGGATGAAGTGCCTTGCCCAAGGACACAATGCTGTAACTCCTGGCGAGGATTGAACTATGGACCTTTCGGTTTGAAGTCCAAGCCATAACCACTGAGCCACCAATAAAGTTTGATACCATGTGCATTGGGTAAAGGGTTAAAAGAATGAAAACAATTTTAAACAATTTCAAAGTTATTAAAAAGGTTAATTTCCTTGAGAAATGACAAAATCTCTTGTGAGTTTGTATTATAAAGTAGGGGAGCGTGGTGGCTCAGTGATATTAGAACATTGAACCTCAAACTGGTTTGGTCCTTATCAGCGGTAACTGTGTTGTGTCATTGGGCAAGACACTTAAACCCATGTGAGGGCATGGTGGCAATGTATACTAAAACATACTGCACATCGTTGATGCATTTCCATCCAACCACTGCTAACACTGCTTCTGAAGGGTAAGTACATTGGGGAGTCTGACAGTTTCTTGTCACTGCTTGGTGGTTCTCTCTGGGTACTCTGGCTGTTGAAAGTATTATTAAACCCCAATAACACGAACAAATAAAATTAACCCTTTGCCCAACATAACGACTAAAACCGGCCAGCACTATTCACAAAAATTGGCAATTAATTTTCATTATTTTTTTCATTTTTTTGTCGCAAAAACAAAGGTTATGACCCTTCTTTGGAACGGCTCATCAAGCTCGTTCCAATGAGGGGTCATAACCTATGTTTTTGAGACAAAAAATGAAAAAAATTAGTTATTCAAGAAATGTGTTTGCAAGTGTCGTCTGCCTTTTGTGTTAGGTAAAGGGTTAATTATAAAATAGATCTTTAACTGGTGGAGTGCTAAAATTATTTTTCAAAAGTGATTTGAAATGTATTTTTTTCAAAGGTGCCATGCAACCAGCAAAGGAAGTCTGAATTTAGAAAGAATATGTTCATTAACAATTGTTTTCTTACAATTTCTTGGAGATTGCCCATTGGCACTCCAATAAATTGTAACAAAACAAATTTTACATAAACATTTATTTTCTACCGCTAAGAAAACAAGCCTATGTGGCTTTCAGAAGAGCCATGATAGTGGCTTCTAACACTCAACCAGTTGAGAGATGCTACATAAAAATGCTGCCACTCACCATGATAACCACCTGATGTCAAAATACTGAAATTTCAACATCAAATTTTTCCTATAATGCAATTAGGAATTTAATTAAATTTAATCTTGTTTGACAAGATCTCAATGAGCTCTGTCAAAGAAGATTGGGTCGGTTAAATTCCTAACTGCATTATGGAAACATTTTGTAGCTTTAAATTTTGATATTTCAACATCAGTGTGCAGAGAGTTAGAATACGTACAGTTGAAACTAGAAGCCCTGTGACTGTATTGTGCACTATTTTGAAGTAATAGCATGCTGAGTAAGTGCACTTTTGTCTCTGTTAAACTGCACCATTAGCGTAACTCAGTTCCTGTAGACAACAGCATGCCCAACTCTGTACAATTCTATACTTGTAAATTGATATCATTAACGTCTTTCCTAAACTCTACTGCGATACATGTATAAATAATGACGGAAATAAATATTAAAATTTGACTTCATATACAGAATGAAGAGAGTGGTTTACCACTTAATCACAGAGCCATACATTCTCCAATCTCCACTCAAAAAAAGTATTTATAATTGTTCATAACAGCACCAGAAACACTTGCAAACTTTCATCGCATGGACCACCGGGTACAATCCGGTGATCCATGTGATGAAAGTTTGCAAGTGCTTCTTGGGTTTTGTCCTCCGAAATTGTAAATAAATTCTCAGTGAAAAATCTATCCCACGGCGAATTAGTAGTAATCCACTGTCCACATACTGTAGTCTCAATATTTTCTTTCTGTTTGATCGGTTCAGTCTGTGATTTCACTACCGACCTTGCTAATAGCGCATTATATTTTGCATTGCACAATGCAACTGCACTTGTGTATTTCAGACTACTTCATTCTTCTGCAGTGGGAAGAGCATTAACTAACGAGCATTTTCTGAGCTAATTGTGATCGCACTTCCAGTTACATTAAAAAAACCACCACTCACCATGATAACCACCTGATGTCAAAATACTTGAATTTCAGCACCAAACTTTTCCTGTAATGCAATTAGGAATTTAAATAAATTTAATCTTGTTTGACATTTTGTAATGATCTCTGTCAAAGAAGATTGGATTGGTAAATTCCTAACTGCATTATGGGAACATTCTGTAGCTTTAAATTTTTAATTTCGACAACAGCATGCAGAGAGTTAAAATACGTACAGTGTAAAATAATGTGTCATACTGTCAACATATGCAGGCATGGCACACATTGTAGTGACATATTATTCTACAGCAAAAAAAATGTGTTAGTCTTGTATGGAAAATATGACATAATCAAGCCTGGTAATAAGCAATCTCATTTGCAAAGTGAGGTCTTCAGAGGGTGAATTTGCTGATGGTATTGAATACAGTGGGCTAGAATCCCCAATTTATTCTCTGGGTTCCTCTTTCTGTTTGGCCTGAGACCCTGATGCAGATTGAGGTTCACAGAGTAAATTTAGTAATGCTATGCAGGGTAGCATCACCAAATTCACCCTCTGAGGACCTCATTCTGCAGATGACATTCTGCTTGTTTCCAGACTTGAATTGACATTGAGTCAGAATTATATTATCATTTCTTCAAAGATTAGCAGGCTTCGGCCAAATAAAAACCACTAGTGTTGATACGGTTAGTTGATTAATCAATGTTGACTTGATCATTAAATAAATTAGTCAGCTCTCAAATCTGAAGTCCATTAGTCGATCACATCCCCAAAATTCACTTCTGATCACAATACCAGGAATAAGGGCAACTATCCATTTCGTGTAACAATAACATGATTTTGAAGGGCATTACAGAGTTTTTAATGGCTCAACAGAAATGGTTAACAGCCCAGGAGTTTATTAGCAGCCCAAGATGAAGTTGAGGGCTGCTAATAAGCTCAAGGGCTGTTAACCATTTCTGTTGAGCCGATGATACACAGTAATGCCCGACGAAGTCATGTTATTTCTATTATTGCCGACAGCGGGTGCATTGAATTTAAATTATATCGGAAATAAGATAAATAAATGAAGTTTGACGTTTTCGAATTATAATAAAACAGCAAAACTGTCATCTGATTTGTTGACAAACAAACCGGGTAACATGACTTATAGTCTGATCAGCCTACGGTGAAATTTGGAAAGTTAGATGATGAAATGTATCTTCGATATGAAAACTTGTGGCAAAGAGTTATTCATCAAAGATGACATTACTTACTTTGTGTGTATCGCTTCCTATATTTGATACATTATCTGTCTGTGACATAAAGGGAAACACTTGAAACAAATGTGTTTACAAATTAAAGATCTGAATTGAATTTCCATCCAAATGAAAATCTGGGAAGAAATATTAATCGGCTGAGAGATGTCACGTCATTGTCTACATTCAGACATGTCAGGCGCTGTTATTGACTTGTCGGGCCATTACAGTCAATAACGGCCCACCACATCACATGACTTGTACTTGTTGAGCATTACGAGGTTTCAACATCCGGGAAAACATTGTTATTGTGCTGGGAACGCACGCAAAAGTGGTAATAATTGAGGAAATCATGTCTTCAACCAATGTAACCCTGCCTGTGCTGTGGTGCAGAGTTCAGAGTTACGATATTGGAGAGCTGACAGCTGCTCGGTGGTTCTCTCCGGGTACTCCGGCTTCCTGTTCACGGTCACGATTAGCCATTGTGCATAAGTATGTGACCTTAAACACCAATAAATAAATAAATAATTGAGGAAATAATTTCCTCAAAAACAACACGAAAAGTTCAAAGAATCCATCAATACCTTTGCTCACTTCGTTACTGACTCTGAGTACAAATGTTATTGACATTCAAATGTAGGGTGTTATAAATTAATGAAACAGACAACTTATGTGACACCTTCTTTCAGTTTAGGAGGGGTGTCTGAATGGAATAGCAAACTGGTAATCAAGGCTATTAAAAGACGTAACTAGAACCATACAGGTCAAATTAGTTCTCACGACGATTTAAATATATTCCGCTGCTCAGCCCTGGCATAATGAATATTGCCAATTTTCAAGGCTGTTCAAGGGCCCAATGGAAATTTAAGGACTTTCAAGGTCTCATAGCTTCAGTTGAAGTAATCACAGACCAAAACTCTGTCTTTTACTCGCAGGAGTTTGCAAAACGGCATCACGAAAGATGTTATGATGTCATACATGTACATGTTTAATTCTTAACCCGCTGAGTATTTTCAAGATATTTTTCATCAAATCTAGTCATGGCTGCTATAAAGAAGCCATGACTAGATTTGATGAAAAATTAATCAAAATGTAACACAAGAAATCATTGGTGAAAACAACCTATTCAATTTACAGGGGGAAAATATGATTAAATGTGCCCAAATTATACTTATTTCGGTGACAAGAGAAACCCTGTGCTGGACAGGAATACCTGCCAGCAGCATGCAAAGAGTTAAGAGTGGGATTCAGAGGTGGGGGTGAGGTGGGTGAGTAGGTAGGGTGATCGACTTGTAATTAATCACATTTGTGTTCCTGTCAACTTCAGAAAATATCTCATTATTTCAACACTAAAACACATTCACGTATAAGTTGATTACCTGCTTCTTTGTATTTCAGGACAGAATGGGATTCTTTAAGAGGAAGAAAGACAACCGTCCAGATATTGGATATTCTGAAGAATTGACACTTCAGTGTCATTAAACTTCAAAATGGGTACAAACATATACTTTTAAAACAATGGTGTAAAAACAATTTGTTTTTTCTTACTGCAAAGTGAAACATATCATCTTTGGCGTTTGTTTTTGTTGTTCAAATTATTTCTTATTGAAAACTGCGGAAAACTGTCAACATGGATGTGTTTTATTGAATTACTTAAAAATGGCAGAAGGAGTGAGGAAGCGGACATCATCGTCTGACTACATGACTGTTGATGATTTATCAATACCAGACCACCACGTAATCGATGGAGGCAGCGTCAGAATTCATGAGCGCTGTAACAGTGATTCAGACTTGGCACTTCTTAGTCCAAAACCATCATCTTGCCTCTTTGTGGACAAAAAGAAATTTGTTATTGGGAAAGATCATTCACTCACAGTTTCATGGGACATAAAGCTCGATGTCTGTGGTAATGATTGGATTGGCCTGTTTTTCACAGGTAAGTAATTTTATCTCACAATCGGGGCATTTTTGCACTGTTTCGCAACTAAAGTTTAATGTATTTGGGCCCTTGTTCCGAATCCATATCAAGGGCCCCTGATACAAGCACCTGATTCTGCTGTTGCCAAAACAACAAGGAAGCTCATTTCGGTTTTTAGCTCACCTGACTGAAAGTCAGGGTGAGCTATTCTGATCACTTTTCATCCATCGTCTGTCGTCCGTCGTCTGGCGTGAAGGTGGTGTTTGAGCCTTTTTCTTCCAAACCACTGGCCGCATATTAATGAAATTTCATGTGAGTAGGGGTTATATAAGGGCATTTTGATTTTTTGTCAAATTAGGTTTCGGCTCACATTGAGCAGAGGGATGGGGCAAAAATGCTGCAATTCTTAAAAAATCTTCTTTTCAAGAACCAGCAATAGCAGAGACTTGATATGTGGTATGCAGCTTCCTTTTGAGGTGTAGACTCAAGTTTGTTCAAGAGAAGTTGGAGGGGCTATATTTGACGTTAAAAGAGGGGCAAAAATTTTGGCCCCGCCCCAAATTTCTGTTTTCCAAACCACGAGGCCGATTTGAACCAAATTTTACGTGAGTGCTTATTGGGTCATAAGTACCTAATTTATGCAGAATTTTTGTTCCCCATAACCCCGTGGGAACCACAGGAGCTAAAAATAGAAAAAAATTAAAACGCCATATTTCCAAAACTGCACGGCACTGAGAATTCTTATTTGTTGTGAAGCTTCCTTAGGACCAACAGAATGGAATGGTCCAAAAAAATTGCCATCGGCTTTATCATGGGGTACTTTTTGGGGACTTTGAAAAAGTGCTGAGTCAGCATTTTTTAACACTGTGGGTAATGGGAAAAACATGTGAGACTACTTTTCTCTGAAACCACTGCTCCAAAAGCTTTCAAATTTCACATATAACATCTTTGGAAGATTGTTTCACATGTTTATTGAAATCAATTGCCTGGGTCGATATTTGGGCTCTCTATGGGAGCCCAAATGTTTAAATTAGTGCAGTATGAGGAGTATTTTTGAAAAATCTTCTTCTTCAGATCTCCCAAGAAGAATCTTTTGATATTTGGTATGCAGCATCCTTAGGGGGTTAGATTCAAGTTTGTTGAAGCCAAATCCCTGGGTTCATATTTAGGCTGAAAATTTGGGGTCCCGTTGCGGATTTCGAAATTTTGGACTAAAATCCCCAAAAAATTTTTTTTTGTTTTTTCTGCATTTCTGTCAATTTTAAGACAAAAAAAAAAATTTTTTTTTCCCCTGAAAATTTGGGGTCCGGGTAAGACTTAGAAAATTTTGGACCAAAATCCGAAAAAAAATTTTGGGGGGGGTGGGTGGGGGGGGGGGGAAGACAAAAATTTTTTTTTTTTTTTTCCCCTGAAAATTTGGGGTGCGGGTGGGACTAAGAAAATTTTGGTCAAAAATCCGAAATTTAGTTTTTTTTTGTTTTTTATGCATTTCGGTCAATTTTAAGACCCAAAAAAAAAAAAATTTTTCCCCTGAAAATTTGGGGTCCGGGTGGGATTTAGAAAATTTTGGACCAAAATCCAAAATTTTGGGGGTTTTTTTTTTTCTGCGTTTCCATCAATTTTAAGACAAAAAAAAATAAAATTTTTTTCCCCTGAAAATTTGGGACCAAAATCCGGAAAAAAAATTTTTGGTTTTTTTTCTGCGTTTCGGTCAATTTTAAGACAAAAAAAAATTTTTTTTTTCCCTGAAAATTTGGGGTCCGGGTGGCCTTGGAAAATTTTGGGCCAAAATCCGAAAAAAAATTTTTTTGTTTTTTTTATGCGTTTCCGTCAATTTTAAGACAAAAAAATTTTTTTTTTTTTTTACACCCAAAATTTTGGGTCCGGGTGGGACTTCGAAAATTTTGGACCAAAATCCAGAATTTTTTTTTTTTTTTTTGTTTTTTATGCGTTTCTGTCAATTTTAAGACAAAAAAAAATTAAATTTTTTTTTTACACCGAAAATTTGGGGTCCGGGTGGGACTTAGAAAATTTTGGACCGAAATCCAGAAATTTAGTTTTATCGTTTTTTATACGTTTTAAGAAGAAGAAAAAAATTTAGGCTGAATGTATTTTGTTTGGGAAAAAAATCTGTTTTTTATGTGTTTATCTCAATTTTGAGACGTAAAAGTGCAGGAACTGAAAATCGAAGGAAAATCCTGTGTATTGTGTGGGCACAATTGCTTCATCTAGTTGGTATATGCTTTTCTTGGGAGGTGGCGTATGCAGCTTATTCAAGTCAAGTCCCTGGTTTGATATTTAGACTTCCATATCAGGTGAGCGCCCTCAGGCCCCCTGGGGCCTCTTGTTCATTGTTCTATTAGTGTTTGAAGACTCACATTCGCAAGCAGAGTTGCAGCTGTATTCGCTGTAAATTGTGCAAAACTCCTTCTATAACCGATTAATGGGATCCTTTTAAATATAATAAACTTTACACCAAGAGAATCATTTAATTCATCAGTTATTACTGCAATTAACAATCAAATTCACGTTGACAAAATACACGTTAGATCAATTTCGCAAAAGCATAGTAAATCCCAGCGACAGGGAATTTCTCAGAAGCGTAACGTCATTCTATTTTTAAATTAGCATTCTTTCACCCACTGCAAAAAAGAAATAGTTCCTATTAAAATATTCTTTTAAGACATTTTGTGGTCAAGTATTGTGAGATAAATTTATCATCACCACATTGTGTGTGTCCAGGAATTCTGATCAAGTCTTGTTGAAGGAACGGAATCGTATTTCGACTCGCCCTTACGGGATCATCGAAATACTAGTCCGTCCTTTCAACTCGCCTTGATCCGAATTCCTGGACACAAACACTGTGGTGATAATAAATATTTATTATACAACCATCAAAAATAGCTCCTCAGTATCAGTGTAGTTTGCTTATCAGTTCTTGCTCTCCAAAAAAACGATAGTCCCAACTTTTCCAAAACCATATCTTGCCTGTCTTACCCTTTACCCAATGTAGTAATGGCCAAAACCGGCCAGCGCTATTCACAAAAGTCATTGAATTAATTTTCATTATTTTTTCATTTTTTGACTCAAAAACATAGGTTATGACCCTTCTCGTTCCAATGAGGGGTTATAACCTATGTTTTTGAGACAAAAAATGAAAAAAATTAGTTATTCAAGAATTTTGTTTACAAGTGTCGTCTGCTTTTCATGTTAGGTAAAGGGTTAACTGGATTAATGCTAGAAGCCACTATCATGACTCTTTTGAAAAGTGCTGGAAGCCACCTTAGTGGCTTTTCACTGTATTCATTAGTTCGATGTTTGCTAGAAGAAAAAAAAAATTATCTAATATTGTTTGGTTGCAATTGTAGAGTGCCTACTGGCATTCTTCACGAAATTGAAGCAAAACTATTATTTATGAACAAAATGTTGCTAAAATAAGACTATTATTTATGGTAGTGTGGTATCTTTAACAAAAATACCCATGTTTCAAATTATGTTAGAAAAATAATTTAGCACTCAGTCAGTTAAACAAGGCTCACAAGATTTCATTGACACACAAAGACTTTCGAGATGACAATTTTACAAATGTGAAATAACATCTTGAGTGCCCTTGCACTGAACACTCAGGATATATCTTCCATAATTTCTTTCTCATTTACACTGTCATATAATACTTTTTTACAACAGTCATACCCCCATTCTCGAAGAGATTGGGGGTATACTGGATTACATGTGTCTGTCCATCCATCCTTCTGTCTGTACATTTGTCTGTCCATCCATCTGTCAGGATCCATACCTCAGCGGTGAGTGGATGGATTTCAAAGAACTTAGTATGCAGCGAGGCGGTATGCAACAGTTGGCGTATATGCACCGGGCCGTGATTCAGCTCTTGTTCAACTTGGGTTGTCACATTTTATTTCATTGATGAGACCAGATCAGCCAGAGCAAACATAATGTCTATAGTATCATGTATAATCTCACTGATCTAGTCTTGTCAGCTCGATGGAATATGACAATCTAGTATTTATTAGTTACCAGTCAGTACCAAATAAAATTTTAGCTTTTGATAAAAAATTGTAAAGACAGGGCCTCACAAAGCAGATCTTCCGTTTCTCAAACCATTTTTTATAAAATTTCCTGTGGGTGAGTGTTTTTTATATTATTTTTGTAATTATTTCTTTGCAAACAAAAGTTCATGATCTTGGTTTGTTATATGGTTTAGTCCTCATAATCTACAGAATGGCATGGGTGGTGGTGTATTTCATCCCTTGGGTGCAAAGAAGTCTATGCAATGATGAAGCATTGCAAAGCCTTGTTGGACTCAATGTACACATTTATCAATTTTATTAACTTGGGTAAAATATTTTTATTTTTTTAAGTTTGCCTTGGTCACAAAAAGAGAGTATGCAGCAGCCAAAAGGACCATGTAGAAGGGTCTGAGAAACAGATTTTTAACTTTTTTTAGGCCAAGATTAAACTGAATATAATTGAATTTTCTTTTATGATATCTGATTTGCTTGCTTTTGATTGGCCAAAACTTGATGAATAATTTTGCTATTGTTTGAATGTTTTTGCTTTGTCCTGTCCATTTTTCAAATCGAAAATTGTGAGTGCGTCCAAAAGTGCAATTAAACTTTAATTACTGCAGGTAAGCTGTTAGTATTCATGTGGGTTGTTCACATTAGTTTTTCTCTTCAGTATTCAAGACTGTGTGTACTATTAACTTACATGTACATGTATGTTGAAAGTATTAATACTGTTGTGTGCACAAAAGTTGGTATGATCTGTAATACAAGGAAACACTCAGAATAAAATTATAGCAATTAAAATGAATTATTTCCACTGAATGTGGATTGGGCATGTTACATATGGTTTGAAGTGTAGAAACTTAGCATGCCCATTCCACATTCATGTTCTGATAAAGTGTGAGTGCGGTGGCTCAATGATTACAGGATTGGCCTAGGAACCTAAACTGTGTTGTGTCCTTTGGCAAAGCACTTAATCTCAATCCCGATTGCCAACATAGGGACATGGTGGGGCATTGTACTAAGGCGTACTGCACATGGATGGTGCACCTGTCTTCATCCAATGTTAACCCTGCTTGTGTGTAGTTATTATGTTGGAGAATCTGACAGTTGCATGCCATTGCTCGTTGGTTCTCTCCAGGTACTCCGGCTTCCTCCACCTGTAAAACTGACCTTTATGAAGCGACCCTTGCTGTCAAAAGTATCATTGGACCCCACTAAATTAATAAATGAATAAAGTGACAGATAATTCATTTGGCCAGCAGATTGTTTGATTTCAGCCTTAGAACTTTTGTCTAACAGTCTTTTTTGTGGTATTGTCATTTTGATATTGAACGAACATTGAAAGGAACTTTGAAAAAAATTATAATTTTTTTTTCTTCACTCCATTGAAATGACTTGTCAAATGTTTTCTAAAGTAAGTTTGACTCTTTACCTTACGTGTCTTCCAGACAGAACAATACTGACAAAAGGTCCACATTTATAAAGGTAAAAAACCCCAAATGTTTTGATTCTCATGCAATCCCACACTGGAATTGGACCATTTCAGTGGATGTTTTTATTGCCTTGCAGTGTCTTTCAAAACATTTTATGTTTTTTGCTTGATATATGTAACTGAAATTGGAAGAGCATAACTAAAGCTATAACCCTTTACCTAACGAATCGCCTGCATCGAACCTCTCTTTCCTGTGTAAATTGTTGGAAAGGGTTGTTGCTTTACAACTCAAAAATCATCTGCATGAAAATGATCTTTTAGAAACCTTCCAGTCTGCATATAAAGCCAACCACAGTACAGAAACAGCCTTACTATGAGTCAACAATGACATTGTTAAATCAGTGTCTGAGGGTAAGGCTGTACTGCTTGTTCTCTTGTACAGCAGCTTTCGACACAGTCGAACATGGTATTCTCATGCAGACATTGACACAGCATGGCATATGTGGAACTGTCTTATCATGGTTTGCATCATATCTAGAAGGTCGCAGTCAACAAATATATATCAATAACATCAGTTCAGAAACCAGGAATTTAAAGTGTGGTGTTTCTCAGGGCTCAGTTCTTGGACCACTCTTGTTCACTCTGTACACTTTTTCTCTCGGTCGCCTTCTTAAAAAGCATGGCCTATCATATCATCTGTAAGCAGACGACACCCAACTGTACATCACATTCAACCCATCTGTTCCAAGTGACTCATTCACCGCAGTCAATAACATGGAAACTTGCATAAATCTTGTGCGGGAATGGATGATGGACTTTAAACTGAAAATGAATGACTCTAAAACTGAATTCTTAGTGATATCCGGGGTTCGCATGCCTACACCCTCAGTTACATCAATTCTGGTTGGAAACAACATCAGTATGAAAAGTGAATCGGCCAGGAATATTGAACTGTTTATGGACTCAAATTTAAAACTAGACATCCATATCAATAAAATATGTCAAAAATGCTACTGGCAGCTTCGTAATGTTGGAAGACTACGACCTTATCTTACCCAGTCTGCACTTGAAAAACTTGTGCACTCCTTCATCACCTCACAACTAGACTATTGTAATTCAGTGTTAGTGGGGCTGCCCCAGTGCCTGATTCAGAAGCTTCAAAAAGTTCAGAATACAGCTGCTAGGATAATTACTGGTAACAAATGCTCTGAACACATAACACCTGTTTTAAGACAACTACATTGGCTTCCAGTTAAACAGAGAATTGATATCAAAATATTGATCTTACTATTCAAATGTATCCACAAACTAGCTCCAGTTTACCTGCAAGAGCTCCTCACTAGTGTCTATAAACCATCACGCAGTCTCCGATCTTTAAACCAAATTCAACTAGTTGTATCTTATCTAATCAGGCTCATGATCGTGTGTTCTCCATCGTAGGTCCCAGATTGTGGAATTCTCTGCCAATTCATGTCAGAATTTTAGAAAATCTCGATGTCTTCAAAAGAAATCTTAAAACTTTCCTATTTACTAAAGCATTCTCCTGAACCTCTCCAAGAGGCAAGAGGGAACCAAAACAGATGTGACTCTTTATTTCAGAAAAGTGTATTTATTTCTGTCAAGCATTTAGAGCCCTATTTGTGGTTTTACGCTCTAGAAAATCAATTATTATTATTATTATTATCCGCCCACGTAATATGCAAATTGAGCAGTTGAAAAAATAATTTTTTTCCAAATATTTCAACAAAACCATATCGTGTGACCCCTCATTGGAACGAGCTCAATGAGGGGTCACATAATATGGTTTTGTTGAAATTTTTTGAAAAAATTAAAAAAATGATATTTAAAATAATAAATTTTGATATCATCTGTGTTGGGTAAAGGGTTAACAGTACATCCTGTAACTTTGAAGTCATTTCTAGGCAAGTCTTGGCTGCTTATATAGGCAGCCAAGACTTGCCTAGAAATGACTGCCAAGGTACTTAGAATGTAACTTGCAAGTTTTCCCTGAGACAGCATGTAGGGAGACCTGTTCTGTTGCAGTAAAATATTATCAAAGTCAGAATTAGGCCCTGGGGGTTAAAATTAAATGCGTTAGTTTGTATAATTATGCACTTTCTATACAGTCTTTGCGTAAAAAGACAGCAAAAATTCTCCAACTCCATTCTCAGTATGTGCAAGAAAAAAATAAAAATTAAAAACAAAACCCTCCCCCATTGATTTGAAAAAAAAAGCCTGAGAATCAATTAATTTATTTTGTGTGGCTGAAAACAATTTGAAGTTTTGCATCAAAAACACAGCTAATGACCCCTCTTTGTAATGAACTTGGCATGCTCATCCCGAGGCTATATTTTGGAGGCAAACAGTGAAAACAGTTATAAAATTTGAATGGTGAGTTTTGTGAACATAGCGTTACCATAGTACAGAGTTATTGTGTTTGCATTTAATTCGCAAACACATTTATTAAAAACAATTTTTTTCATGAAAATGTAGTTTTTAGAGTATGACATACAGCACTGAAAACACATGCATTAATAATATTATACATGACCAACAATTTCTGTCAAAATCCTCTGACCGCTTACTTCCCTGCAATGCTATGGAATATCACCTGTCATAACAAGAAATACAAGGACATTGAAACTAAGATTCTACTTTTCGTTTGGTATTTAAGTAAGCTATTGCATGTGGATGTCTGTTAGTCTGTAAGTTTTATTAGTCTGTAAGTCTGTCCACAATTTGTTCAGCATTGGCTATAGCCTGCAGATCTTTCCCGTTCATTACCAAACTTCATGATCAGCTTTATGCCAAGATGAGAACATCTTATTATGGATGCTGTGGGCTGCCGACAATGGCTGACATTGCAGCCATCTTCGATTTATTCAGCACAGGCTACAGGTCTCATTTATGCATCAGTTTTTGGTCAAGTTGTGTCAACAACTAAGACCTGTGGTTTGGCTGCTGTCGTGCCTCTGGGTGGGCATCTGGATGGGTGTCTCCTCGCACTGTTAGTGCAATAACTTGAGCAGACATTCTCCAATTTGACCAATATTTGCCGTACAGGTCTTTTGCAATACGGAAAACTACGGAAAGTGACCAGATCCTTATTAAATGAATTTTCCTGTTAATTGAATAATTATTAAGGCTCCACCGACTTTCAGCGGAAGCCCTATAGTAATCACTCTGTCTATCTGTCGGTCAGCATATTCCTGTCGTACGATAACACAATATTGAATGTGATCAAACGAACCCCCCTTTCGTTTTTGACGGTTTTCTGTTTTTTCTTTCCAGAGTTATGAGACTTGAATCTTCAAAAAATTGGAAATTTTTTAAATGTTGTATGATAACTCAATAATACTTTCACCGAATCTCTTGAAATTTTGTAGCAATGTTACAATCCGTAAAAGCAACACCTCTTTCACTTTTTACAATTTACAGGATTGTCATTCTGGAGTTATGGGACTTTAATCGCCAAAAATGACAAGTTTTCAAATGTTATACCATTACTCAAGTTTGTTGACTGATTATCATAATTTATATACACACTATTGAGATTGATCAAACAAAGCTCCTTTTCATTTTTTGACAATTTTCAGATTTTTTGATCCAGAATTATGGGACTTCACTGGCCTCTCAAGACAGGTGGTCTCTCAAGGAAGGTTTTACTGTACTGTATAATGTTCGAATTGGAAACCGTTTCAAATTCTGCGCCCACAGTGATGGCCCCCATCACTTGCATCTAGTTCTTACTGGTAAAATGGCTGTTCAGTTTTTAGCTCAATTTTGGCCAAGCCAAATTTGAGCTTATGCCATGGCCAGTTGTCCGTCGTCCGTCTGTCCATCTGTCCATATGGCCAGGGACCAGCCGTGAGGGCGACTAGGGCGTATACACAATGGACGTATTTTACAACACAGTATTTTCATTTCGTTTTGCTGATGACTGTTAACGGTTGGACTGTCCATTCCCAGAAAAACACGAATGGAATTGAAACACATGAAAAAAAAGCTTTGGTGATGACAAGAAAAACTTTGTACAGGACACAAGTGTGCATGTGGACGATCTTGAAAAAGGGTCCTCCTAAACACTGGAATGACACGGTATGACAACGGAATGCCTTAAAAATGATGCGAAATGACATTTCTTTTACAAAATACTCGACCCCAGAATGTATTTTGTTTATTAACTAACAAAGTACCTCCCAAGCAACCTTCTTACATCTGGTCCTGTTCACAATTTCAGACTTAGGAAATTATTAGTTCATTAGACTTTGGTGAAAGGCAACCACAGGAGGGTGCTGGGGGATTGACACGAGGAAGAGGGGAGGGGTCATGAAGGAGAGGGTAGCAGTGGGGGGATTTTCAGTCAATAATTACACATTGAAAATATGAAGGGGCGGTGGGGGCGGTACATGAATATTCTTAATTTTCCCCACTTGCCTATGAAGTCTCCCTACATGACTCTGCAGTCTCCCTATTTTTTCTGGAGGGAGACTTGAAGTCTCCCTAAAATTCCCCCCTAGGCTGGTCCCTGCATAACGGCCATCTGTCCATCTGTCCGTCTGTCCATCAACAATTCAATATGACTCGGGCTAGAGGCCGTATTTACGATCCGATCTTTACGAAACTTCTTGGGTACCTTTGTTATGACTGTGGGACGAGAACAAGTGTTTTTGGGTCCGATCCGAAATTCAACTTGGCTGCCAGCCGCCATTTTGTACCGACGATGCAGAAATCTGTTTTTTGTACAGAACTTCCATATGAAAGCGCTGATTTGAATAATTTTTTGTATGAATGTTTAGTGCCATGGGATACATCACATATAAAACGGGTTTTTTTCTTGTACTTAAATTATGCAAATTAGACTAACTTTGATGTATTTAGTGTTACTTTCAGCACTGAAAGTGCAAATGCCAATATGGCTCGGGCTAGAGGCCGTATTTATAAACTGATCTTTACGAAACTTCTTGGGTACCTTTGGTATCACCGTGGGAATAGAACGAGTGTTTTTGGGTGCGGCCCGAAATTCAAGATGGCCGATGGCAGCCATTTTGTACAAAATTAGGTGCAATCAGATTTTTGCACAGAATTTCCATATGAAAGTGCTGATTTGAATAATTTTTTGTGTGAATGTTTAGTACCATGGGATACATCACATATAATACAGGTTTTTTTCTCGTGCAGAAATTATGCAAATTAGATGAACTTTGATTTTTTCAGTGCTACTTACACACAGTAAGTGCACATGTCAATACGCCTTGGGCTGGAGGCTGTATTTATCAACCGATCGTCACGAAACTTCCTGGGTACCTCTGTTATCACCTTGGGATGAGAACGAGTGTTTCTGAGTGCGGTCCAAAATTCAAGATGGCTGCCAGTGGCCATTTCGTACCGAAATTAGGTCTAATCAGTTTTTTGTATACAACTTCTATACGGCACAGGCTAGAGGCCGTATTTATGAACCGATCTTTACGAAACGTCTTGGGTACCTTTGTTATCACCGTGGGATGAGAACAAGTGTTTTTGGGTATGATCCAAAATTCAAGATGGCCACCAGCAACCATTGTGTACCAAAATTAGTGCAATCAGTCTTTTGTACAGAATTTCTGTATGAAAGTTCTGATTTGAATAAATTTTTGTATGAATGTTTAGTAAAATGGAATACATCACATACATTACGGGTTTTTTTCTCGTGCAGAAATTATGCAAATTAGATGAATTTTGATTTATTTAGTGCAACTTATACACTGTAAGTGCACATGTCAATACGGCTCGGGCCAGAGGCTGTATTTATCAACTGATCTTCACGAAACTTCTTGGGTACCTTTGTTATCACCTTGGGACGAGAACGAGTGTTTCTGAGTGCGCTCCAAAATTCAAGATGGCTGCCAGTGGCCATTTTGTACTGAAATTAGGTCCAATCAGTTTTTTGTCACAACTTCTATACAGCTCGTATTTATGAACTGATCTTCACAAAACTTCTTGGGTACCTTTGTTTTCACCTTGGGACAGGAATGAGTGTTTTTTGAGGTGCCTTTGTTATCACTGTGCTTTGAGAACAAATATTTTGGTGTTCAGTCAGACCCACTCTGGGACTCAAAGATTTCTTTTCTATTTAGCATCTGACTGTCACCCACCTTTACAATACTTTACCTATAAGGCTTCCACGTTTAGACAAAATTGTAAACGTTTAAACGACTGTCTGTCCCCGTGGGAACCCCGGGAAGTAAGCAGCACTTGTTTACTGTGGTAAACCAGTTCCGCTTCACTAGTAAAATAGGACCCAGTCACCAATGCTTGGGGTGAAAGTCCTCTAAAATGGGCAACATGTTGATCAACGATTGACTAAACTTGACTTCATCTCCATGTTGTGTCACGATTAGCCATGGTGCATAAATATGTGACGTTAACCACCAACAAACAAACAAACGACTGTCTGTAAACGAAACGGAAACGTTTACACATACTAACAGTAACAATGCAAGTAGTCAATATTTGATAGAAGTGTGTAATAATACACAGTAAGTTCATCATATCTTTGCGTACAGGGCATACAGTTTATGTTATTGAGACAGCCGATTTACAGTTCATCCAAAAACGACGTAGACGAACGATCACAGCATGCAGATGCCGAAGGCAAAGTCGCTCAGTCTATGGGTGGAGGGGGGGGGGAGGGGTCTGGGGGATTCTCCCCCAGGTAAATTTTGAAATTTATCGGGGTCTCTGAGCTCATTCTGGTGGGTTCGGGGTGAAATTCCTTGTGTTTTTTCAAACAGTAATGTTGGAGCGAGTTGCCATGGCACACAATAGTGACAATACCGGACTTGAGAGTGGAATGCAATGTCGCAAAAATTAACAAAGTCTACAAACCATGCAGGGGAATCCAAATTTTCAAACACGCAAGTGCCAGTCTGCCTGTCAAACTCCATAAATCGATCCTGAGATCATCCCATGTGTGAATAATAAATTAATAATCCATGTCAAGTGAACGAAATCATCGAGAACAATTGTGTATCACTTTGGGAATATACATGTAAATCCGAATAAACTAAAACATCCCACACATGTTTCGAAGGAAACACCAAAGATAAGCACGTGCCATGCGGCTCAAGTGACTGTGTCACATATGATATCACATGATTTGAAGATGATTTTGTTCGGTGACTGTGGCGGCGGCGCTAGTCAGAACCAGTACACAGTTTTTCTGAAGCATTACCAAAATATTGCATTGCAAAGTTGGAAATTTTTTGTCCGTGTACACGTTTACCAGAACTGTAAATGTTTAATGCCCATAAATGAAATGTTCACATTTACACGTGTAAACGTGGAAGCCTTATTTACCTATACATTTGTTACAGGCTACGGCCAGTATTTGTGTACAGACCGTTACAACACTTTATATGTACATTTGTTATCAGGTCATTACCTAGATGTTTGTCATTGCTGTGTCACATACTATACATGTACATGTCTTGACAAGTTGAGCTACAGTGTCATTGACACTTTCATTTAATTAACAGGGTTCCAGTGTGTTCAGAGGTGGTTATTACTTGGTTAGTTTCATATCGGCCGATATACCACCCCAAGGTAACTTCATACAGAAAGCTGATGTGAAGTTACCACAGGCTTATATCTCAGCCGATATGAAACTAACCCAGTAATAACCTCTTTATTAATCAAACCAAAACAAATAATTACAAAAAGGCTCAGATCTGTTACAGTTTTTTGACAGTGTTATTGTCTCTCATTCTTTTCACAAAGTGAGAAGTTTCCCCTTCTACCAGTTCAGCTATCTGAATGTCTTGGGTTTCCACTGGGGAAGCCAAGACGTTCAGATAGCTGAACTATCTTAACAAATATCTGCTTACGACTCCAAATCTTAAGTTTACATTTGAATTTTCTGTATAACTCAGTTATTTTCATTTAACAAACAGGGTTCTACAAGAATGAGTTATGATTTTGTTAAAAGTTAAGAACCATGTTTACAAAATTCAATTCAAGCCAAAATTTACCAAGTCTGGATTGAGTTTAATGGATAAGGTTCAGAAATTTGGTTTCCATATTGAGACTTTCATTGTATGAGTAGGCATTTACGGTATTTGGATTTTTGTACTGAAACTCGGTATTTTTTAAATACCGATTGCAAACCAAGAAAGTTTTCTCTCATTCGATATACCAATATTTTCAGTAATATCGATTAACATTTTATTAAAGTCCCAAACTAATGCGGGTAATGAACATTTTTCTCTTGTTTGTGTTCAAATGTCACTCAAAAATACAACGAAGTTGCAAAATTATACACATGTAGAGCTCAGCAGCAAGCCAATTATACAGATAAAAATGACACATGTAAAGCCAGTCAACTATATTGAATAATTAAATAGCACACAAAAGATGACTCCTCTGAGTTATTTAATTTTAATCCTCCCGACATTGCTGACAAATCGTGGGTTTGCTGAACTTAGCTCCTGCACATGTGCAAATAAATCCTGATGGCTTTTTATTAACATGAATCCAGTTTCAATGATAATTACATAACTGGGAGCAAAACAATCTGGCAAATACAATTCTTCTCTATAAGCATGCATCCTGTCCCAGTGTTAGTAGTCTGTAGCTTGCAATATATTCTTTTTTAAGATTTTAGTGTTTCATGATTTATTTGTTAAGAATATATGAATTTGTTATGAGTTAAGAATTTTTATGTTATTTTTACACCCACGAGTTTTCAAAGTCGTAAGCGACTATTAATAGCATTCGTAAGCGACACACTCCATTGTCCATGCTGAATAATGACATTTTCTCAGCAGTTCTTCATGTAAGTTTATCGTTGTAAAGTACAAATATTTAACCAAAGTTTTGATGATTCTGTGGTCAAATACCTGTACATTACAGAGATATTCTGAATTTGGTAATAATCGTATATTACGTGCGTATATTATATTGTTAATATCTCGGAAAGTACAAAAATTTTACCAAAGTTTTCGAAGAAACGGGTGAAATGTTTGTTGTTCCGGCAATATTCGATATTTCGTCATACCGCAATATTTATAAAATACCGAAACTCGATATCGAAAATTGGACACTGTGAAGGCCAGTGTATGTGATAGCCGAACACATGTTGTTTATTTACTGTACAAATACAAACCGAGCATTTTAGATGATAATTGTGTGATAAAGGAAATTGATTACAATTTCAGCCTCAAAAACATAGCTTCAACCCACAAAAAGTGTTAATGTCGATTAAAAAGTTTGAGTGAATGCAAAAAAATAGTTGGTTTTAAATCATATAAGGAAGGAAATTTGTCTTAACTGCCTAATTGTAGTATGTTTTTTTCAACTGGATTTTTGTGCACAGAGAAATCCTAAAAATTTAATTCACGTATAATTACCAAGAAATATGCCAGCTGCATTAATTAGAATGACAAATTAAAGATGTATTTTTAAGGGCCTATGTTTTGCAGTCCTTCGCACGAGGCGAGAGCGATTGCTCTCGCACCCGCCTGCTCTCGCAATTTCTATTTTGCGAGAGCGAAAATCTGCTCCCGTCAATTGCATGAACTTGGCAGGTCAGACATAGTCTTTCGTCAAAAAATTCAGGGAGACGAGAGCAAATTGCTCTCGTAAATGGTTTTGTAGGAGCAAGTTATTGCTCTCGCTGTATATTACTCGTGAGAAGGTCTGGTTTTGTTTTATTGATCCCAGAGAGTTCAGTTAACCCTTAGAACCTGAGAGGCCACTTTTCCGGCACAGGAACATGATACGTCATAATTTCATTAAGTAGGATGGCTGCTAAGTAAATGTGTGGGGGAGATTGACCAATATTTTCAATGTGAAGCCCAAAGGCTGCACGTTGAAAATATTAATTGGTCTACACCCATATAATGAATATGGACTCTTCCAATTGCTGCCATTGAACTGACTTGGAAGATACCACCATAGTTCAAAGGGTTAAACAAAATACAGTGAATTAAAGAATTTGAATTTTCAGACCACATTTTACGGCCTAAATCTTCACCTAATGTGGCAAGCAGATGACACTTGGGGGAAAAAAAAGGTCCTTAATAATTAAAAATTATCAATTTTGCCTCGAGCTCATATCAATGAAGGAACATAAACTGTGTTTGTGTTAGCAACAATTGAGAAAAATAGTGATGTTTGAATGACAGTGGCACTACCTGGATGTGGCGAAGTAAAAGATATAAGAAATGAAAATTGATATTTATAGAATACCAGGTTTTCACATTTGGAATTCCTGGAAACTACTTGAATTTGAAAAAATAACTTTCAACTCAAGCCCAGTAGTGAAATACAGAGCCATGGGCAGTATTGGGTACATCCATAGTGTTTTCACTAGTCTATGGATGGTTCAGTCCATTCACCAATTTGTTCACCAAAGGTAATGTATGCAAATGTAGCACATGTATTAGCCATAGTGCAGAAATATATGACCTTAAACACAAATAAATAAATAAATTACAAATATGTGGCCTTGAAATACCCTTAAATACAAAAAATAAGTAAATACTAACACTTTATAACAACAAATATTTTGTAGGTGACAGTGCATGTACTTTTCCATTTGCAGGTGAAACAGACTCATCTAAATTCGTAGATAGCAAGGTTCGTGGGATGAATGGTGGAGAGACTGGAGAAATTCAGTGGGATTTGGAGCCAGTGTTACATAATTTTACTGATGGTATGTTTGGGTACATGCTATATCCCTGTAAAGTTTTAAGTTTTGATTTAAGTTCAAATCAGCTGGCAGATGTAACGTTTTTACAATATGACACACTGAAACTACATGTACAACAAATTAAGTTATTTTTTATTTTTATATTAAGTCACTTTAATGGCTGTAACACAAATAAAAAGTCGGGCTACAGCCAGTCATTTATATACTTGCTACTCACTTTACAGGGTTTACACCGATAGTTGAAGCCAGAAGTCCTGTCACAATTAGCTCATTAGTTAATGCACTCTTCACTGCAGAAGAATGAAGTTGTCTGAAGTACACAAGAGTGTTTACGCTGAGCAGTGCAAAATATAATGCGCTATTAGCGAGGTTGGTTGTCAAATCACGGGCTGAACCGATCAAACAGAAAGAAAATATTGAGACTATAGTACTAGTGTGTGGAAGGTGGATTTCTACTAAATCACCATGGGATATATTTTTTATTTAGAAATTATTCACAACTTCTGAGGACAAAACACAAGACTCACTTGCAAACTTTCATCACATGGACCACCAGGTTGCACACAGTGGTCCATGTCATGAAAGTTTGCATGTATTTCTTGGGCTGTTATGAACAATTAAAAATACTTTTCGAATTCAGAATATATGGTGCTGCAATTAAGTCAGATTCCTCTCTCTTCATTCTGTATACAGTACAGTCGCAGTGGATGGCTCATAATCCACGTATGGGCAAAGATGTCCATGCAAGCGTTTACCAGGTAATAGAAGTCATCGTCAGCAAAATTTTAATTAATGAAACACTGGGTTGTACCCGGTGCTTCATTAATTAAATTTTTGATGATTATTCCTATAATCAGTGTTTGGAATCTAATATTGCATCCTTGGAAATATTGCCCACCAGAGGAAAGTGACCGTTCCACGTCGGCTGTGCTATAGACAGTCAAATTTTAATATCTATTCAAGTCATTACATGTACAAGCTGTGCTGTTGATTTGAAAATACCGGTATGAGGAGAGCTGAAAACAACACTTCTAAAAATCGCAAGCAGCATGATTGCACTCACTCATCTTAAATTTTCAAGAAGAGTGAAATTTTTTTCAGAAGCTTTCTGATTTGAATTTACCTTGCTGTAGTGTCTAGAAGAAATTAGGGCCGAAACGGTTAACCGGTTAATAACCAATCACGAACGTGATTGGTTATGATTTCCGTAACTGGTTAACCGTTACTACATATAACATATACCAATTCAAGTGGAAGAAATAAACGATCATGAAGAAGCAAGCGAAAAACATTTCCATTGTATAATCGTATTAAATAAACTTTTCTTGGAATGACCAATGATAAAAATCTCCCCATTCGGCATGGTATTTAAAGCAAGTGGGTTCTGACAGAAATAAAACAAGTATCGAACTACCACAATGACCACATACTTCACTTAAATGCAATATCAATCTGCTGGCCACTGTCAATAATTTCTGTGTATACATTTGAATGGATTTAAAAAAAAAACTGTTGTCCACTATACTTGCACAAATGACTTTTTCAAGACAGTAGGCCAAGATTTGGGGCTTCCAGTATCAATACACGAAACTCAACATGATAATCATTAATATTCCACGTAATTTTGAAAGCTTGAACTCCAAAATCGGTTTCAAATTCACAGTCAAGTCCGATGGAAATTTAGGATTACAATGAACTAAATTTGCGACTTTCTCTTGATAAACTTTTTAGGCTTTGTAGGGTTACCCTAAACAGTTATTTTGGGGGAGGGGGCCCCGTGACATTTTACAACATTACACCCTCAGCAAGTTATTTTTGTTGATGATGTGCTACAGTGCATTGATACACAGCATTTTCCTCAGCATTGCCAATTGCCAAGGGTGCATTGCCAGGACTGATTTTGGCATTTTTCATTTTGATCTCGCCCTCAGTAACCTACTGAAGGCATAGGCCTATCAAATTCTTTGGATAACCATGGTTAATCAGTTAACTGTGGTTATTAGATGCGGTTAACCGGTTATGAAAATCCTGTAACCATTTCAGCACTAGAAGAAATTTATCAACATTCTGATTCATGACTTTATACTATGCCTATGAAAAAATTTGGTAACGAAAATCGCGTCTCATTAGATTTTTCTCGTTAAGCTTACCTGAGTATGTTTAAATCGCTGGAACCTCAAACCAGCCCAAGACAGAGCATGCATTCTTTCACTTCAGAAAGCTACCCAGCTTGTTCCCATAATAAGAAACGTTTGGGCACGAAGGTGTACTGGGTTCAATCTGTTGAGCATTCTAATAAAAGACAGCATAACAGTACTTGATGGAATTGCATATGGCAGCAGTGTTCGAATGTGTGAATTGTCGTTAAAGAAACATATTTATTGAATAGAAATAAATCAGAATTGAACTTTCCCCGAAAATTCACCTGTATATTACGGTCTAATAAGAAATCTCTGCACCTTGTTATTGTGCTAAAAAACTTTGAAAGCAGAAAACATTTGACTAAAGAAATGTACTCTGATGATGCAATTGTTCCATGACCTGCATTACTTAATCAACCCCCAATGAAAAGCTAGACAAACTGTAAACAATAGCCTCATTGAATATTAAATGCATCACTTGACCAAACGGTACGATTTGTTTGATCAGTATGTGCATTAGGTAATGATAGTTGTAAAAATTCATTCAGTAGTAAATATCATTATGTGACATTTTGTTTTCTGACCAATCTTATTACTGCAACATTTAGCCAAAACAAGAATGTGTTGAAAAAGCATGAACTTCTGTAGATGTACGTCTGCTGTCAGTGTTAATTAAAATGACACAACAGTTTGCAGGTATATTGTTCACAACTCATTTGTGTGTTTTAGTCGGTGTAATGGAATCTCAAATCTTTGTCCAGTAATTTAATCTATTTTCTTGAAAATTAGAGAAGCGTGCAAAGAGAGCTTCTTGTTTCCAATTTAGAAGCACGAAAAAGCGCGAGTGCGATAGCGCTCCTCAAATCGACAGCACTGCTCAAGTATTGCTGTAGGTATAGGTATGCTCTTAATGATCTCTATTTACTAGTGTAGAATTATACAGAGTTGGGCATGCTGTTTTTCTCCTGGCATTAAGTTATGCTAATGGTGTAGTTTGATATGGACAAAAGTGCACTTACTAAGTATGCTATTACTTCAAACTAGTGCACCATACAGTGATAGGACTTCTAGTTTCAACTGTAGGACCTTGCAATCTTTGAAATTTGATCTAATCCAAATTGCCTTGATGATTCAATTCAATAAGGCTGATTTGAAAATTTTTGAATCGTGGATATGTGTCTGCTCTTGAACTCTTCTTCTGTCATCAGGTCTTCTGAGACCTGATGATAGAAGAAGAGTTTAAGCAATTCAACTTCCAAAACTACTTTGATTAGTTTTTGATCAATTAGGCTGATTTGAAAATTTTCGAATTGTAGAGACAGTAAGTGGGTAAATTTTTATGAGAGAAAACCTCCTATTTGTAGTAGGGGGAATAGGCCTTATTAGTGAAACAAGGGTTTCAAGAGCATTTTTTTTATTGAATGAACATTAGGCACTGCAGGCATCATCACAACGTCAAAAAACATCATGTTGTTCAGCATCTGGTGGGACCCCCTCGAGCATCCATCGGTGTGACATGCTGTCGATGACCTTCCGAATTTCTCTCAATGTGATGTTGTCCCATTCATCTATAAGCATACAACACAGGCTGTCAATGTCATGAGGTGGTAGCTGCCTATCAACCATGTCCCACACATGTTCTTTCGGGTTGCAGTCTGGGCTCTTTGCAGGAAAATCCATCCAGGTCACGTCCTGTTGCATATCTTTGCATTCTCACACTATTCTCGCTTGGTGAGGCCTGGCATTACCGTTCAAATAATAAAATAGGTTTCCAAGTGAACCATGACCGTAGGGGTGACAATTGGCTCCAAAATGTGGTCACTGTACATTTCTACATTCATGTTTATCTTGACGATGTGATGTGGAGTTTTGCCTTGAGAGCAGACACCGGCACAAACCATGATGCTTCCACCACGAAAATGGTCAACAGGCTGAACATTCCTGAGAAGCGCAACAAAGAGTGATCTTAACAGTCTCGTCAAACTTGAACTTAACACGGTACAGCATATGTCAGATATGCATGGCAGTGAAGTGGTCAGTAGACAGCAAATATTCATCGGTTTTGAGGATCTATGCCTGCTCTGATAGAGGAATGGGGAATGCCACAATATGAGATATTCATATATCCACAGGTATTATGGGGTGGGGGGGGGGGGGGTGGAGGAGCAGCAGCAAAACTGGGACATTAGTATCCACTTCCAAAATTACTTCGATAAGTTTTTGATTGACTTGACCAGGCCTGAAAATAAACAGTCTGACATTTGCAAAATGAGGTCCCCAGAGGGTGAATTTGATGATGCTATCCCATACAGTGGGCCAATTTATCCTCTGGGTACCTCTTTCTGTTTAGGTTTGAGACCCTGATTCAGAGTGAGGTTCACAGAGGGTAGCATCACTAAATTCACCCTCTGGGGACCTCGTTTTGCAAATGACAGTCTGCTTATTTTCTGGCTTGGACTTGACCAAACAGATCAATCAGGCTGATTTTCAAATTTTTGATTGTGGATATGTTCTCAAAATCTTACAAAGTGTCTCCTATTGAACACTTCTTCTGTCATCATGTCTCCTGTACAGGAGACCTGATGATAGAAGAAGAGTTCAAATAGTTCTGCTTCTGAAGCTACTTTCATTAGTTTTTGATTGCCTTGGCCAAACGAACAAATGGTCCTACAAAACAATTCTTTGGTGGAGACTGACAATATTTATGGTTTAACCCACTGATACTTTTGTACGTCTTATTACGTACGGATTCAAACTGCACGTTGATACTTTGTAGTCATTTGTTTTGTTATTAGTTTTCGATTTTTTAAAGTTTTAACCTCAATTCCTGTTTTCTCCCGAATAGTGCTTAAAGACAACTATTGAATCAAATGTTATCGCAGCTTCAAATACTAATATAATCCTGCTGTCAAAACTTCTTAACGGATTGAGTGCAAGAAGTCTCTCTCAGGGGTTTAAAAAAAAACGAGGACACCAGAGCAATAGCCAACACTTTCCTTGCTTATATTTCATATTCAGTCAAACACAAATAATATTTTGTTTATATAAATTTGTTTTATTACAAATTATTGGAGAGTGCCAGTGGGCACTCTCCAATAATTTGTAATAAAACAAGTTTTGAATAAATTCAGACCACTAAACATAATATAGCCCTCAACCAGATAATCACAAATGTGAAAAATATCTTGTTATTTGTGCTTTCCAACTTTTGACGTCGCATTTTGAAAAAACGTTGAAGAAACTGAATTCCCAGTGACGTTTGAACATCAGGATAATTAAAGTCTCAAAGGGTAAGAAGGTATTCAGGCCTGGCAGTCTAGAAAATCAAGTAGTACAAAACAATTTCCCTCCTCAGATTGTTTGGGAGTGCAATTGCCCCTGGAATTTTCAGTGCATATACTTGTATGCTATTTTGGTTGTAGTACGTGGAGGGTGGATTGTCACCCAATCACCCATGGAGTGGAGGTATCACCCAAGGTATTACTCTCAAATTACTTACTGAAATACATGAAGCACAAGCCAAGTTTCAACCAATGAACCTCTGAGTTTAACCCGGAGGTCCATTGGCTGAAACTTTGCTAACACTAATTACGCTTTGCATTAAATGAGCATTTATTGCTTGAGAGAAATCATCACTCCACAGGTGATTTATTGACAATACACTCTCTATGTACTGTATATTCACTTCAAGGTATTACTATTGTGACTGAAAAATTGTACTACATTCAGCTGCAGAGAGGAAAAATTGCCACACCCATATTCTCATTATTCAAAATGTTGCATTCAATTCTTATGTGACTGTCTACACTTAAAATGTATTAAATGCGACACAGAATGGGTCATGGATTATTGCGAATCAGTGCAACATTGACAAATGATAATAGATTTTAAAGGCTGGCCCAAACAGGTCTGGTTTCCAGAAAATCAAGGGGTGCAAAAAATTGCCCTCAATTTTTTCTAGGTGTGCAGTAGGCGTGCAGCACTCCTGCACTTCTAAAGGTATGCTAGGCCTGGGTGTTAGTACTGAAACGACTCTAGGATTCTGGAGTCGAATTAGTCAACACCCAAAAGTTGAGTCAAAGTCGACTAATCGGCACCCCACTTTCTGTCGCGAAGATTTACTTGGCAATACCACTGCAGATGAATATTTTTCTCCACTTGTGCACTTTACTGATGCCAGTTCATGGGTGACATACATAGGCATGATGGATTCTCTTTATAATAGAAATTTGATTGTATGGAGACAAGTTCAGATAACTATGCCATTAACAGTATTAAGGCACGTGTATTGTGACCAGTGTCGGCGAGTTCAAAGGAGCCTACGTAACACAGTTAACTTTCATGCCTACTTTGATCTCAAAGTCTTTGTCAGTTATCTCATTATTAGTGCTGTTGATTTCTCTCTTTTAACTGTTCCTCAGTATACCTTGCATCAGAATTTTGTTACGTTGTAATGTTTTTATAGAAAATACATGTTCTGACTAGTCGATGGAGAAATCCAGAGTCGACATTGGGCTTATTATCAGCTTCAACAACAACTAGTCAACTAATCGTTTCAACTCTAGTAGGTGTAATATCTACAACTTAACGAGCAGTGAGATTTGATTCGAAATTCTCTGCCTGTTTTGTTTCGGGATTCCATTCAGTCTATAATTTGAGATTCGCAGCCAGGTCTTAAAATTCATCCTGCTTTGCAAGAATTATTTTTGATTCACTTGAACTCATGCTACAAGAATAAATTTTTCCTTTAAATTCTTAACCCTTGAGGGCCTAATTCCGACTGATAACTTTTTAATGCAAAGGAACAGGTGCCCCAACATGCATTGTTTGGGTAAACTCAATGCTTGTTTTCTAAGTACTTTGCCATTTGTTTCTAGGCAAGTCTTGGCTGCCTCTGTAGGCAGCCAAGACTTGACTAGAAACAACTGCAAAGCCACTGGAGGTAGACTTCCAATTTATAGCGAAAATGTTTAAAAATGTCCCTTAAGGGTTAATTTAGAATTTGATTGCTATTATACTAGGGCTGCACGGTATATCGATAAACCGATATATACCGGTATTCAATCCAATATCGATTGAATACCGGTGTAATTACAAAAATATCGGTTTATCGTCATTATTTATTTATCCACAATTTAATTTTCAAGATGACTTGAGTTTTATAACTGTAGCCCCGAATGAATAATATTGTCCCTTTACCCAAGGAATCGTCTGTATGTGTCCACGTAATATACAAATTACTCAGTTGAAAAAATAATATTCAACAATTTGAACAAAACTATATCATGTGACCCCTCATTGGAACGAGGTCATCGAGCTCGTTCCAATGAGGGGTCACATGATATAGTTTTGTAGAAGTTTTGGGGGAAATCTGATAAACTGATTTTTAAAATAATAAATTTTGATATCGTCTGCGTTGGGTATATGTTTTTCAAACCGCATCATCAAGGCATGCTGATTCTTTCCGACTGTGATGCCTCAAGTCTCGATTGTGGTACCAATGTTCATATATCTGAGGAGTTTTCAATATCCCGGTATACCACGGTATGGTATGTTGTTGAATACCGATACCGGTATTCAGTTTTGAATATCGTGCAGCCCTATATTATACCCGTGTCAGGCTTGTGAGTGCAACCAGTCCATAATCCCCAGTAAAAAACAAACCTCATATTTATATGTTTACTAAAGTTCAACCCTTAATGGGCCTAGTTTCAATTTTTGTGATTTTTGGGGTTTTCATGTAGAACTTATGTTCCTACATACAAGCTTATTTATTATTTATTTATTGGTGTTTAAGGTCACATACTTATGCACAATGGCTAATCGTGACCGTGACAGTTTGACGGGTGGAGGAAGCCGGAGTACCCGGAGAGAACCACCAAGCAACGACGAACAGCTGTCAGCTCTCCAACATCGCAACTCTGAACTCTGCACCGCAGCACAGGCAGGGTTAGAGTGGTTGAAGACATGCGCACCATCGACGAGCAGTACGCCTCAGTACACAGCGTCATTGTGCTCCCATGTAGGCATTCGGGGTGAAGTGTCTTGCCCAAGGACACACCGCGGTTGCCGCAGGTGGGATTCAAACCGAGGACCTCTCGGCTTGCAGCCTGCACCTCTACCAACTGAGCCACCGCGCCCCCACATACAAGCTTAATTTTGCCGGGCTTACTGATGGAAATTACAATACCTTGTGTGTGATTTCAATTGAAGTCTTGGCTGCCCATATAGACAACCAAAATTTCAATAGACCACACTGCCAAGGCAAAGTGTTATCTTATTCCGAGTGGACAAACAATAAGTATAATTCTCCAAATCTTTAAGGATACCTATAGAATGTAGGACGAGATTCAAACGAACATTTGGAAAAATCAAAATTGATTCTCACTGTTTTCCTTGCGAGAATCATTTGTGAAAATCGATACTGATTCTCGCATAAATTTTAAGCCCTGGCAAAGCCTTCCTTGCAATTAAGCAATGATTACTGAGTCATATTATATTGTGCTGAAACAGTTATCTGGTTGTCCATACTAATTTCGTTTCATGTAAATACAAGTTATGATATATACATCTGGGTAGCCATACATATTTTCTCGGGGATGCAGGAAGCATTTTGAACTTGGGGGTGGGGTAGGGGCCTGCAAAGTTTCGAGATTCAATTTGATTTTGAATCTTAAGTTGATATTCGGTTCGATTCAAAATTGGCTGCATGATTCGTTTCCTCTCGAATCTTTTTCATCTGAACAGAGCTTGGTATTTATAAGTCACCTTCATCGCCTCAAAAAATGTATAGTTCGGATGGAAATCGGACATAAATAAAGTTGAAATAAAAGACTGAGTGTAATTTCTGCTACATTAACATAAATAACAGCTTCACTCATGCCACCAGTCATTCTAATTTCAATATCACTAGTCCCTATCACTTTTAAATGCAAATTTAATGTTTCCAAGCCATGTCGACAAATAACTATAATCCTTACAGAATAATCTTCCAACTATATCATCAAGGCATGCCTTCGACGAAGGCATGCCTTGATGATGCAGTTTGATTATTTTATCAGTCGGGACTTGAGCCATCACAGTCGGAACAAATCAGATTTATAGCATCCCCAACCCCCCATCTGTCATCTTCAAGACGCCACTGATTCGATTTGAGGTTCAATTCAATTTTGAATAATAGACAAGCTTCAATTTGAGGTGTGATTCACAGGGCCCTAGAGTGGAGGGCATGCTCATAGAAGGCCACCCACACAGTTTTGTATTTTATTCGGCTCGTTCCAAAGTGGAATGGAAGGAATACAATACACAAAGCTCTGTTGGGACTTCCGCACTTCTACATTGAAAAAAATTGCACATTTTTATACCCCCACTTTTAAAAAAAGTGGGGTATACTGGATTGCATCTGTCCGTCCATCCATACATTACGCTGTTCCTCTGTATGAGTCATTATTACCCTTTTAAAATTATTCAAGCTTCCTGATTGGTCAATAACCAATGCATTCATTAAGGTCAATTTAACTCCAATGGGGTGCATAAAGTTCAACAGGGTGTATGAGAATATCACGTGACAGCTAAAAGAGGTTTACAAACATTCTGTGGTACACTTCACTCATTTCCTTTTCACCCATCACCTCAAACATTTTCATCAGTAATAATAAACATTCCGACACGAGGTGACCCTGGCTGTCAAAAGTGTTGTTAAACCCCAATAAATAAATAAATAAATAAGCGTTCAGACTCACAAACAAAATGAGAACAATATTGTTTCATGAGAATATTCTGAAAATTTGAAATAAAACGTGTACATACTCCCAATGTCCAATTTTACTGTCGAGAGGAGGGATTCTGTTGTGGAGTTTCTACACTACAGATCCGTTGTGGTTTCGAGAAACATGCAACCTATCTCGTTATATTAATTGTCTCTTCAGTGAAACTTATTAAAGCACTTGTTCAAGTTTGAATAATATTTAAAATAATAAAAATTTTGATATCGTCTGTGTTGGGGAAAGGGTTAATTCAATAGCCTCATTGCCAGTGATAATTATTCAATTGACAGGAATATTCAGTTAAGAGGGATTTTTATAGGCAGCAAAAAACAGTGTGACTCTGACAGGATTTGACAAAAAAATGTTTTCTGAAAAACATAAATATTATTTATGGGGCCAAAGCATGTAAAATATAATTTACGGTAACCCTTTCTGAGTACAGTTATCGTGATATTTTAACATCACATAGAATCAGGATTTTACGATGTCAAATGGTCAAAGTACATAATATTAAGTACTGTAGTTGTAACGCATGGGAATTTTCGTACGTAATATTACATACCGTAGTCGCAAAGGGTTAATAGTCATCAAGATTCTCTGTGAATTGTTGTCAATTGTGGGCTATAAATTGTCAACAAAATTTAGGGATATCACTTGTATAAGAACAAAAAAAACATTCCTTTGTCACAAATTTTGTGGTAATGTTGGTTCTATAATGATAAATAAATATATACCTGCTCGGAAGTGCAGTGGCTCAGTAGGTAGAGATGCATGCTGCAAGCCAAAATGTCCTTGGTTCAAATCCCACCTGCGGCAACCACCGTCTTTCCTTGGGCAAGACACTTAATTCCAATTGCCCACATGGGGGCATGGTGATGTGTACTGTTGCTCGGTGATTATATCTGGGTACTCCGGCTTCCTCCACCCCTAAAACTGTCAGACACAAGGTGACCCTGGCTGTCGAAAGTGTCGTTAAAACCCCAATAAATCAATCAATATATACTTGCTCACACATCGTTGGCTTTTTGGCTTCGACAACTTAGCATCTACCAAAGGAAAAAGGATATATTTGCCTTTGATTCACATTACGGCAAGTCACAATCTTGTTGAATACTATTGAATAATATTTGTGTAATCTGTACTTTAGCTATCCCAACTCAGTCCTGCAGTTTTGATATTGTGTCTTTTCAGCTGTGACAAAAATTTGTTTCAAGTACATTCAAGGAAACAGTGGAAAGCTTATTGCCACCAGTTCATCAGTAGAAGTTTGGAACACTGAGGCAACACAGCAGGTAAAAATAAGCATATTTTTTCATACCATTCCCATTCCCAAGCAGACATACATTTATGTTACAACAAGAATGTCCTTCCTCCAATACAAGTAAAAACCTCTAGACAAAATACAATCTGTATTGAGGGTAGCATTTCAGAAAGAGAACATTTTTTTACTTGCACTCATTGAAAACCGAGTGTATATGTCAAAGCCACTGTTTTTGTGTCGCCGCCCCACGAAGTGGGGAGCGACATATAGGGATTACTTTTGTTGTCTTGCATCGTCCGCGTCATCGTCCGCGTCACACTTTCTCTTATCCGCCACTCCTCTTTAACCTATGAATGGATTTTGATGAAACTTTCAGTGATTCTTTATCACATAATGGCATTGTGCACCTCCTATTTTATTTTTTGATCCGCTGTATTTTTTCCAGAGTTATGCCCCTTTTCCACTTAGAATTCTGTCTGAAATATTAAAATATAGTGCAGGCGACACACGTCTTCCATGGAAGACTAACATCTAAGTTGATAACTTGGTGGTAATAACCAATTTATCGTACAATTTATTTATTTATGTTTAAGGTCACATATTTATACACAATGGCTAATTACGACCATGACAGTTTTACAGGTGGAGGAAGCCGGAGTACCCGGAGAGAACCACCAAGCATCGACAAACAACTGTCAGCTCCTTACCGCCAGTCAAGATAACTGGTTGCGTACGCTCATAGAGCAAGAGGCAACTAGTGTTCCCACCTGTGATGTGGTTAATCAGATTATGCCGCGACCGAAAAGGAAATTGGATACAGACTTCTAAGAAAATGGTGAGCCCCTGGAAATAGAAACGGTGGCTAAGAAAACCCGGAAAGCGTCAACTGACACCAATAACCCGGGTGTTGTTGTCGTTGACACCTCGGACACCATGGATGTTACAATAGTAACAACCAGTTATTGGCGGACAGTAATGCAATGGAAACGATACCGGCGATGCCAACATTCACCACTGACAGTGGTGGATCATTCGCCGACAAGGCAAGGGCCCTTTCTGAACAACCTCAAAAGGAAAATACAGCCAAATACCAGGCGAATAAACAACAGCATCAACCTCTGCAAAACTCTTGCCTAGTCGTCACAAGGGTTCACACAAAGATTAATGATGGGGATATTGATGTAGCCCTGTCGAGATACCTGTAGAGCAGACTAATATCTAAGGCTACAGGCAACTTGACGTGGAAAATTAAAGTAAAATGCCCCAATAGGGCCACAAAACTAAACTTCATTAGTAAAGGTGTTTGTATAAACGGACATAAATATGAGACTGAGGAGTATCGTGTTTTGCCCCAGCCCACACAGTGTCATAAATGCCAGAAATTTGGCCATATGTTGAACAAATGCAAGGGAGAGTTGCGTTGCATGAAATGCGGCGAAAAACATTTAAAGTCATGCAAGGTTTCAACACTGAAATGCCCAAATTGTAACGGGCAACACCCAAGCAATTATCGGGGCTGTCCCCACTTCAAAAAAGTTAAAGCCGACATAGAACTCAAAGCTATGAATGTCAACAGCGCAGAAAACTGAACCTCTCCACATTCGATGTGCAGCCTAATGGCTGTTTCAATTTTTAATATAATGAACAAACACTTCAACGTCAGTCTTTCCGACATATGTAAAGAAGTTGGGAAAACAGCATCCAAGCTATATCGAATTCAAATCTCTTTTTTGCTAATAGAAGCCGCCATAAATAAAATATAAATCACACCCATAGCAAGTTAACTAGTACAATTAAGTCAGGTACTGACCAATTATGGATAAGTTGAAAATAATTCAGTGGAACGCTCGAAGCGTTAACTGCAAAAGCTCACAGATGTCCGATTACTTCACAAACGTAGATGTAATTGGGATCAGCAAAACATGGTTGAAGCCAAGCAAGACATTTTTAGCTCAACTTTGGCGAAGCCAAATTTGAGCTTATGCCATGGCCTGTCATCCGTCTGGCCATCTGTCCGTCAACAATTGGATACGGCTCGGGCTAGAGGCCGTATTTATGAACCGATCTTTACAAAACTTCTTGGGTACCTTTGTTGTGACCGTGGGACAAGAATGAGTGTTTTTGGGTGCGGTCCGAAATTCAAGATGGCTGCCAGACGCCATTTTGTACCGACGATGCAGAAATCTGTTTTTTGTACAGAACTTCCATATGAAAGCTCTGATTTGAATAATTTTTTGTATGAATGTTTAGTACCATGGGATACATCACATATAATACGGGTTTTTTTCTCGTGCGTAAATTATGCAAATTAGACTAACTTTGATGTTTTTTGGTGTTACTTTCAGCACTGTAAATGCAAATGCCAATACGGCTCAGGCTAGAGGCTGTATTTATGAACCGATCTTTACGAAACTCCTTGGGTACCTTTGTTATCACCATGGGACGAGAACGAGTGTTTTTGGGTCCGGTCCGAAATTCAAAAATGGACGATGGCAGCCATTTTGTACAAAATTTGGTGCAATCAGATTTTTGCACAGAACTTCCATATGAAAGCACTGATTTGAATAATTTTTTGTGTGAATGTTTAGTACCATGGGATACATCACATATAATACGGGTTTTTTTCTCGTGCAGAAATTATGCAAATTAGATGAACATTGATTTTTTCAGTGCTACTTACACACAGTAAGTACACATGTCAATATGGCTCGGGCTAGAGTCTGTATTTATGAACCGATCTTCACGAAACGTCTTGGGTACCTTTGTTATCACCTTGGGACAAGGGACTCAAAAGATTTTTTTCTAGTTTAGCATCTGATCTATACATTTGTTACAGGCAATGGTCAGTATTTATATACAGACCGTTACAATACTTTATATGTACCTTTGTTATCAGGTCATTACCTAGATGTTTGTCATTGCTGTGTCACATACTATACATGTACATGTCTTTGTCTTGACAAGTTGAGCTACAGTGTCATTGACACTTTCATTGCTAAGTGGATTCAACATTATTAGACGAGACCGTCCCACACAACGTGGAGGCGGAGTGGCTCTTCTCATAAGGCAGGACTTAAAATATAAAACGATATCAAGCGATCACCTCGACGCAGAGATGATTGCCACTGAGATTGAACTAGATCACAAAAAAGTTGCCATAATCTCATATTATAATGAACCGAAAAATACAGTTGACAGCAAAGTCTTTGAATTCTTTGTGAAGAAATACAAACACTGTATTTTCTTAGGTGATTTCAATGCCAAACATCAGGTTTTTGGATGTAATAAAGCGGAGCCCAATGGTGACGCCTTCTTCAATCTCATCGAACAGTTTGATCTTTTTGTATTAAATAACGACCAAGACATTACCCACTTTAGTAACAACACACTCCACCAATCCGACATCCTTGACCTTATTATAACCAGTAAATCACTAACTAATCAAATGCAAGACATATTTGTGGGGAACGATGATTTAGGTAGCGACCACCTGCCTGTTCATGCCACATTACACGGTTGCATCGGACCCATAAGATACCCCACAATGAGTAGGAGGAATCTATCCAAAATTGACTGGGAGCTCTTCAGAAAAATAATTCAGGTTAAAATAAATAAAAACGACCCAATGAATACCTGCGAGCTCGAACAAGCATGTACCAATCTCAGTGAAGTAATTAACAACACTCTTGATGAGATTTGTCCCAAACAGATGGTTAAACTGCGGGCCAACAGAATAACTGAAACCACACTCCAAATAATAAAACAAAAAAGAAAGGCCTTCCATGCATACAAATCAGAAAAACTTCCAACTAAAAAGGTCAAACTTAAAGCCATGTATAATCGCCTCCACGGCGAAGTTAAAAAAGCAATAGCAAACAACAATCGCGTGAAATGGGAAAAAACAACGGAAAATCTAAATGGATTCAGGGAGCCTAAAAAGTTTTGGGATACTTTTAAAACCCTTACTGGACAAAAACATAAAGATGCCAACAGTAAGGCTCTTAAGATCAGTGATGGAACTATGGCCATGGATGACAAGGCGAAGGCTGGCACCTTCGCAGAGCTCCTTAAGAAATATCATCGCCCCCATGAGGGCGATAGGTTTGATGATGAGTTCAAAGAAAAAGTAAACAAATTTGTTCAAGACATTAAGACAACGTTTAACTATGCCAACTTCAGCCAAACGCCTGAGGACGGAGATGGCTATGAACTTACGGAACCGATAAGCCAAGAAGAAGTGGCTAACACAATTAAAAAATGTAAGTCTTCTTCCCCAGGAGGGACGAGGTCCCTATATAAAATCCTGACACAATGTCCCAATACTTTTTTCGGTAGACTCACTAACCTCCTAAACTGCTGTCTCTCTAGTGGATACTTCCCAAAATGTTGGAAAGTAGCTACAGGAGTCATGATATCCAAACCCGACAAGGACTTGAGCAACCCAGCAAATTACCACCCAATCAGCCAACTCAGCTTTATTGGAAAAAGTTTCGAATGGATTCTCACGACTAGACTCCGCAGCTATCTCAAATCAATCAGCTTTTTCAATAAGTGGCAAAGGGCCTACAGAAGCCAAAGAGAGGGAATCGAGCATGTTTATAGACTGGTAGATTATATGAAAACGGCGTTCAGTCAAAATGAAATAGGAACCGCGCTATTACTCGACGTAGAAAAAGCGTTTGATTCTGTCTGGCACAACGGCATGAGATACAAACTAGCTAAAATGGGGCTACCTACCAAAATTCTAAATGGATTCAGGGAGCCTAAAAAGTTTTGGGATACTTTTAAAACCCTTACTGGACAAAAACATAAAGATGCCAACAGTAAGGCTCTTAAGATCAGCGATGGAACTATGGCCATGGATGACAAGGCGAAGGCTGGCACCTTCGCAGAGCTCCTTAACAAGTATTATCGCCCCCATAGTCACTACCTACCAAAATTCTAAGGATCATATCATCATTTTTATCTGATCGAAAAATCAAAGTGAGGGTCAACCGCGAGGTGTCAGACGAGGTAAAAAAACTCGAAGCGGGCACTCCACAGGGTTTGGTCCATAGCCCGCTTCTATTTATAATATATGTGAATGACATTGACAAAGTAGGGAATAACCATGTTGAACTATCTCAATTCTCAGACAACAAAGGAATGTGGATGGTCAGTAAGTCTCGAAACATAATACAAAACCGCCTGCAGGATACCATCCGCGACCTTCAAGACTGGTGCGCTCTGTGGCGTATCAAGCTAAATGCCGCGAAAACACAAAGAATCACATTCTATAAAAAGCAAAGGAAAAAACCTGTCCCTAATAGTGAGCTTAAGCTTTACGACCATAAACTTGAAGCTAGTAATGAGGCAAAGTTTCTGGGATTCACCCTGGATAGCCGTCTCAATCTAAACAATCACGTAAACTCAGTCACTGTCAAAGCCACTAAACGCATCAGTTTCCTGAAAATGATTAGAGGTAAAAAAAATTGGGGAGCCATTGAAGAAGTTCTCCTCAAGCTTTACAAATCATACATATGCCCAGTACTAGAGTATGGGGCCATAATAACAAGTGACCTGAATAAAACCAACATTGAAAAACTACAATGGGTCCAAAATCACGCCTTGCACATGGCTCTGCACAAGCCCACATGGACACCGATAAAACAACTTCACTATAGCAATGCGCTTAACAGATCTTCAAAGCAAAACTCTAAATAGACTTCAAGACAGCGAATTAATAATAGAACTCAATGCGCATCGTGTCCTCAATAGGAAAACTAAATAATTTGGGATGTGTCCATCGAAAGGGTTAAAGATTACATCATTGCGATGGGGTGAGCCAGGCATTCTGTTACATAAATTCAGAACTGGCTGCAGGTGACACGATATGCACGAAAGCTTGCCTCTGTTACCAGTGGGAGTTGCAAACAGTGAGGAAAATCTCCACCTGCTGCCGGGTCTCCCCTCCCCGAGATATAAATTTTGGGGAAAAAATGCTGGCTTCTCCATCCATTGGTCGTCACAGATGGAATGGTTGTAAATTAATAACCAAATTGCTCTAATTTCCAGCTTTCTATCTTGTCTACCTCCTCTATCTCATCAGACACATGACCAAACTGAATGACAAACTATGAGGGATTGAAACAATCCTCATGCAAAGATGTGCAGAAAACCTAACAAGACCAAGGCAAGGATTGAAACAATCTTGCCAACAAACAGCCCTTTTAAGGTTTTTTTTGTGTTTTTTTTTTGGGGGGGGGGGGGAGGGAGTGGAGGTGGGGGAGGTCATTTGGAATTCCCGAAGAATAACCAGATACCTCATAATCATAATCCTATCTCCCCAAAGGCTTGATGGATGACTCCCGGTTTTTCAAAACTAAATTGTTGGGGAGCTTTCTCCACTCCTTTTTTTGTAACCGCTATGGTCATATACCGGGGCCGCTACCAAACCGGCGTTGCTGTTTGGTTTTCTTTTCTCTTCTTCCCATAAAGTTTCCTTCGCACAACATTATATTTTTATACTGTACCAATGACCCAGACATAGCTGGTGCTAACTCTTAAAATATAGGGCCAAACACAAATTTTGCCCCCCAATCCCCAAAATTTGCATCTAAAACTAAAGAAAACATGTCCTGAAAGGCCCTCCACACCTCGCCCCCACTGCGCATGCGCAGTGGCAAGGACGTTCCGAAATTGGCGCCATTTATCATTCTAAGTTTGGCCCTTCATCAGTTAACATCTGACTGATCTTTGTGCTTTTAAATCTCAGTTTAAATGATGCCAGACACATAAATATTAGTGAAATGGTGATTCTAAGGAGGATAGAAAAGGAGGAGAGGAAAAGAATGTGTGACAGAATATTATCAGGGCTGTAACTTAAAATTTTTTAATGAAATTATGTTAAGTTACCTATTTTCAAGGCAGCAGCCATTTTGTTGTCATTCTGATCATTTAGTTACACTGTTTTTTCAAGTGTTTTTCCTCTCTCCCTGTCCTTTAAGTTCCCCCTTGCTATTCTCCCATGCTTTTGGCATAGTTTCTGTAATTATTATTACTAAAATTTCTTGGGAGTTTTAGCTTAATAACAGAATGAATTCTGTTCTTTCCCCATGTTTACGTCTTCACCTACGGGTGGTTAGGCGTTGTGTTCTGCATCTACCATCTGATGTTCTGCAGTTTCTTCCCTGGAAGTCTCTGTTTTGTATCAGATGGTGTATTTTTGGTAACTGATTTCGGGCCTGGGTGCCTGGAGTCTTATTTTAGTGTTTTTACACTCATTGTTTACATTTACAACAGCCCTCTGTGTGAGGGGGGGATTTCTAAATAATAATATCTTTATGTTATTTTAATCATAACTAGATACATTTTTATTGTTCGTAAGTGTTGAATAAATTGTTTAAAATATTTTTAAAATTTTTGTCCACACTTAGGCTTGGGATCCATTGGGGCTCAACGTTACTTTTCAGAAACTTGGGCTGTTCTGAAAAAATATTTTTTCAAAATATTTTGATTTCAATTATTTTTTCTATATTAATGGATCATATTATTATTATGTATTTTGATTGCCAGGGGTTAGTGCGAGTACCAGGACTTGTTTTCTTTTCACATTGAAAGGATATTGATCAATTGTTTTAAGAGGAAGTCTTCCTCTGACCTTATTATCATTCTATATGTGGTCAGTGTACTCGCATTAACTCCTGTTCTGTATCGTATGATTTCGATGACAATATGGGAAGCGTATGTCACGGTATGTTGTTGGGGATTTGGACACTCCGGTCCTTTCCCCGCAGGGTCACTCTACTTTATCAATTTCTATTTCAGACGATCAAGATTAGGGTGATGTATCTGTGATGTCTTCCAACAGTGTGCCTCCGTCGTCACAATTAATGAAGGGCTAGCGGAAAAGTGCTCATGTAATACGCCAATTGCCTAAGAGGACCCTAGTAGGTTCGACGGCCTTTGACGTCCGCTAGCTCGCCCGGTGTAGCGTCCATTCACCGAATGGTTCGGCAGCCGGGTTCGTCCGTTGTGGTCTAGAAGGAATTTTGGGGTGATGCGAGCACTATAAAATTAACTTAATGCACACCCAGTGACGGCGGATCGGAGGGAGAACGGAGGAAGCCTTTTAGTCCGGTTCATAGCTCGTTCCGGTCCATCCGGACGGCAAGCGAGAGAGGCCCCTCTCTCGTTCAACAACATCTGGCCCCAGATGTTGTGGTACAAATGTGTCGTTAGCGGAGCATACGTCCGTCGCTCGGGACGCTCCGTTGTATAGGCAGTCCGCTGAGACTGCTAAGGCTTCCTCTTCTCGTCAGTGCACACGACCGCACCTTGGCTGCGTGACCGCCGATAACTTACCAGCTTCGCCGATCAAGGATTCTTCGGCGACCAGGTCACACCATCCGGCAGCCAGGGATTCGAGACCGATGGACTCCGGACGTTCGCATAGGAAGTATGCGGGAGCCATCTGATGCGGAGCTGCCCTCGGCGAAGCACCGATAGACTGCGCCTCCGCAGGTCTCGACGTCGGACATTCTTGTGCACATAGCACAGCTTATCGCAGCATCCCAGCAGCCGACAGAAACGGTGTCGGATCGAGAATTATCCGACAGCGCTGGGTCGGTAGCCGGGGACTCGAGGCCTGCAGACTCCGGACGTTCGCATAGGAAGTGTGCGGGAGTCAACGTACACGGAGCTTCCAGCGGCAATGCATCGTAAGTCCGCTACTGCACAGGCCTCGGAAACGGACGTGCTTTCCTTAATAGCACAGTTTATCGCAGCATCCCAGCATCAACTGAATCTGTCGCATATATTTTATCCGACGATGCTGGGTCGGGACGCTCCGCGGAAGCGGGTACGGACGTCCGAAAGTTTCATCTGGTCCGACGGGATACCGAAAGGGATTCGGTGGATTTCAAGCTTTCCCTTTCGGAACAACATATGCTGCGATGCCGGATAAGAAACTGATAGCGTCGGTGGACTTAGAAATTTTTGGTTCGGTTCAGGGACATCGTCCCTCAGTTCCGACATAGTCCAATAATGTCACACAAACTTTCGAATTATTGAACGACGCTATATATATTATTATTTTATGCTTGCTATCCAAGCATTTCTGGTTTCTTGTTCGAAGAGTTATGGAGATGTCTTTCAAAAGTGTGCCTCTGTCGTCATAGTTAATGAAGAGTTAGCGGCAATAAGTGCTCATGGAATATGTCTATAGCTTACGGAGTGACATTCGCTAGCTCACCCGGTGTAGCGTACATTCATCGAATGGTTCGGCTGCCGGGTTCGTCCGTTGCGGTCTAGGAAGGAGATTTGGGTGATGCGAGCACTTTAATTACTTTAGTACTCACCCAGTGACGGCAGATTGAGGACAGATCGGAGGAAGCCAACAACATAGGGGACCGCATGTTGTGGTTCAGATATTTTACATTCGGAGCATATGTCCGTTGCTCGGGACGCTCCGTTATATTGACAGTCCGAGAGACTGTCTTTAATGCTTCCCCATCCTCACAGCAGGGCACACGACCGCACATTGGCTACGTGACCTCGAGTATCCGATCAGTTTCGGCATTCAGTGATTCCACAGCGAATAGGTCGCGCCATCCGGTAGCCAAGGGACACGAGGCCTATACACTCCGTTCGCTCGCATATTGGAAGTATGCACGGGGTAACGATCTCGGAGCTTCCTGCGGCAATGCATCGTAAGACCGCTGCTCCTCAGGCCTCAGTGACGGACGTGCTATCCGAGTTAGCACAGTTGTTTCGCAGCATCCCAGCAATTGACGGTTTCTCGGTCGAATCAGGAATTATCCGACGGCGCTGGGTCGGTGCGGTCCGCGGTTGCATCAAGCTACGGACGACCGAACGCTTTATAGGGTCCGACAGGATGGCGAAAGGGATTCGAAAGATTTCGAGTTTTCCCTTTAGTAGTATCGGAAGATGCCTTTCATATCTTCTGGCATTTCTTCCAGTGATTATTTTTCGGACTTCATTGCTGCGATCTTGGATAAGAGACTTATAGCGTCATTGGACTCAGATTTTTCGATCGGTACAGGGACTTTGTCCCTGACTTACCGACGCAGTCCAATATTGTCATTACAACATGTGTTTTATTTTTCGACGCTATATATATTATATATATATATACAAGCCTGCTACTAAGCATGATAGTTTAGTTTCTTGTCCGCGTGGCTCATTTCTGCCATTTTATCTTTTTTACATATAGTTTATTTTGGCAGAGCAGGGCATACCGAAAGTTCATATGCGTCTAGACGGTGTGATTAAAGACTGCATATATTCTTTTTCGCCGTTTATGTCTTTTCCAATTTCAATGTTGGGAACGACATTATGTATAGTAGACTTAACTTAGACGCTTTATTATACGTAATCCGCCTTACTGAGGCGTTATCATTACGTTTTCAAGAAAAGATTTACGGGATATTATTCTCAATGTAATTTCTTTTGAGGGCAGTAGTTTGTTCACGTATAACTCCGCCCTTCAGTGGCTGATTGGAGTTGGTTAGACGTGATGCAGCCCTAGCTACATCCACGCGTGGATAGTAGGTTAAGAACTCTCTCAGAGTCGCTTCGTTCTCGGAGGAGCTTCTCTTCGACGGCAACTTTCCGGCAATCCATGAATTGCTTGATTTATACATTCTCTTGTCTATCTAGTGTTACAAGAGATTCAGACTGGGGCAAACATTCGGTGGTTGACTCAGAGAGTGCCGCCGCAGTTGCCGGACCCTAGTGTGGCTGTTATGACGGTTGCCAGTCAAACAGATTGGGATATATACTGATCCCTACGGATTCGAAGTGCCAGGGTCTTTGGGTTCCGCAGTCTTTTAGCTATCAGTTTAACTTCCGCGGAATAATGTTTTTTAGGCTTGCTTTATGTCATTGCATGAACATTATTCAGAAACGCATGCCCAAATTCCTGTCCTTTAATTCGACAGTAGTGGCGTATCTCCGGAACCAGGGAGGCACTCTTTCGTTTCCGTTATTCAATTTAATGGAAAGAATCCGTCTGTTGGTTATAGTACACCAAGTTCAGTTTTGGTCCGTCATATTCTGGGTCGTCTGATTGTTTTATCGCACTCCCGTTCTCTTACGGGTCGCTTGTTGCTGTCAGAATGGACTCTCAACAAACAAGTATTTAATCAGATTTGCTATCTATGGGAGCGCCCAATGATGTTTTATTTATGACACAGCTTGCTAATCAATTGCAGACGTATGTGTTGGCTTGTCCAGATCTCTGAGCTAATACTGTTAACGCTCTATTGATCTATAGGATGCAATGATAGGATACGCGTATCCTCCGGCGCTGTTGTTTTAGCAGGTATTGCTAAGATAAACAACCACAATACATTTCTGTTGATAGCATCTCTATCTTCACAGAGATCATGAGTAATTTACTCTCTTGTCTACTGTGGATCTTAACGTGAAATCTTCCTCTATGTGAGGATCTTTTTTCACTGGGTAAATCGTGTCATCTTTATCACAACCAGCAAGGTCGCAACCTTCATGTATTCCGTTGTGTGGTCCGTATTGCATTGTAAGCACTGTACTGGACGAGCTTTGGACGCGATTTCTTACTATAGGAGATCCTCTTCTTCGCTATTCTATGCGACTAAAGTGGAGGCTCTTCCGTCGTGGTGTAGGGATCATTATGTTCATATGGTTGATCCCTCCATACTACGCATTGCTAGTTTTTAGTATACTTGTTTCACAAGATCTACTGCAGCCTGTTGTTATTTAGGTTATAGGTTTATGTTACCTCATACCTATGCACTCTACGATAGTTTACAATTGAGTCTTTTGTCTCTTTATCTAAGTCAGTTAGTAACTTTTTGATAAATAGACTTAGAATCTTTAGATTAAATTCCTATACGGATTTTAACTTCGGTTCTTATTTAGCTAAGTAATCATTTGAGCCTCTGGAAACAGTAGTTTTCAAATTCTGACCTTTTAGACAGTAATTCTGTTGGTTTCTCTTTTACTGTAGAGTCAGTGAGTTTCATGCACTATCGATGGATGATTTTCACTTTCATAGTTTCGGAATCAATACTTCCGTTACTATTTAGGTTGGATTGTTGCATAAGAGTTAGGCTCCTATTATCCGGAACCTATTATTTTAAGGTCCTTCCGTCTTCGTATGGGCATAGGCCTTTACTCTTTCCGGGTACAGTTTATGTATTTATAAACAGATATCTGTTTATTACAAGGGCGTAAGCTTCTTCTGTCTTTGATGTCTAGTAGAAGGACGTTACGCTCCATTTTATTGTTAATGGATTCTATTAACTAGCGTACGGCTTATGGTATATCATTGGCTTAGCAGTTGTGCTTAAGATTTCGGCTCATGAAGTAAGAGTTCTTCTACTTCTTGGGCTTACATTAATAGTGTTGCTATTATAGATTTTTGAAGGCTGCTCATTGCGCTCAGCCATCCATTCATGAATTTTATCTCAGAAATATCGAGTCCATTTCTGGAGGCCTCTATTGTTAGGTCTATTATCTACTGCTCAGAATGTCATTCACTTAACAGTTGCTACTATAGCTAGGTAGGCTGTCTGTTTCGGCAGTGTCTCCGTTCGGCTGCCCTCTTCGCTCTGGGCTATTTGACCCAGGGCAAGAAAAAGGGGGGGGGGGGGAGGGTGTTCCCTTGGGTCACCTGTTTTTACTATGAAAACAAGGGGATACCTCCTCCGGAGTTAGTAATTCTGAGCTGTTATTGGGATGGTTGTTTAGTGAGAAGTTTAAGTTTATAAAATTCATTCAAGTCTTAGTTTTTAAAGTATAGCTTTTGAATATTGCATATGTCAACGGACATGATTATGCAATTCTCACACACTTTTAGGAGTATAAGAGTCTCTATTCTCTAGACTTAGTTTATTATTGGCTTACTTTAAAAATTATTAGTATAAGGATTATTGGATATTAATAGAGTACATGGATGTATGAAGCTCAATTTTTGGAAGGTGTTGTATCTTTCTAATTTATCATAAATAAGAAAGATACATGTAAGGCCTATTACTTCTTTTCCCTACAGGGGATGACTCTATTTTATTTTATTGAGCGTATTCCATTTTGCTCTATGTCCTTGGCCCTCCAGCCTTTTTACTATTCAGCTATGTCTGGGTCATTGGTACAGTATAAAAATGTTAAAAAATTTATAGTAATTTATATATTTTTTATACTTACCAATGACCCAGACGGGGATGGCCCTCCCAGGAGTTGGGAACTCTTGCCTCCCCGCTGAGTACATAGCGCTTACCAGGCACTGGTTATTAGAATGATAAATGGCGCCAATTTTGGAACGTCCTTGCCACTGCGCATGCGCAGTGGGGGCGAGGTGTGGAGGGCCTTTCAGGACATGTTTTCTTTAGTTTTAGATGCAAATTTTGGGGATTGGGGGGCAAAATTTGTGTTTGGCCCTATATTTTAAGAGTTAGCACCAGCTATGTCTGGGTCATTGGTAAGTATAAAAAATATATAAATTACTATAAATTTTTTAACATTCTGGCTCACCACCATTGTGGGACTCAAACCTCTACCATTGCCAAGCTGGAACCGAATCTCTAATAGTCTTAATGGCTTTAAGGGATTGATTATTGACAATCTATCACTCCAACATAAACTGCCGGGAATTCTAACAGCGTGCATACCCCCTCTGACCCCGTTTGAGGCAATAGGAAAGCTAGGCCTGTGTGATCCAAGTGAAATAAAGTAAATCTGAAGTGGCATGTGGTGTAGACATTGCACATGGGTACTGATAATTTCCTTTTGTTGACAATCAAAAATAAGTGATAAATGAATAAGGGGAACAACAGTGAACAATGATTGATTTATTTGAATAAAATATCTCTCACTATGTTGTAATTATATCTAGAATAATATTTCATAACTCAAGAAGATCCCAACATTTATTGTTTTTTCTGTAAATATGACCATAAAATGATGATGACTGCCAACATTTGTATGGATTTTTTTTATGCAAAATTGCTGAAAAATTATCGGCAATGATATAGGCTGAGAAACCTTCTTTTGCCAATTCCAGTATGCTGCTGATGATTAACTTATTGGTTGATACCACTTATCGACTTGCTCCTAGTTTATGTCTGATATTTTGCCCAAGTTAATAAAATTAATTTGTCTCTTGAGTGCAACAAGGATTTGCAATGCTTTAGCATTGCAAATCCTTGTTTTGCTCAAGGGCCGAAATACACCATCACCCATGCTATTCTGTAGATTATGAGGCCTAAAACATAAAACAAACTAAGAACATGAACTTTTGACGGCAAAGAAATAATTACAAAAATAAAAAATAAAATAAAAAAAACGTTTGCCCACATGCAATTTTACCAAAAATGTCCTGAGAAACAGAAGATGTACTTTGTGGGGCCTCAGTTGTGTTTTATAAGCAAATATTGAAAAAATAAAACTTTTATGTCAATTTCTGTATACAGTAGAACATGTCTTGAGAGACCACCCCCTTTTGTCAGGCAAAAGTGGCCTGTCAAAACAGGTGGTCTCTCATGACAGGTCCATTACAGAGTAAAACAATCAAACGGTACAAGGTCACAACATTCTCTCAAGGCAGGTGGTCTCTTATGGCAGTGGTCTCTCCAAACAGGTTTTTAGCCCGACTGTTTACAGTGAGGGCAAAAGTAATGACTTTTGTCCGTCCGTCCATCCGTCCGTCCGTCCGTCTGTCCGTCTGTTAACATTTAGAGTTTTGGTTAAAGTTTGTGATTAAAGTTTTTTACTAAAGGTTCAAGTGTTTTTTTTGTTGTTTTTTTTCTTTTCCTGTTTAGTTGACATTTGGAGTTTTGGTTAAAGTTTGTGGTTAAAGTTTTTTATTCAACCTTCAAGTACAGGCTATACCCAGTAGTTCTCGTCTGATCGTCACGAAATTTCATATGCAGGTTTTAGGTCATGTCTACATGGGAACGTCCACTTTTGGTCATGATCGGTCAACCGGTATGGCTGCCCGAGCCCAAAACCCGAAAACCATTAGCACAGTCTACAGGTCGTATTTATGAAGGGATTTCATTGCAACTTCATAGAATGCCTCTGTATAATGCCTAGATGAGAACATCCCCGTTTGGGCATGATCTGTCAACTGCGATGGCTGCCCAAGCCCGAAACCCAAAAACTTTTAGCACAGTCTGCAGGTCATGTTTAATATGGACGGATTTCATTGTAACTTGATACGATGACTTTGAATCATGTCAACATGAGAATTTCCCATTTGGGTGTGATCTATCAACCATCACGACTGCCCGAGCCCAAAACCCGAAAACCTTTAGCACAGTCTACAGGTCATATTTATGGAGGGATTTCATTGTAACGTGACAGGTTGACTTCATATCATGTCTACATGAGAAAGTCCCCTTTTGGGTTGTGATTGGGCAACTGTGACGGCTACAGGTGCCCGAAGCCCAAAAACCTTCGGCCCAGTCCTACAGGTCATATTTATGAAGGGATTTCATTGTAAGCTTCGTAGGATCAATCCACATGATGCCCAGATGAGAATGTCCCCTTTTGGTTGCGATCATTCAGTCATGATGGCTGCCCGAGCCTGAAGCCTGGAAAACCTTTAGCACAGTCTACACGTCATATTTATGGAGGGATTTCATTGTAACTTGATGGGTTGACTTCATATAATGTCTAGATGAGAACGTCCCTTTTTGGGCAACTGTGACGGCAACAGGGGCCCGAAGCCCGATAACCTTTAGTACAGTCTACAGGTCATATTTATGGAGTGATTTCATTTTAACTTGATGGGTTGATTTCATATAATGTCTAGATGAGAACGTCCCTTTTGGGCAACTGTGACGGCAACAGAGGACCGAAGCCCGAAAACCTTTAGAATATTTGACAGGCCATAATTATGAAGGGATTTCATTGTAGCTTGGTAGGATGACTCCAAGTTTGTGGTTAAAAACCCAGACAAATACCACCATCTCCCCCAATTAGGCTTTTTTTTTCTTCTTTTCTCCAATATTGCATTTTGAACTATTTACAGTTACTACATGCGCAACCTGTGGGGGGGGGGGGGGGGGGGGGGGGGGGGGAGGGGGGTTGGGCAATTAGGCACTTTTTTTTTTTTTCGTCAAAAATGCTTGTTTACAGTTTTGGTTAAAAAACAGACAAACACCACCGCCCCCTCCCCCCAATTAGGCATTTTTTTTTTTTTTAAACTCGCATAACCCTCCCCCCACCCCCCAGGGGGGGGGGGGGGGCAATTAGGCACTTTTTTTTTCTTTCGTCAAAAATGCTTTTTTACAGTTTGGGTTAAAGTTTGTGGTTAAAAACCCAGACAAACACCACCACCCAACCCCCATCCCCACCACCACCCCATGGTGCCAGTTAGGTATTTTTTTTTTTCTCTGCTCAAAATGCATTCTGAAGGATTTAGACTGACCACATGTGGAAAAACAAATGGACTCCCCTAACACACCCCCACTCTCACTCACCCCCCACCCCACCTCCTCCTCACCCAGGGCCATTCATGCAATATTTTTTCTTTGGTACAAAATGCATTTTTAGTCTGACTGTTTATAGTCAGGGCTACAGTCATGACTTTCGTCCGTCCATCTGTCGGCCCATCCATCTGTCTGTGAACAATTGGTTTCCGACTGATAACTCCAGTTTGGATTATTTGATTTCAATCAAAGTTGAGTTGATATGTGTATTTTTCACCTAGTAATACAGGCCAGGTTTCAATATAGGTTCCACAACTCCCCAGAACCCCCCCCCCCCCCCCCCCCCCCCCCCCCACACGCACACACATACATACACATACACACACACACACACACACAAACGTGTCACTTAGGCAATTATTCCCAAAATGCATTCTGAAGGATTGGGAGTTATTACATGCAAAAAAGAAAATTGACTCATATAGCCCAACATTGCTTAATGTACTGCATCTTTAATCCTTTGACTAACACAAGTTGAAGCCAACAGTACAAATTATTTTTCTGAAACATCAGATTTTTTCATTTTTTATTTACTTCTAACCATGGCTTATTACTCCTTATTGGAACAAGCTCATCAAGTTTGTTCCATTAATAGGTCATGAGGTATGTTTTGAAGTAGAGAAATGAAAAAATAAAATTTGAATAGCAAATTTTGTATATCACGAGCAGGGACCGATCAGGACTATTTAAAATACGCTCTAGCCTCGGAGCCTATTTTTTCAATTCATGCGTCAGATTTCAATTTACGGAGTCACACTGCTGTTTGTAACACACACTGCAAGTATGTAATAGCTCTCATTATTTTCATTTAGTACACTATAGCAAACATTAATCTTCACTGTGGTTTCTGATCAAGTCTTGGCTGCCTATTTAGGCAGCCAAGACTTGATCAGAAACCACAGTGAAGATTAATGCTTGGTAATTAAGACTTGAAGTATTAACTTAAGCACTCTACAACAATGATAAATGATAATCATATATATAATATTTGTAAGAGTGTCTCTCTCGATTATCCATCAAAAGAATATCAAAATATGATCTGAGAAGTTACGCGCCAACTGAAAAGCCTATTTTTGAGATTTAAGAGCCAGGTCCTGATGTTTCAGAACCAAATACGCACTGGCGCATGCCCAGGTCGGTCCCTGACGAGTGCAGATATGGCAGATTTGTTAGGTAAACTGTTAACAAAAAATGGCTCCGACTATTTTAGGTCTAAGCATTGCCATTCCTGGGACAGTCGGGCTGCATACGTGACATCACTCTAGTATTGTATAGCACTATGTAGATTTGGCTGTTTTGTTAGGATAAAGGTTAATAAACTATTCCATTGATGAAGGTGGATTTCATTCACATGTGAACTTTACCGGTGCAGGTATTTACATCTTATGTTCATTCAATATTTTGTGACCATATTAAAGGGCGGAAACCTTGATTGAATGTCAACAACTAGTTTCCACTTCAAATTGACCACTTGAAGGAGAAAAATGTTTGCATTCTGATATTTGCTTTTCTCATTTCAATGGAAATCTGTGGATGTATATTTTGATTAGTAAGCCTACCAGTTTTACTTCAGTATGAAACAGGAAAAAAACAAGAAACAAATGTATCTTGAAAATGTGAGTGAAAATTTTCATATCCATATTTATTACATAATCACCATCAAATAACTCATTACAGAAAATACTCACGAGGCATATAATACAAAAGTGATGTCACACGTCATTGACGTACCGTTGCGAGTTGTTTTTTTGGTTTCTTCTCTTATTTTTCGTTGACTGTCTACCTAAAGCAAATACCTAAAACAAATAGCAGAAGACATTTGCAGAAAACATTTCCTGAATAACTAAATAATATGTTCATTTTTTGTCTCGAAAACATAGCTTATGACCCCTTATTGAAAGAAGGCAAACATTTTTTAAAAAATAATTAAATTTGGATGGTGATTTTTATGAACAGTACTGACCAGCTTTAGTAGTTACATTAATTAAAAGTTTAAATTACAATGTGATAAAAAGGGCTGTATCTCAGAACGTCGAAAAAACGAAAATCTGTACTGGAATGTTTACACAAGAGAACAATAGGCTTAAGGCTATAGTCTATGTCTAATTAGGATTGGGTATTTTGCGGGAAGGGTCTATAACCGTGGGGAATAACACAGGTGCCTGTTGTGTAATTCTCACTGACGTTTGAATGATTTGTAAAGCTTGAGAAGCGTATTTTTGTTTGCTTCCTAATTTTTACCTCTGATTATCTTCAGAAAATTGATATGGATACCAATGACTTGTACATATATACAGTACATGGAAAGAGTATTATCACTAAATCACCTGCAGAGTGGGGATTCCACCCAAGCAATAATTGCAAATTTGTTGCAAAGCATAACAAGCACAAGTAAAGTTGCAGCCAATGGACCTCCGGGTTATACCCGGAGGTCCATTGGCTGAAACATTGCTTGTATTTTTGATCCACATGTACAGAATTTTAAAGTGATACTTTGGGTGATAATTCTACTCGCTGGATGAGTTAGTTACAATCAAGTCTCCACGAACTGTATATATCTTTCACAACTCTGTTCCATTGGCTGAAACATTGCTTGTATTTTTTGGCCACATGTACAGAATTTTAAAGTGATACGTTGGGTGATAATTCTACTAACTGGATGATTTAGTAACAATCAACTCTCCACATACTGTATACATGTATATCTTTCACAACTCTGTAAACTCTGTCATCTCTGATTGATCTCTGAATGCAGAAACATCTCACGAGTGACCACTAATTAGAGATAAACTATAATTACTATCAAAACAAACTTACCAGGTTGTGAATTTTAGTTTTTCGACGTTTTGAGAACACACCATAAAAAGAAACTCGAATTCATCATGATTTCACATAGAATTTCTTAACTTTGTTCACTACAATCTATCTAAACCATCGTAAACCTCACCTCAGATCAATTTTGGTAAACTTAGTACAGAAATTTCAAAGGAAATCATGACTCATTACATTCTCTAATTACTAAAAACCTGATAAAAATTGACCCTGTTAGGTACATGCGCAGTTTTAGTATGGCTGCCATGGACTGGTCGCTTTCCACGGGTGGGCAATAATTCCTCAGGTGCATTAATATTAAATTCCAAACATTAATTATAGGAATAATTATAAAAAATTCAGTTAATGAAGCACCAGGTACAACCCAGTACTTCATAAATTAAGATTTCCTGCTGACAATTTTTTTTAACTGGTAAATGCATGCCTGGACATCGCTGAGCATGCATGAATTACAACCAATCCATGCCGACTGTACTGTAGAATACTAAGGCCGCTTAACTTTCTGCACACTGAGATCAAAATATCAAATTTTAAACCTGCACTTTTTTCTCATAATGCAATTAGTAAATTAACCAATTCAGCCCTGTAAAAGCTCATGAAGAATGAATTGTTTAAATTTCTAGCTGTATTATGGGATTAATTTGGTGCTTGTGATTTCAACATTTTGACTTTGTTGTGCTGGTGGTAAAATGAGTTGAAGAGTAACTGTGAACTTTCTCTCTCATATTTTTCCACCTTTACAATACACAAAGAGAGTTTGGATACTCGGGTAATTTCTTTTGTTAGAGTAGAAATTTGGTGATGGAGACTGAAGACGTCTGTGCGTGTGAAACTCCAGGCCTCTCGTTTTGAGATAAGCCATCACTCATCCTCTGTATCCCACCAGATTTAAAAATAGGGAGAGCGATAATTGCCTCCATAAAAAGTCCTTCATAAAGCCTAAAAAAGTTAAAAATTAGTATTGCAAAGCCTTTTTGCACTCACTGGATGAAATACACCACCACCCACGCTATTCTGTAGCTTTTGAGACCTAAAACTTAAAACGAACCAAGAACATGGACTTTTGATGGCAACAATAATTACAGTAATAAAATAAAAAACTCTGTCCACGTGCAATTTTACCAAAAAATGGCCTGAGAAACAGAAGATCTACTTTGTGGGGCCTAAACTAACAGATTTCTGAAACACAATAAATCCAAATTATCGAATATATTCTAACCCTTCAGAACCTGGATATTTTAGTATCCAACATACCACAGCTTGTAAGAGTAAAGACTAGCAGTGATTTCTATCCAGGTCACCAGAGGCTTGTCCAAGATGCCTAGAAACCACTTCCATGTACTTTGACTATTGTATGTGGGACTTTTTTTTTTATTGTATGTTCAAGTACCTGTTCTGGGGGCACAAGTCCACAAAGTTTGTCAAAACGAAATATTATTTGTTATTCTTGTGTTTTCCAGGGTGTATGGGAATTTACACCAGTTTGGGAACTCATACACCCTGAGGCAAAGTCTCAGGGTGTATGAGTTTCCAGACCAGTGTAAACTCCCATACACCCTGGAAAACACAAGGATAATAGATTTATTTCCAAGAATTTTGGTGTACTTAATACTTTAACCTAAATTGTGGGAAAAAACTGACAGAAAATTTTTACTTTGTAAGTTTCTTAATAAAGCCAGACAAATATGGATGTCATTGGCAGTCTTTCAATTTTGAGGCAAGTTGTAGCTCTTGCACGCCAATAAGCACGCAATTTTTATTTTTTGCGAGCAGAGAACAGTGCACCTCAGCTCAACCTAGCAAGCGATTAATGTCTGTTAAGCTCCATCTAGCAAGCGATTAAAGTCTGTTCAAGAGAAAAGGGTCATATAAAACAATGTGTGAATGGAAATGTGAATAGTATACCATGAATTATAAACTGTGGCATTCAAAGACTTTATACTAATCAAACTTCGCTTTCCAAAAATTGGTGTGCAAACAACGTAATTCAGCAAACTTCAGATGCCGAGTTTTGTGCGGCATCTTTAATGAGAGAAAAAGAATTTGAAGTGAATTGTGATTCCAATGTCGCGAGGTGTGTTGGAAATTGAAATACACAAACTTTAAAGGCAAATGTTCCATTGAAATTGCATTTCATGTATAATTGTACCAAACTCAAATAATTTTGATTACCACTTCAACAAGCTCATTCAAAAAAAGGTAATATTTTTAGAATCCTTATCAGGGATTATTTTGGGTGTCTACGAGGGCCAGATATGGGCCCCTTTTGCAATGGCATTTGGGCATGATTTTTCCTAATTCCCAACCCAAAACTTTATAATCTCAGTTCCTGCACAGAGAAAAATTTAATGCACAATTGGTGTCCGGAACTGGGTGGTTGTAAGGCCTCAGAAAAACCATTGGTTTTCTGAGGTCTTACAACCACCCAGTTCAGGACACCAACTGTATCTTAAAATTTAAATTGCTTACTTAACCCTTTACCTAACATGAAAAGCAGACGACACTTGCAAAAAAAATTCTTGAATGACTAATTTTTTTCATTTTTTGTCTCAAAAACATAGGTTATGACCCCTCGTTGGAACGAGCTCGACGAGCTCGTTCCAACGAGGGGTCATAACCTATGTTTTTGAGACAAAAAATGAAAATATAATGGAAATTTATTGGCGATTTTTGAGAATAGCACTGGCCGGTTTTGGCCGTTACGTTGGGTAAAGGGTTAACAAAGCTTAGAAAGATGCTGAATTCAAAGGCAAATTACAAGTTCTTCTTTAATAGTATAAGTACAGTTTTATAAAGGCTATAGAGACAGAGGTGAGCAAGATTCCATGGGAGACTTTTTGTTATAAAACTTACTTGTAGTATACGTGCAGTTGGTTAGGTATCAGCTTTACTATTGTCTGTTCAATTTGAATGTAAAATTTCTTAGTCTTTGTATGTTTCTTTGCCTCCAAAACAAATTTCCAATTTGTGCCCCCATGATGCAAATTTTCCCAATGGCATGGGCCCCGGATCCTTTCCCAAAGAAGGCAGAAGAATCCCTGCCTATTTATTGTACACTGGTACTTTCAGAAATTAATAACTCTGAATTGTTCTGTATTTCAGTCAAAAAGAAATGATGAGTTACATTAACCCTTTGTACCCAGAAGACCGTTTTTTCGTGCCAGAATGATACGACCTGAATTCACAAAGTAGTTAGTGGCTCAGTGAATTTGTGTAGGAGACCAATCAAGATTTTCAATGTGCTCCCCAAAGCTGCACATTGAAAAATATTGATTGCTTTTCCCCCAAATAACAAATATAGACTCTACCAGTTGTTGACTCTGAACTGACATGGATTAGACCATCATGGTCCAAAGGGTTAATATCTGTGAGTTTCTTTCTTGCAAACGGTCCGTATCAATGTTCTTTTCACTTTATGTACACAGCAAAACTTCCTGGGAGTTTCAAGATGAAGTGAAATCATGTTCATTGATATTTTTCTTGACAATATTTTCCCGCTGCCAAGACTCAATAATAACACCCCTCACTTGAAATGGTAAGGAGCAGTATACAGCATGCCTCACATTTTCAAAATCGAAAGACTGGCCTGGATATTTTTGTACATTTTTGATTCACTTTGACAGTGTACATCCTGTGACATTGCTGTTGCTTTTAGGCAAGTCTTGGCTGCCTATATTGGCAGCCAAGACTTGCCAAGAAACAACCGACAAGGCACTTGGAATATAACTTGAAAGTTTAACTACCTAATGCATGTTTGTGCACTTGTTTTATCAGAGTAAAAAGTCATCAAAGTCAAATTGGGTCTTTAAGGGTTAAAAAAAAAGAAGTAAATTCAGTAAAATGAAAATGCTCCAACTTCTGAAACTTCTCGCTATCTAAACATTTAAGGAGTTGAAAATTCAGATAAAACGAGTTGAAAATAGAAGAAAAAATTCTTCCATGAGTTTCAACTTCAAATTTATTTACAGATGCTATTTGCACAGACTCTGTCAAGGTTTTACTTCCTCACACATCCACACACTAGTTTTATCATGGCTGAGTAATCAGATCCAGATCAAAATGAGGGTAACCTCTTTTAAATAAACAACAGAAAACACTTTATTATGTTTACAACTTACTGTTGATAAACAAGTTATGTGAACCTCTAACCATCATGATACAGTGGAGCCCACTTAATTGGATATCTCTTAACTGAATAACCCTGTGTAAATTGAATATAATTTCCCAACACAAACCATTTACCATACCACCAGTACAAATTTTACCTGTTATTTGAAAGTAGGTTATAGAGTAAACTCTTGTTAATTGAATATAAAATCTTGTAACCTGTCGAGAAATTATACCCACTCTCTCCACTTTTCCTTAGATTATAGACCTATTTGGCCTCAGTACATTCAATACAGGCATTTAATCTATTATATCTTGTTTCACAGAGCTCATGGAGCTCTGTCAAACAAGATATAATAGAATAAATGCTAAGTTTATCTCTAGAATACTCATGTTAATTGAATAAGTTACCTGGACAACCATTTGTAACTTATTTCCAGGCCTGTGGCAAAATCATTTGCTGAGAAGGGGAAGGTCATGTGGCAGTATGAGCAGAAATGTAAAGTTATATTTTGGCAGTCACTTTTTTTGAGCTACGAGTCAAACAAAAACAGAACATTTCAGTTTGCATTTTATAATTTAATTAGCCCTATATTGTTGGGGTTCTGCAAACCATTGAAATTCGATTCAAATCGAAATTGTCCCAATGATTCGATTTGATTCAATTTGAGTTGCGCAGATTCGGTAATTTTCAGATCATTATGATGTCAAAATCCTAACACGTATATATCCTCTTGAACTCTCCTATAAACAAGTCTCCTGTACAGGAGATCTGATGACAGAAGAAGAGTTCAAGAAGGTTCAGCATCAGAAACTACTTCGGTTCCATTCTGGAATACATGTAGTCTGCTTTTCTCATGATTTACCCAAACAGACAAGTTGTTGTTGTAACATATATACAATACTTGAGAGGAGACTTTGACAATAAAGTACGGCCACTGTGAACTGGTCACTTTCCATTGGGCAATATCTCCTCGGACACAATAATATTAGATTCCAAATGCTAATTATGGGAATAATCATCAAAAATTTAATTAACCCTTTACCCAACGAATCACCCACATCCGCTCGCGTAATATCAGGCTTGGCAATTTCAGGAGAGCGATTTTTTAGCTCTCCTTACTGCCCTCCTGAAAGAATTAAGGAGAGCGAAAAATTGCCCTCCTAAATATTTTGGTCTGGGATGATTGAGATTACATGTATTATGCTCACATTAAATTTTTGTTGTAAAGCAAAAATGTAATTTAACTTCGAAGTCACATAACATCATGTAATTTTATTTTGAAAGTGGTTTAGTGGTAAAAGGTAATGGCTGCAACCATACCCAAACACAGTTGCAATCATTTGAAGCAAAATGGGTCACAGCAATATTTTTTTTTCTGTCAGTTTCAAGTTCAACAACTGACATCACAGTTTAAGGGGTAATTATTCAAGGAATATTGACACTATAATATACTACCATTACTACTATCCTGTCACTTGAAGCACTTGCACCAGGATGTGACTGTAGATTCAAGCAGACCTATTGTCCAAGAAAGTCATACGCCTACCACTACCACCTTCAACCCCCTTGGGGGGGGGGGGGGGGGGGTTGAAGGTGGTCGTGGTAGGCATATGACTTTCTTGGACAACAGGTCTGGGTACACACACAGGTCTTGTCAATTGTGTGTTCGGTTGTTGAGTGAGACATCTAGATGTGTAAGAGATTTCGCTTTACCTTAGTAAAGTTAATAAAATCACTGATGTAGTCTGTTGGTTTCAGTTTCAATGAGTTCGTTCAATTGGATACTTAAAATGCTGTGTAAAGCTAATTGCTCTCCTAAGCTGATTGAGGAGAGCGATTTTTTGCCCTCCTGCATTTTTCAGAATGCCAGGCCTGTAATATGCAAATTCAGCAGTTGAAAAAATATTATTTTTCAAAAAATTTCAATAAAACCATATCATGTGACCCCTCATTGGAATGAGCTCGTCGAGCTCGTTCCAACGAGGGGTCGCATGATATGGTTTTGTTGAAATTTTTTGAACAAATTTAAAGAATGATATTTAAAATAATAAATTTTGATATCGTCTGCGTTGGGTAAAGGTTTAATGAAGCACTGGTTATGACCCGGTGCTTCATTAATTAAAATTTTGCCGACAAAGCTTTTTATTACCTTGAAAACACATGCTTGGACATCACAGCCCAGGCATGGATTACAACCAGTTGACTATACTGTATATAGTGGTATGAGAAGGTGCAATATCTACAATTTGAAGAGCAGTGATATTCAATTCAAGGTCTGATTTGATTCAAAATCCCATACATGATTCAATTCAAGATTCAATTCAGCAAGGAATGTGAGATTTGTAGAGCTCTACCCAATATAAGTATTACATTAATTATTTATATTTTTTTGATAATTAAGGTGACCAATTTCTGAACAATGGCTTACAAGGAACACAACATGGAGATAATGTCAAGTTTAAAAAAGTGACTTAAAAGTCCTTTCAGTTCAAGCTGAGTGTTCGGAGTGTGTATATCCATTCAGCTTCACATTTTGTATCTCTGTTTCGTAGTATTAGGTGCTTCCGGATCGGAGTTGAGTACCTGCATAAGGCGGAAACGCAGGTGCACAATGGTGTGGCCGTCTTGATTAAAATGGAAAGATATTAGTGTTTCTCTTTAATGTCAGATGTATGTTTGCGTATACAGACATGGAAACTCCTTTTGGTTTCCCCAATGTATTGTTTCTGCATTTACAGCATGTAATGAGGTAGATACAACTGCGGGTCATGCAGTTTGTTTATTTTTTTTTTTGGGGGGGGGGGGGGGAGGGGGAAGGAGGCCTTGAATCGTTCTTTTTGTTGCAGAGCCTGACAAGTTTTAGTTAAGTCTACATGCAGGCTGCAGGCTCTGAGTATAGAGGCCCTGAGACCTGTTGGTATAAGTGTGTTTGCTATGCATTTCTCCCAAAACAGTTTTTGGTATTCAAGTCTATTATTTGTGGATGCCAGGTTACGAATAATCTTGTAGGCCGGTCTGTTTTGTTGGCTGACCAGAGTTTTTATGACAGTCGAGTTGCTGCTACTGGAGCCCAAGCTGAAGTCACTCAGCGAACTTGTGACTGGTGGGCTGGGTGCCTTATCCATCTTGTGGAGTCTATTAAAAATATAAAACTATAGAATCTCTTGAAAGTGAGAGAGGACTCCACTGGTAGATATCCTATTATTGCCTAACCCGTTTTGCTCTGTTTGTCAGAGGATTATGATTTTGTGGTCAGGCTTGTCCTGTATATGTATACCCAATGCTCAGTGGGTAGAGATTTCGGGTAGAGATAGCGGGTAGATTCAGCAGGCAAAAATTCCAGGTAGAGATTGGAAGCATGTGTGCATGATTGTAGCATCACAATATATATATATATATATATAATGAATTATGCACATGTTCACTCATTAGTGTTTAAGAAGTTTATTCTCCACATACTGTATATATCTTGCCGAGGTAGATAACAGAGTAGGACTGGACAATCCTGAGAAGACAAAATTATTGTGAGTAATTCATGACCTTGGATAATACAGACTTTGGAAGATTTTAACTCTGGACGATTTCATGAATTATGCGTGCACACTGCACATATATGGGTGAATGGGAAGAGAAACTGTCAAAAGAATCAAAGTTACACCCCCTTGAACAGGTACGGTACGTTGATGATATCTGGGGAGTTTGGAGTTTCTGAAACAATATCATTCTTTGGCAAATACGATACACCCAAGAATACAAATTGATTTAAGGTGGTCTGAAAACAGGATAAAATTCTTAGACATGATAGTCAAAATTGAAGACAGATTTCTTAAAACCGGTTTATATACAAAACCCACAGACACACATCAACACCTGCATGCAAAGTCGGATCACCAAAACCACACTAAAAGAGTGATACCATATGGAATAGCTTCAAGAGTAAAAAGAATTTGTTCTGATAATGATGAATATGACTGCCACAAAAATGATATAAAACAACACCTGCATGCCAGAGGTTACGACGAAAAGTTTGTAAGCGAACAACTAAAAAAGGTTGACCAAATCAAGCGTAAACAGTTACTTGAAAAATGATCCAACAAATCAACCGACGAAAGAGTCCCATTTGTGGTCACTTACTCTTGGCGCATCCCTGACATCAGGAAAATAACATGGGAGCGGATGCCCATTTTATACTGCTCAAAATGCATGAAGTTGGCATTCGAAAAACCTCCCCTGATCTTGTACAAAAGACTGAAAAATTTGGGAGATATTCTGGTCCATACCAACGAAACTGCCTACTACATAGGCAAGAAAATTACCTGCATGTCCAGGATTGTGGTATATGGGATTCTCTGCGACAAGTGCAATGAAGTTGTGTATGTATGTGGGAGAGACAGGGACAAAATTGTATGAGAGAATGCAAAACCATCTGAGTAGAATTAAACTTGAGGTTATTAGTGAAATGATACCGCGTCATTTTCTGACCGAAAACCGTAGTAAAAACAATTTTAAGATTATTGGGATTGAACAAATTAATCAACAAAATACAGCCTACAGGAGGAGGTGTGAAGCATTTTGGATTAACAAACTTCAAATAGTAGAACCCAATATGGGCTCAAGAGACAAGAATGATTCCAAATATTCTCATTTATAAACTTGCTGATGGGGAGGGGGGGGGGGGGAGGGTGTCAGTCGGGTACAAATTAGAGTGAAGGGCAATTACACCTAAAGGCACATTGGTGTTGAACATAACGTGTATATGTTATGAGATTATGATCATTGTGTATATGTTGGTGCGTACATCATACGTATTGGGGGGGGGGGGGGGGTTGGATGTGGGTGTATGGACACCCTAGCCTACAACTGTTAGTGTAGACATTATAGCAGGGGCCACATATAGGACAGTGGTATGGGGGGGAGGACATATATATATGCTGCGAAAGTGGGTGGGGACCAGACATTAACACACACTGGAAGGATCGGGCATGAGGGGTGGGGGTAGGGGCCTTGTCACTACGCAAGGAAAGTACAAAAAGATTATATTTTCATTAGCGGTACTGATGTCTGATTGACGTGGATTGGGTATTGGGGGTGGGGATATGGAGGCACGCTTTTGAGTGCTTGAATGATTCGGGCCAAGGAGTTGTTGGATGTGTGAATACGATATACAAAATAATTTGTCTCTGCCTCTGTTACCAGGGCGTGGTTTTAGCAATAGTGTGTAATTTATATTTGCTTGCTTGTTGCGTAATAACGCAGAATATATCTTTACTTGTTGCCACCCAAGGAATATATTATACGGTATTTTTTGCATAATTTGCACTTGAAAACAAAGAGTAAAGTGAAGCGCAGAACATTTCTTTACTTGTTGCCACCTAAGTAAGATATGGCACGTTATTTTGCGCATAATAGACTCGGGTACGGGGAATAACATGAAACAAGGAGCATATCTTTACTCATTACCACCCAAGGGAGATATGATATGGTGATTTGGCAAGCAATACACTTAAATATGGAGAACAACGCATTTGAATGATTTGGGTCAAGGAATGGTTGGATGCTTGAATATTGTATGTGAACTCGCCTCTGCCTCTGTTACCAGGGCGAGGTTGAGATAAATGATTGAATGCTTGTAATTCTAAAGCTGAGAAGAAATTTTGCGCTTAATAACATGGAATATATCTTCACTTGTTGCAACCCAAGGAAGATATGATACAGTATTCTTTGTGCATAATTTACACTTGAATACAGAGAACAGCATGAAACGCAGAACATATCTTTACTTGCTGCCACCCAAGGAAAATATGAAAGGGTGATTTTATAAATGGCTTCGCGATTGGGAGCTGGGCGGCCACTTGCCAAGTAATAAATCGACCTGAAAGGCGTACACGTATCTCAAACAATTTTCTAATTCCCATTTGACAATTGGGATAAGTGTGACGCTAAGTTTTACGTTCCCATGATGCAGTACACATTGGTATGGCACTTAACATATCAGAATAAGAATTAGTCAACAATGAAAGCCGCATAGAAGGGAGTAATCTCCCAAACATGACGGAAAATTGATGAAATTATATATAATATATATATATATGTCAAGTTTAGTCAATCTTTTATACTAATGTTGCACATTTTAGAAGACTTCCACCCCAAGCATTCTCAATTCGACAAACCTCCACCTATGACTTTGAATCTTAGTTTGCATTGAATTATCTGTACCACTCTCTTATTTCTTCTCTTCATCCACCTAATGTTCTTTTACTACCGTTATTAATTCCTTATACAAAAACTCAACTTCAAACCACTCTTTTATGCTTGATAACACCAGGCCCTTAAAGGTGTTTTGGAGCGAGGAAGAAGACCCAAGCCTGACGAACCACATGTGCTCGTCGTACTATCAGAATTTTTCATTTTCAAATGATTGAAAATGTGAAAATCTGTTAACCCTTTACCTAACATGAAAAGCAGACGACACTTGCAAAAATAATTCTTGAATAACTAATTTTTTTCATTTTTTGTCTCAAAAACATAGGTTATGACCCCTCGTTGGAACGAGCTCGTTCCAACGAGGGGTCATAACCTATGTTTTTGAGACAAAAAATGAAAAAAATACTGAAAATTAATTGGCGATTTTTGAGAATAGCGCTGGCTGGTTTTGGCCGTTACGTTGGGTAAAGGGTTAATACGACGAGTGCATGTGTGACGAAGCTGTTTGGCAGTTTTCTGCTGATTTCTTCTTGTGGATGTTAGTGGTCTATATATATATATAGTATCTGAGTTTCTATTGTTTCCATAGAAACTCATGTCCTATATACTAACTGACAATCAAAAAGAAACTTTCTAATTTATTTTCTTAATGTGAACAATGCTGACTATGGATTAAATAACCTGATGAGTTAAAGTATGACATGGCAATGACTGACATGCAGTTCAAACTAAAGTACAAGGTAGACAGAATATGAAAGTGTCTATAAGTGATGTCATTTCGAATGAATGACATTGCACGAGCAAATTTCTAGGTCATCAAACTTTTGAGCAGGCATTGTGAACAATACAACCATTTCTCTTTGACAATAAGGATATAAATTTCATTTACGTGGGATGAATTGACAGTGACTGTTATAAGAGTAATCTGGACTAAAAATATAATCTTAACCTGTCAATCAGTCGAGTAACAACAGCCACATGGAACTTGGAAGTCAGATAAACATGTGATTTTTTTTTTTATAATTTTTCATTGAAATTTTTTTCCGAATTTACACCTGTGTTTTATTGTGAAAGTATGGTAACTTTTTGGTGGGGATCACATCAACCACTCACAATTCGTGCTGTAAAATGGAGGCATAAAAAGACGGTAAACTGTATTTCAGATGAACAGTGTTTCGTCGATCGAAGTGGTAATGCTTTACAATTTACAAGTTGAAATTCTGAATGAAAGTTCAATCAGCGTACGAAATAACAAGACTGGTCTCCTGCTTGTGAAGATTAATTTGGAGTTTTGTCTTATTTTATTTCCTTTACGTCTCAGAAGGATAGGTTAATTCTTACATATAGTATTACTGTAAAAGGTCTGTTTTAGAAATTTGTGAAGGTGTGTAATAAATACAGAACCACACAAGCGTTTGAATGGGTTAATGCTTATTGCACTCGTTTGGCACAGAATACCACTCGAGGCTTCATCTCTTGTGGTATTCTTGCACTCAACCAAACTTGTGCGATAAACATTAAGCCATTCAAACGCTTGTGTGGTTCTGTCGATATACGGTATATAAAATATTTATTATAACAAGTTATAGGTTTCTGTTAAGTCTGATTCTGGAGCATATTTAACCCTTTACCTAACATGATAGTCAGATGACACTCGCAAACAAAATTCTTCAATAACTAATTTCTTCTCAACCTACTCACAATTGTTTACAATTGGCTGTAATGTAAGTTCAAGCCCTACTTCGGAACTAACTCAAGCTAAGAAACTTTTCCAAACAAGATGGAAAAGTGATCGAGTGCAAAAGCACGAAAAAGATCGAAAAAGGGTCGCGCGAGACTGGCCCTTAACATTACAGGTATTCTCTCTACACACCTCTTGTGTTTACCGAGCACATGCGCAACAACCATGACGTCAATTCCATTTATTTCCGCCATTGTGATGGTCGGAAATTTTGTGACTCGTGCTATTATTTGATGTTATCTTCGTGAACAACTTATTTTTGCATGGTGCTTCTTGTCTATTTATGTGCAGGTGGACTGTATCCTTTTCAAGCTGTAATTTGATTATTATTTGATGATATTTAGGCTCATTTTTGCTTGTCTTCTCATACATATTCTTGCTTTTCCCCCATGTGTTAACGCGACCATTGTTGTTCGGTTTTCCGTCGGCGGGAAGCTTGATTTCATTGATCATATTGTAATTATGCCTAAAACAATTCTCTTGTTTGCAGGTGAAACAAGTAGACGATTCTCATGCTACATGTGTCACTTGCAACAATTGCACACAGATTCATTCCTGTGGTATTTGTGGGGATTTGTCCTCAAAATTCTGGGCATCCGTGAACAAGGTGGTTCTCTCCAGGGCAAGAACCCCATGTTCTCAGGGTAAGGGTAGCCGTGCCTCTTCAGACATTTCTGGGAGTGCACGTGGTGACTCTGTCCTGCAGAATGTTGACAAGTTCCTCTGCAACTGTTGACGGTGCTGGTGCTTTGATGCCTGAAGTGGAGACTGGTCTCTTTGGCTTCTGATGTCACTCTTGAGGCGGCTGTTTTCGTCGAGAGCTTCTCCGAGGTCAGCTCAGTGACACTCCCCGATTTGCCTCCTATGCCGTCAACAGTTGCTGGGGAAGTTGTTACTACTGATCCTATCTTGTATGAAGTGGCTCTTCCATCTCTTCTGGAGATGGTGTACAGTCTCGGGGGTCCGAGGCTGTAACTGCTGGTGTGTCTCTGAGCCCTCAACCTCCCCTGGTTTCTCGGCGAAGCTGTGCGGGTTTGCTGTCTGCTCCGTCTCATCTGGCTAGGTTTGCTCCTGGTCGGTTGGGCCGTTCGGTCGCTCCGGCAGCGATTCCTCTCCCCTTGAGCAAATCGTTTGTTGTTTCGCCTTCCCCTGCTGGTGTGCCGACTAGCAGGATGGGGCTGGGGCATTGGCATCCAGGGCCTGCTGTTCGACAGAGGTCAGTGACAGCTCCGGTTAGCTGTCACTCTTGGAACCTTCCTCCGGTGATTCCTCACTGTGTTCCGAGTCTGGCTGTCGATCGTCTGGCTGTCGATCGATGCTTGTCGTCGGTCTCAGAGGATGGGCAGTTGGGGCCTTCAGACCAGCCATCAGTGACCATCTGGCCGCAGTCCTCTGTGGAGGTCCGTAACCCTGTTGAGCCTTCTAGCTCTGGGGTTTTGCGTCCTCTGCAATCGGCTCAGGTTGTTGAGTCTTTCCAGGGCTTGGATGCCAAAATGCGTTCTAAGGCCCTGAAGGGTTCTTTCTTTTTACGAGCTGATGCCTTTCTGCCTCCGTCGTGGTTTCGTGTTTACGAGTCCGTCTGTCCACCAGTCTTCCAAGGGATGACTACTGTGGACGAAGATTCTTCTTCCCTCGGGTTGACTAAGCCTAAGTCGGCAGTTCTATGGTGGACCTGTCCCGAGAGATGCTGGGTATGTTATCTCTCGTGGACCATGTCGTCACTGCCCTGGCCACATATTTTCCACCAGGGGAGTTTGATGATGCTCAGGTGCCTTTGCGCATTTTGTCACAGACTCTTATGAACCTGACATGCTCATGCCTGTAACACGGCTAATTTGGAGCTTGCACGCCAGGATGCAGCAATGTTGGATTCTTCTCCATCCCTTCCTTCTGAGCAGTGTGCTGTTCTGAGGTCTGCTTCTTTGGTTGGACCTCAGCTGTTCCATGGTTCCGTGGAAGCTGTCCGTGATGAGGTTCTTCGTCATTTGAAGGACCATCTTTTGTTCCGATAGCTGGACCAACCTGCTGCTGCGGGTGGTGGTCGTTCCAGGCCTGCCAAGCATCCCGCTGCGTCTGCGACGTCGGCCACGCCTTCGGCTCCGTCTGCTCCTTCTCAGAGATCTCTGGCAGCCTCAGGGTTGGAAAGTCTCAGGATTCTGTTGCTTCCTGAAGGGGTGGTTTCTCCTCTCGGGGGCCTCGTCGAGACCGCAAATGAAGGTCCTCACCTCGATTCGCCTCCAGTCGAGGGAAGGCTGTCACTGTTTTTCGACCGTTGGACAGAGATAACGTAGGACACTTGGGTCCTCAACGTCATCCAATCCGGTCTGCGACAGTCCTTCCGTCGGCACCCCTGTTCATCTCGGGTGCCCCTCCCAACTCAGGTTCCTTCCGATTCTCTGCGTCGAGACCTTCTGGTGCAGGAGATCGACAATCTCCTCTCCAAAGGGGCAATCGAGGTGGTCAGGAACACCCTTTCACCGGGGTTTTACTTGAGACTTTTCTTGGTGCTGAAGAAAAACGGCCAGTTTCGTCCTGTCATCGATCTGAGTATCCTGAACGAGTTCATTATAGCACCTCATTTCAGTATTGAGACTTTCTGGTCAGTTCGACATTCAGTTCATCAGGGCGACTTTACTGCCAGTATCGACCTGAACGATGCCTACTTCCATGTACCCATTCATCTGGCGTCACGGAAATACGGAATGCCTCTACCTTCTCCTCCTTTTATCTCCGCCACCTACAGCAGCAATCTCAGGACCTTTTTTCTTTAGGCCCTCTCGTTGCTGCTCAGTCTGTTGTGCACCCTTGTTAAATTTGTTTTTATCGGGTTTGTGCTCCGCTTAGCCTTGTTTTTTTCAGGTGCCTTCTCTCTTTCTTCATTACAGGTTTCACTATTATTCTCTGCCCTCCTTGCATTTCTTTCTGGTTCTCTTGTTGGTATTGATATATCCTTGGGGATATCTTTGATATCGATGCCTCCCCGCTAAATCACAAACTTCTCGTTGGCTGAAATATGGAATTGACATTACGGTTGTTGCGCATGCACTCAGTAAACGCAAGAGGTGTGCAGAGAGAGTACCTATAATGTTGAGCGCCGGTGTAACAGGATATCTTCCCCCCCCCCCCCAGATATCTTCCCCCCTGGGGGGAAGATATCCTAGTATATCTCCCCCCCACCCTGGATATCTCCCCCCCCCCCCCCCCCCCCCCACCCATAAAAAAATTTTTTTGATTAATTTGACATTATTTGATGATGAAATGGTGAGAACAGATCCTGGCCTGGATATCTTCCCCCCACACCCCACCCCCCCCACCATGACAAAAAACTTTTTGTCAAACATTTGACACTAACTGATAATGAAATGGTGAAAGAAATAGATTTGGGACTTTAAAAATGGTTTCGGATAAACACTGAGTTAGATGGCCTGGATATCTTCCCCCCTCACCTCCCATTTCAACCAACCCTAACTCAGTGTTTATTCGAAACCATTTTTAAAGTCCCAAATCTATTTCTCTCACCATTTCATTATCAATTAGTGTCAAATGTTCGACAAACATTTTTTTGTCATGGTGGGGGGAAGATATCCAGGCCTGGATATCTTCCCCCCCCCCCCTCCCCCCCACCTCCCATTCCAACCAACCCTAACTCAGTGTTTATCCGAAACCATTTTTAAAGTCCCAAATCTATTTCTCTCACCATTTCATTACCAATTAGTGTCAAATGTTCGACAACAAATTTTTTGTCATAGTGTGGGGGAAGATATCCAGGCCTGGATATCTTCCCCCTCACCTCCCATTCCAAGCAACCCTAACTCAGTGTTTATCCGAAACCATTTTCAAAGTCCCAAATCTATTTCTCTCACCATTTCATTATCAATTAGTGTCAAATGTTTGACAAAAGTTTTTTTGTCATGGTGGGGGGAAGATATCCAGGCCTGGATATCTTCTCCCCCCCCCCCCCCACCTCCCATTCCAACCAACCCTAACTCTGTGTTTATCCGAAACCATTTTTAAAGTCCCAAATCTATTTCTCTCACCATTTCAATATCAATTAGTGTCAAATGTTTGACAAAAAAATTTTTGTCATGGTGGGGGGGAAGATATCCAGGCCTGGATATCTTCCCCCCTCCACCCCACCCCACCTCCCATTCCAACCAAAGGGTTACCCATGTACCTTGAAAATTGACCATGGCAGTGTCAAAGATGGAAAATTGTGGGAAGTAGCTTCAAGCTGCATCATTCCTGTTGTTTGTATACAATGTTTCATGTGCTATAACAACTTTTATTGTTTTAGTGCTACAAATTACATTGCTTTGTTAGGTTGTTGTTGTTGATATAGTCTGGAGTGAATAAAAATATCAAATCTTTTGTGGGTAGTTAATTTTCTCATTGTTTATATCCAGGCCTGGATATCTTTCATTATCAATTAATGTCAAATGTTTGACAAAACATTTTTTGTCATGGTGGAGGGAAGATATCCAGGCCTGGATATCTCCCCCATATCTCCCATTCCAACCAACCCCAACTCAGAGTTTATATCCGAAACCAATTTCTCTTCCCAAAACAGTTACACTTCATGTCACATGACAACATGAACCAGAATAGTTGAGAAAATATTGAAATGATTTTTTGTAACAGGTTTTCAACTGGATGAGAGCAAGATATCCAGGTCGAACCTGAAAAAAAACAACATTTTGCCAAAAAAAAAACATTTTTTTTCGCCATTTCATCATCAAATAATGTTAAATTAATCCAAAAAAAATTTTGTGGTGGGGGGAAGATATTCAGGGTGGGGGGAGATATACTAGGATATCTTCCCCCCCAGAGGGGAAGATATCCTAGGATATCTTCCCCCACGGGGGAAGATATCCAGGGGGGGAAGATGACGTGTGACACCGGGCTCGCTCGACCCTTTTTCGATCTTTTTCGTGCTTTTGCACTCTATCACTTTTCCAACTTGTTTGGAAAGTTTCTTAGCTTGAGTTAGTTCAGAAGTAGGGCTTGCACTTACGTTACAGCCAATTGTAAACAATTGTCGTAGGTATGTTAAGAAACAAAATTTACTAAAAAAATTTAATTTTTTTCATTTTTTGCATCAAAAGCATGGGTTATGCCCCCTCATTGGAACAAGCTCAATGAGCTCATTCCAAAGCAGGGTCATAAGCTATGTTTTTAAAACAAAAATATGAAAAAAATAATGAAAATTAAAGATTGATTTTGTGGATAGCACTGGCCGGTTTTGTCCGTTACATTGGGTAAAGGATTAACACCTTGGGTAATTAGTTGTTTTTAGCTTTAGTTGATAAAGTCAAGATATTAAGCTCTTGCCATCGTGCGGAAGTCTGTTAGTCTGTGAGTCTGTTCACATTTTCTTTAGCACAGGCTACACCCTGTAGTTCTTGTCCGATCATCACTAAATTTCATGTGCATGTCCAAGGTCATGTTTAGATGAGAACGTCCTTTTTAGTCACGATCGCTCAACCATGATGACTGCGCAGGTTCGAAACCTGAAAATCTACAGCACAGTCTACAGGTCATATTTATGAAGGGATTTCATTGTAACTTGTTAGGATGACTAATGTCTAGATGAGAGCGTCCAATTTTGGTCAGGTTCAGTCAACCATGACGTCCACAGGGGCACATAACCTAGATTCCATTAGCACAGTCTACAGGGTGCATTTATGAAGAGATTTCCTAAGAAATTGGTAGGATGACTCGGTAGAATGTCTAGATGAGAACATCCTATTTTGGTTGTGATCAGTCAACCGTCATGGCCGTATTTTGGTCACGATCGGTCAGCTGTTACCTCTGCTTGGGCACATGACCTAGATTCCTGTAGCACTGTCTGTAGGTCGTATTTACAAAGGGATTTCATTGTAACTTGGTAGGATGACTCGGTATGACATCTAGATGGAATTGTCTTATTTTGGCTGCGGTCAGTCAGCCATGACCACTGGATGGGCACATGGCCTAGATTGCTTTAGTAAAGTCTACAAGCCATATTTATGAAGGGATTTCATTGTTACTTGGTAGGTTGACTCATTTTGGAATGATTTTACTGTAACTTTGGTTGACATACTTTTAGCTGAGAGCCACATCAGCCCAGGCCTCAATTCTTTAGGACAGTCTGCACCTCAAATTTTTCTTGTTGAAAGCATAACATGTAGGGTACAGAACTCAACATATTCTCAATTATCACAATTCTTGTCTTATTTTATAATCCTTTCATAAACATTGATCATCATTCTTTTCATCAAATACTACATACAGTCAAGTTAATCTACTGTGTCACTGACACTTTCATTATAAAATCCTTTGGTGAAGAATCAGTTGGCTTTGATCAGGTCAGCACTTCAGGCTGTTGGGACCTCTTGATTCACTCTTTGCATACTGCTGATGGATATTCTTGCCCAGGACACGAATTATCTTGCCATTGAAAAAAGTATAATTTGGGCACATTTAACCAAATTTCTGTCCTGTAAATTGAATGGAGTTACCGACCAATGATTTCTTTAGTTAAAGTAAGATGAATTTTTCATCAAATCTAGTCATGGCTGCTATACAGCAGCCATGACTAGATTTCTTAAAAAATATTTTGAAAATACTCAGCAGGTTAAGAGTTAATTAAAATTGCTTGCAAGGATACAGTATTGTAATCACAAAAATGGAATTTTGCATGGATTGTGACCCAGTTGTGATTTGACTAAAATTCTCTGTCGGCTTTCCTCCCTGCTGCACTGTAAAATCTCACCTGTCCAAAAAAGGAATGCACCATCATTGAAACTCGGATGATGCTGTTTTCATTTTTTCTCGATGCTGTCTTCATTTTGAAGTTTTTTTTGTTTTTTTTTTATAATTTTTGATTTCGGCCGATATGTACAAAAGCCGTTTTTACAAGGTTTGCCTTGTTGACTAACGATATAATATATATATAAATAAATGAACATAAAATAACACACTCTTTCTGGTTTCTCTAGTGAGTGCTGGGTGTTTTGAGGAGATTATACTAGTGTCCGAAAAGAGGGTGATGATCAGTGTGTACTGTCGTTAATATAAGGTCTCAGAATAAAGGGGAAGAATTGAGCCTAAGAGGGAATACTAATGGGAACTGTGGGTTCGTCTAGAGCTTCCTCTCCAGTCTTATTCAGAGGAAGCTGTATACCAAGCAGGTCTTGTAGATGGACACATCTCTCTTGAATGGACTTTGCTTTATTTGATGAATATTTATGAACGGACATTAGTTCTAATGTACAGTATACTTTTATCTGCTCTAGGAAGCTTTTGAAGACAGGTGTACACCCCCTTACCTTGGAAGAATAAATACATTTTTAGTCGAGTTGTGACGAAGTAAAAGTAAACAATTGGTTTCCAGATGATAACTTGATAATCGTTCGACCCACGTTCATGAAACTTCATAGGTAGGTTGGCCTCAGTGAGAGGAAAAATGCTATTTATTTTGGACTCACTAGGTCAATGGTGAAGGTAAAAGTGACCTTGAACATACTAAATCATAAACAATTTGTTTCTGGATGATAACTTGACTATGGTTGAACCTACATTCATTAAACTACATATGTAGGTTGGCCTTCATGAGAGGAAGAACCCAATTTATTTTGGACTTGCTAGGTCAAAGGTCAAGGTCACAGTGACTCTGAACATAGTATATCAAAACACTTGGTTTCCAGATGATAACTTGATAATGGTTTGACCCATGTTCATGAAACTTCAAAGGTAGGTTGGCATCAGTGAGAGGAAGAACTCTATTTATTTTGGACTTGCTAGGTGAAAGGTCAAGGTCACAGTGGCCTTCAACATAGTAAATCTGTAAACCATTGGTTTCCAGACAATAACTTGATAATGGTTTAACCCACATTCATGAAACTTCATAGGTAGGTTGGCCTATGTGAGTGGAAGACCCCTATTTATTTTGGACTCGCTAGGTCAAAGGTCAAGGTCACAGTGACCTTGAACATAATAAATCATAAACAATTGTTTCTGGATGATAACATGACTATGATTCAATCCACATTTATGAAACTTCATATGTAGGGAGGCATTGGTGCAAGAAAGAGCCCTATTTATTTTGGAATCACTAGGTCAAAGGTCAAGGGTGGCCTTCTTGAGAGGAAAAACTCTATATATTTTGTACTCGCTAGGTGGAAGATCAAGGTCACAGTGACCTTCAACATAGTAAATCGCAAACATTTGGTTTCCGGATGATAACTTGATAATGGTTCCACCCACATTCATGAGACCTCATAGGTAGGTTGGCATTGGTGCAAGAAAAAGCCCTATTTATTTTGGAATAACTAGGTCAAAGGTCAAGGTCTCAGTGACCCTTCACATAGTAAATTGTAAACAACTGGTTTGTGGACAATAAGTTGATAATGATTAAACCCACTTTTGTGCTGTTACAACTCGACATTGGATCGGTGATCCTATCGCCATTTTTTAAATTTTGCAGTATTGTATTTACAAAAAAAAATTACCTACTTGTGTATGTGTGTTGCGATTTGATCACAATCCCATCATGAATGAGACCCCTTTTGTGATCTCAGAGATAGCTTTCCAAGAAATGATTTCAAGGACTTGAAATTATCATTGAGGGAGGAAAATTAGTTGAAATTGGATGAAAATTTTTTTGTGATCTTCTACAATGCCCCACCCCCTCCCCTGTGCCAGACAAACTTCAGAACTGAGGTTAACCCTTTACCCAACACATGATATTAAAATTTATTGTTTTAACTTTTATTTTTTTCCAAATTTTTCCAAAAATTTCAACAAAACCTTATCATGTGACTCCTCATTGGAACGAGCATGTTCCAATGAGGGATCACATGATATGGTTTTGCAGAATTTTTTTTAAAAATATATTTTTTTGCAACTGCTTACAGTTGTCACAATTAGTGTAGAAAATGCTCGTTAGTCAATGTACTCCTTACTGCATAAGAATGAAGTAGTCTGAAATACAGGCGAGCATTTGTGCTGTGCTGTGCAAAATAAAATGCGTTATTAGCGAGGTTGGTAGTGAAATCACATACTGAACCGATCAAATAGAAAGAAAATATGGAGACTGCAGTATGTGGAGGATGGATTACTACTAAATCACTGTGGGATAGATTTTTCCCTTAGAAATTATTCACAACTTCTGAGGACAAAACACAAGAAGCACTTGTTAACTTTCACTGCATGGACCACCAGGTTGCACCTGGTGGTCCATGTGATAAAATGTTGCAAGTGTTTGTTGTGCTGTTATGAACAATTATAAATACTTTTTCGAGTGGAGAATATATGGCTCTGTGATTAAGTAGTACAGTGGAGCCCACTTAATTGGATATCTCTTAATTGTATATCCCTGTTAATTGAATATAATTTCCCAACACAAAACCATTTACCATACCTCCAGAACAAATTTGACTTGTTTATTGAATATAGGTTATAGAGTAAACTCCTGTTAATTGAATAAAAAACCTTGTAACATGTCGAGTAATTACCCTGACTCTCCCCAGTTTTCCTTTGTTTATAGACCTATTTGGCCACAGTACATCCAATACGGGCATTTAATCTATTATATCTTGTTTGACAGAGCTCATAGAGCTCTGTCAAACAAGATGTAATAGATTAAATGCCAAGTTTATTTCTAGAATACAGGAATGTGATGCAATCCCTGTTAATTGAATACTCCTGTTAATTGAATAATTTTCATTGGCAAAGTGGCTATTCAATTAACAGGGTTCCACTGTAATCCACTCTCATCATTCTGCATATGCATTTGAATTTTAATATCCATTTACGTCTTTACATGTACATTTATCACAGTAGAGGTTAGGAATCCTGTTAATGATCTCTATTCACTAATATAGCATTGTACAGAGTTGGGCATGCTGTTTTTCTACAGGAATTGAGTTACGCTAATAGTGCAGTTTAACATGGACAAAAGTGCACTTACTCATTGCGCTATTACCTCAAAATAGTGCACAATACAGTGACAGGACTTTTAGTTTCAACTGTAATTTGCAAATTTACGCAGGCTTTTGCTAGGTAAAGGGTTACATGTTTGTGCATGTGTTCGCTGGGCCACCATACCACCAATTTACCAAATATCTAGTAACACTTTTGTTATTTGATTAGATTTGATCAACAAAATGGCTTTCAGAACAACCATGGTTTTCTAAACTTTTTTTTATTCTTGAAGCTGGCAGTAATTCACTCACTTTCAGAATAACTTTTCCAATTTCAAACTTTTTATTGGCAGTATTAGTAGTAAAATCTCTTGTCGACCAACATCCTGAATGAGCAATATCCTTCAATTGAATATGTCCTAAATACTAGCAGTCTGTTTAATTAAGAAAGGAAGGCAGCCAGCGTCAGTCAATATCATTCATATAAGAACTATTACAGTTCATTTCCCAAGTTTTCTGCACCAGTTAACCTTCTTGGGGGATAGAATGGGGAGCAGCAGACTTTTCTGTTAATACAAAATTATATTGTGTGTGTATATAAAACTTTTGTATGGAAGAAAAAGTCTTAGCCTTCAATTCTTCAGTATTACAATCATGTGTGGTTTGTTTTCAAACCATGGACAGATCTAATTTTTCTACATGGAAATAAGACGTTTTTAGGATCTAATAATTTAGTATTCACTGTGATGTTACTGAAAAGGTTTTAAACATATGATGAACATAACTCTAAAATGTAGTATAGATCAAGTGAGTTACCTTTTTCATTTTGAGAACTAACCCTTTTCCCAACATAATGACCAAAACTGGCTATCACTATATACAAATTTCACTATTCAATTTTCATAATTTTTTTCCTTTTTGGTCTCAAAAACAACTTATGACACCTCATTGGAACAAGCTCATTCCAATGAGGGGTCATAAGCTATGTTTTTGATACAAAATATTAAAATATTTTAGTTAGGCCACACGAAGTAGATCTGTTTCTCAGGCCATTAATTGTAAAATTGCATGCGGGTGAGTGTTTTTTTATTTTATTTTTTATTTAAGTAATTATTTCTTTGCCATCAAAAGTTCATGTTTTTGGTTTATGTTTTAGGCCTCATAATCTACGGAATAGCATGGGTGGTGGTGAATTTCGTCCCTTGAGAGCAAGAAGGCTTTGCAGTGCTAAAGCATTGCAAAGCTTTCTTGCACTCAAGGGACAAATTTATCAATTTTTTGAACTTGGGTAAAATATCAGACATAAACCATTTAATTTTTATATTTTTTAAGTTTACATTGGTTATAAACAGAGAGCATGAGGCAGCCAGAAGGACCATGCGGGAGGGTCTGGGAAACAGATTTTTAATTTTTTTAGGCCTTTTTCAAGAATTTTGTTTACAAGTGTTGTCTGCCTTTCGTGTTTGGTAAAGGATTAACTGGTGGAGTGCTGAATTAATTCTCAGAGGTGATCTGTAACATGAGTATTTTTTCAAATATACCATGCTTTTGGATGTGCAAGATTTTGTTGATAAATAATTGTTTTGTTAAAAAATTTTGGAGAATGCCTATTGAATTATTTATTTATTTATATATATTATGCACAATGGCTAATCATGACCATGACAGTTTTATGGGTGGAGGAAGCCAGAATACCCGGAGAGAACCACTGAGCAACGACGAGCAACTGTAAGCTCCCTAACATCATAACTCTGCACTGCAGCACAGGCAGGGTTAGATTTCGTTGAAGACATGCGCGCCATCGACGTGCAGTACGCCTTAGTACACGGCATCATCATGCCCCCATGTGGACAATCGGGGTTAAGTGCCTTGCCCAAGAACACAACTCGGGAGGCCGGATCGATCACTCAGATAGTCATCCATCTGAGGACTAACCGGGCTTGACGTTGCTTAACTTCGGTGATCTGACGAGAACCGGTTACCGGCCTATTGAATTGATTCCAAGGACATTTGAATTAAATTTACCTGCTTTTTGTCTGAGGTCCTGCCATGCACACAGATGAAAAGTCCTTCACCCTGTTTCTTTTGAGGTAAAGGATAGGCAAAGAAATCAATCATAAATTTGCCTGATTTGTTCCGACTGTTGCACACAGGGTACAGCTGTTTTATGTTAACACCCAACAGAACAGAACACTTTAATTGCCTCATTCCACAACTGATGTTGATGGTGAATGTTCTCTCGTGCGTAAATTATGCAAATTAGACTAACTTTGATGTTTTTTGGTGTTACTTTCAGCACTGTAAGTGCAAATGCCAATATGGCTCGGGCTAGAGGCCGTATTTAGGAACCGATCTTTACGAAATTCCTTGGGTACCTTTGTTATCACCGTGGGACGAGAACGAGTGTTTTTGGGTCCGGTCCGAAATTCAAGATGGTCGATGGCAGCCATTTTGTACAAAATTTGGTGCAATCAGATTTTTGCACAGAACTTCCATATGAAAGCGCTGATTTGAATAATTTTTTGTGTGAATGTTTAGTACCATGGGATACATCACATATAATACAGGTTTTTTTCTCGTGCAGAAATTATGCAAATTAGATGAACTTTGATTTTTTCAGTGCTACTTACACACAGTAAGTACACATGTCAATACGGCTCGGGCAAGAGTCTGTATTTATGAACCGATCTTCACGAAACGTCTTGGGTACCTTTGTTATCACCTTGGGACAAGAACGAGTGTTTCTGGGTGCGGTCCAAAATTCAAGATGGCTGCCAGTGGCCATTTTGTACCGAAATTAGGTCTAATCAGTTTTTTGTACACAACTTCTATATACAGCTCAGGCTAGAGGCCGTATTTATGAACCGATCTTTACGAAACTTCTTGGGTACCTTTGTTATCACCGTGGGATGAGAACGAGTGTTTTTGGGTGTGGTCCAAAATTCAAGATGGCCACCAGCAGCCATTTTGTACCAAAATTAGTGCAATCAGTCTTTTGTGCAGAACTTCTGTATGAAAGTTCTGATTTGAATATATTTTTGTATGAATGTTTAATGGAATACATCACATATAGTACAGGTTTTTTTCTCGTGCAGAAATTATGCAAATTAGATGAACTTTGATTTATTCAGTGCTACTTATACACTGTAAGTGCACATGTCAATACGGCTCGGGCTAGAGGCTGTATTTATGAACCGATCTTCACAAAACTTCTTGGGTACCTTTGTTATCTCCTTGAGACGAGAACGAGTGTTTCTGGGTGCAGTCCAGAATTCAAGATGGCTGCCAGTGGCCATTTTGTACCGAAATTAGGTCCAATCAGTTTTTTGTCACAACTTCTACACAGCTCATATTTGTGAACTGATCTTCACGAAACTGCTTGGATACCTTTGTTTTCACCTTGGGACAGGAATGAGTGTGTTTTGGGGTGCCTTTGTTATCACTATGCTATGAGAACAAATATTTTGGGGTTCAGTCAGACCCACTCTGGGACTCAAAGATTTTTTTCTAGTTTAGCATCTGACTGTCACCCACCTTTACAATACTTTACCTATACATTTGTTACAGGCAACGGTCAGTATTTATGTACAGACCGTTACAATACTTTATATGTACCTTTGTTACCAGGTCATTACCTAGATGTTTGTCATTGCTGTGTCACATACTATACATGTACATGTCTTTGTCTTGACAAGTTGAGCTACAGTGTCATTGACACTTTCATTTAATTTTTAGCTCAACTTTGGCGAAGCCAAATTTGAACTTTTGTCATGGCCCGTCATCTGTCTGTCCATCTGTCCGTACATCAACAATTGGATACGGCTCGGGCTAGAGGCCGTATTTATGAACCGATCTTTACGAAACTTCTTGGGTACCTTTGTTATGACTGTGGGACGAGAACAAGTGTTTTTGGGTGTGGTCCAAAATTCAAGATGGATGCCAGCCGCCATTTTGTACTGACGATGCAGAAATCTGTTTTTTGTACAGAACTTCCATATGAAAGCTCTGATTTGAATAATTTTTTGTATGAATGTTTAGTACCATGGGATACATCACATATAATACAGTTTTTTTTCTTGTGCCTAAATTGTGCAAATTAGACTAATTTTGATGGTTTTTGGTGTTACTTTCAGCACTTTCAGTGCAAATGCCAATACGGCTCGGGCTAGAGGCCGCATTTATGAGCCGATCTTTATGAAACTTCTTGGGTACCTTTGTTATCACCGTGGGACGAGAACGAGTGTTTTTGGATGCGGTCCAAAATTCAAGATGGCCGATGGCAGCCATTTGGTACAAAATTAGGTGCAATCAGATTTTTGCGCAGAACTTCCACATGAAAGCTCTGATTTGAAAAATTTTTTTGTGTCAATGTTTAGTACCATGGGATACATCACATATAATACGGGTTTTTTTCTCATGCAGAAATTATGCAAATTAGATGAACTTTGATTTTTTCAGTGCTACTTACACACAGTAAGTACACATGTCAATACGGCTCGGGCCAGAGGCTGTATTTATCAACCGATCTTCACGAAACTTCTTGGGTACCTCTGTTATCACCTTGGGACGAGAACGAGTGTTTCTGAGTGCGGTCCAACATTCAAGATGGCTGCCAGTGGCCATTTTGTACCGAAATTAGGTCTAATCAGTTTTTTGTACACAACTTCTATATGGCTCAGGCTAGAGGCTGTATTTATGAACCGATCTTTACGAAACTTCTTGGGTACCTTTGTTATCACCGTGGGATGAGAATGTGTGATTTTGGGTGTGGTCCGAAATTCAAGATGGCCACCAGCAGCCATTTTGTACCAAAATTAGTGCAATCAGTCTTTTGTACAGAACTTCTGTATGAAAGTTCTGATTTGAATAAATTTTTGTATGAATGTTTAGTAAAATGGAATACATCACATACAGTACAGGTTTTTTACTCGTGCAGAAATTATGCAAATTAGATGAATTTTGATTTATTTAGTGCTACTTATACACTGTAAGTGCACATGTCAATATGGCTCAGGCTAGAGGCTGTATTTATCAACCAAACTTCACGAAACTTCTTGGGTACCTTTGTTATCACCTTGGGACGAGAACGAGTGTTTCTGAGTGCGGTCCAAAATTCAAGATGGCTGCCAGTGTCCATTTTGTACCGAAATTAGGTCCAATCAGTTTTTTGTCACAACTTCTATACAGCTCGTATTTATGAACTGATCTTCACGAAACTTGTTGGGTACCTTTGTTTTCACCTTGGGACAGGAATGAGTGTGTTTTGGGGTGCCTTTGTTATCACTGTGCTATGAGAACAAATATTTAGGGGTTCAGTCAGATCCACTCTGGGACTCAAAGATTTCTTTTCTAGTTTAGCATCTGACTGTCACCCACCTTTACAATACTTTACCTATACATTTGTTACAGGCTACGGTCAGTATTTATGTACAGACCATTACAATACTTTATATGTACCTCTGTTATCAGGTCATTACCTAGATGTTTGTCATTGCTGTGTCACATACTATACATGTACATGTCTTGACAAGTTGAACTGCAGTGTCATTGACACTTTCATTTGTTTCAAAAACATAGGTTATGACTCCTCTATGGAACGAGCTTGTCAAGCTCGTTCCAATGAGTGGTCATAACCTTTGTTTTTGAGACAAAAAATGAAAAAAATTCCAATATAGGGTATTTTGACACCTTCCTTGTATGCATTCAGTGCAAGCTAGAAAATAAGCAGACTGTCATCTGTAAAATGAGGTTCCCCAGAGGGTGAATTTAGTGATGCTTAGGGTAGCATCACTACATTTCCCCTCTGTGAACTCAGTATGAATCAGGGTCTCAAAACTAAACAGAAGGAGGTACCCAGAGGATATATTGGCCCACTGTATGGGATAGCATCATCAAATTCACCCTCTGGGGACCTCATTCTGCAAATGTCATACTGTTTATTTTCAGGCCTGATTCAGTGGTGAAGGGTGATACAGGTTTTTAGTGAATATCAGACATGTTTGATAAACTGCCAGCAAAATTAAGAATTCTATAAGGCATTATGGCTTTGTAACAAGTGAATTTTATATCTTCTTGTGAAGGAGCATGGTGGCTTAGTGTAGACTGTTGGACTTCTATGCTAGAGGTCCCGAGTTCGATCCCTGTCTGGGATGACCCACGTTGTGTCCTTGGGCAAGGCACATTATCTCAGTTGCCAACATGGGGGCACGATGACACCGTGTACTAAGGTGTAATGCACGTTGATGGTGCACATATCTTCAACCACTGTAACCCTGCATGAGCAGAGTCATGATTAGCCATTGTGCATAAGTATGTGACCTTAAACACCAATAAATAGATAAATATATCTTCTTGTGATGATATTGAGTGTAACAATATACCATCTGCAATGCTTTAGCCTTGTTGCACTTAAAGAACAATATATTGTATCACTTAAACCTTTACTTATAATGGGCAGGCATTTCTTATCGGGAACGACTTTGATCTTGAGGATAGCTTGTTCCCAAAATGAGTGTTGTGTCCTGAACTAGTAATAATTTGTCACATCACAGTGCCTCCCTGGAATGTCTAGGACTGCCCTATACTGACTGGTCCAGCTCATTTGTGGAGCAGGGGTGGTCTGGTCCAGACCATGGTCCAGCCGTGGATCAGTATTTTGTATTCCAATCTGCAACACAGTGAGTGTTCTGATACATTAAAATCTTTCATTATCTCACATTCTGTGACTTGAAATGACAGTGTATTTTGCTCCTTTGCGCTCTATATAGCATTTATTATTTATTTATTTATTAGGGTTTAATGACACTTTAACAGCCAGGGTCATATCGTGTCGGTGACAGTTTTTTATGGGTGGAGGAAGCTACAGTACTCGGAGAGAACCTCCGAGCAACGACGAGCAGCTGCCAGCTCCCCAACAGCGTAACTCCTTACTGCAGCACTGGCAGGGTTAGATTAGTTGAAGACATGTGCACCATCGATGTGCAGTACCCCTTAGTACACGGCGTCATCGTGCCCCCATGTGAACAATCGGGGTGAAATGCCTTGCCCAAGGACACAACGCGGTAGTCTGAATCGATCGCTCAGACAGTCACCCATCCAAGGATTAACCAGGCTTGATGTTGCTTAACTTCGGTGATCTGACGAGAACCGGTTACTGCAACATCACCGTCTATATAGCATTTTATAGAACATTAATCTTCAGGAATATAGCTATGGTGCTGGAACAAATAGCAGTCTTAGTAGATTTTGGAATTTATTTTTTTGTTCTTCCCATGGAAACTCCCGAAGTGAAGCCTGGCAATGCTTGTTTACTTTGGTAAAAAAAGTTCTGCTTTACTTGTAAAATAGGACCTGGTGACTTTGTCTGGGGTGGAACTCCTCTAAAGTGGGTAGCATAGGTGTAAAGAATTGGCTAAAATTTACTTGATACTAAAGTGCCCCATAAGTTACTGACTCTTTGTTGCAATTTATCAGAGAGTGCCTATAGGCACTCCCTTGTACATTGTAATGAGGCAAATCCTTAGAGATTCAATAATTTTACTTCAATGAGAATATGAAGTACTCCATTTTATTACACACCTGTTCTATGTAATCCCCATCTACAGCAACACTATACCATGCAGAAAATGAAAGTCTGTTCCGCACATGTATGTGTTGAATGAAAATCGATGACAGACTATTTTTAAATAGAAGAGAAATTTCACTGGAATTTTCTACAAATCGTGCAACGCAATTACAATTTGAATCACTAGCGATAGCTAAAATCGTCGCCTGAGTTCCAATGTGTTCTATGTGCCGGTAGGCACATAGAACACTTTGTAACTCAGGGGACGAAATAGTAACACAGGTTCTCCTCGCAAATTTGGTTGGCGATAAAATGTGTTCTTTTTGTTGATAGTTATCAAATGAATTGCTGACTGTCCTTCTAATAATTGTTTTTAAAGATGTGAAGGCATGTAATAAACACAGAATGACACACGTGTGTGAATGGGTTAATCAATATGGCACTTGTGTCATCACGGAAGGGGAAAACTCTAGGCCTGCAGCCTCTCGTTCTCTCCTTCCGCGCTGACACTCGTGCCCTATTGATTAACCCATTCACATATGCGTATCATTCTGTGTATATTCGGCATTGAAATTGTGGTGAAATTTTCGCCGATGGCCATTCCATGGCACAGTTGTATGATTGAATTGCCATGAGGGATGAATTTATCAGTGCGGGTTCATCAGTGTTTAAGACATGAAGAAAGATAGAGGTACACACATGCTTATGTTACTTTTCCTTCCCTGTGGGAACACTGGGAAGTGAAGTAGTGTTTGTTTACTGTGGTAAACCAGCACTGTTTTATGAGTAAAATAAGACCTGATCACCAATGCCTGGGGTGGAAGTCCTAGTGGTGAACATGGGTGTAAACAGTTAGCTGTATTTGACTTTATCTCCATGTTGCCCCCTGTGGGAACCCCAGGAAGTGAAGCAGTGCTTGTTTACTGTGATAAGCAAGCTCTGTTTTACTGATAAAATAGGACCCTGTCGCCACTGCTTGGGGTGGGAGTCCTCTAAAATTGGCAACATTGGTATAAACAATTGATTAACCCTTTCTTTACCCAACGTAACGGCCAAAAATGGCCAGCGCTATTCTCAAAAATTGCCAATTAATTTCAATTATTTTTTTCATTTTTGTCTCAAAAACATAGGTTATGACCCCTCATTGGAACGAGCTCAACAAGCTTATTCCAATGAGGTGTCATAACCTATGTTTTTGAGACCAAAAATGAAAAAAATTAGTTATTCAGGAATTTCTTTTGCAAGTGTCATCTGCTTTTTATGTTAGGTAAAGGGTTAACTGGTTTAGTGCTAGAAAGTAATATCAGGAATTTCAAAAACATGAGGGTACCAGAGCAAAGCCAATATCTTGTGTACTCATGTTTCATGTTCATTCAAACGCATATAATATTTTGTTGATATAAATTTGTTTTATTACAACTTATATTGAGTGCCAGTGGGAATTCATCAATAATTTGTAATAAAACAAATTTTGAATAATAAATTCAGCCATTGTGCAGAAATATGTGACCTTAAACACCAATAAATAAATAAATAATCTTCATGTTGCAGTCACGATTCACCATTGTGCAGAAATTTGTGACCTAAAGCACCAATAAATAAATATATAATGTTACTTTTGCTTCTTCAAGGAGCAAGAGATGTTTGTTTTACATGAGGTGGTGGGGGTGGGGTGGGGTGGGGTGGGGAATGAATTCCAATATTTGATGTTTTGAGGCCAAATAGGTAAAAAAAACATACAGAAATTAGTGGCAGTCAGAGTGGCTCATTCATATTTTAAAGAATTTTTTATTCGATTAACAGGAGTTTTCTCAAGAACCTATATACAGTTAATAGGTCAGAATTGTACTGAAGGTACACTAAATGGTTTGGTGTTTGAAATTTTATGCAATCAACAGGGTCATTCAATTAAGAGATACCCAGTTAAGTGGGCTCCACTGTAGTACTGATCCTCCACACAAATAACAGTAGTTGTGCCCATTTGCTCTATTGAGTAGCAGACTGAGCAGGGTTCTAAATGTACCGACGATGCTACAATTATTGGTCCCAATATGGTAATGACAGTAGTACTGCGGTACCAGTACTGACATGCATCCAGTAACTACTAGAGTTAAAATAACATAAATGTCATGTTACCACTGAGACCCCACAAAGTAGATCTTCTGTTTCTCAGGCCATTTTTAGCTCACCTGACTTTCAGTCAGGAGAGCTATAGTGATCACTCACCGTCCGTCGTCCGTCGTCCGTCGTCCGTCGTCCGTCGTCCTGCGTCCGTCGTCCGTCGTCCGTCGTCCGTCGTCCGTGAACATGGTGTTTGCGTCTTCTCCTCCCAAACCGCTGAACCAATTTAATTGATATTTGAGATAATAGTTTGTTATGACATCGCAATTTGATTTTGTTCAAATCAAGTTGCCCCCCCCTTGGTAGGGCCACACCCAAAAAGTGTGCTGAAATCTTAAAAAATCTTCTTCTCATGAACCAGCAGTAGCAGAGACTAGATATGTGGTGTGCAGCTTCCTTTTGAGGTGTAGACTCAGATTTGTTCAAGAGAAGTTTGTGGGGCTATACTTGGCGTCGTTATGGGAGGGGCAAAATTTTTGGCCCCGCCCAAAATTTCTATTTTCCAAACCGAGAGGCTGATTTGAACCAAATTTTATGTGAGGGCTTATTGGGTCATAAGTAACTAATTTATGCTGATTTTTTTTTTCCCGTAGCCCCATGGGAACCGCAGGAGCTAAAAATAGAAAAAAATTAAAACGCCCATATCTCCAAAACTGCACGGCACCGAGAATTTTTATTTGGTGTGAAGCTTCCTTAGGACCAACAGAAAGAATTGGTAAAAAAAAATTGCTATCGGTTTTATCATAGGGTACAGTTTCGGGACATTGAAAAAGTGCTGAGTCAGCACTTTTTAACACTGTAGGCAATGGGAAAAACATTAAAAAATCTTCTTCTCCAGATCCAGCAGGCAGAATCTTTTGATATTTGGTATGCAACATTGGAGGGTGGATCTGATTCAGGTTTGTTCAAACCGGCCCCCTGGGTTCATATTTGGGCTCAGTATAGGAGCCCGATTTCGAACTTAGTGCATTTCAGGCAAATTTCTTAAAAAATCTTCTTCTCCAGATCCAGCAGGCAGAATCTTTTGATATTTGATATGCAACATTGTGGGGTGGATCTGATTCAAGTTTGTTCAAATCAGCCCCCTGGGTTTATATTTGGGCTCAGTATAGGAGCCCAAATTTGAACTTACTGCATTTCAGGCAAATTTCTTTGAAAATCTTCTTTTCCAGATCCAGCAGGCAGAATCTTTTGATATTTGGTATGCAACATTGTGGGGTGGATCTGATTCAAGTTTGTTCAAATCGGCCCCTTGGGTTTATATTTGGGCTCTGTATAGGAGCCCAAATTTGAACTTAGTGCATTTCAGGCAAATTGCTTTGAAAATCTTCTTCTCAAGATCCAGCAGGCAGAATCTTTTGATATTGGGTATGCAACATTGTGGGGTGGATTTGATTCAAGTTTGTTCAAATTGGCCCCTTGGGTTTATATTTGGGCTCAGTATAGGAGCCAAAATTTGAACTTAGTGCATTTCAGGCAAATTTCTTAAAAAATCTTCTTCTCAAGATCCAGCAGACAGAATCTTTTGATATTTGGTATGCAACATTGTGGGGTGGATCTGATTCTATTTTGTTCAAATCGGCTCCCTAGATTCATATTTGGGCTCACTATAGAAGCTCGAATTTGAACTTAGTGCATTTCAGGCAAATTTCTTCAAAAATCTTCTTCTCCAGATCCTGCAGGCAGAATCTTTTGATATTTGGTATGCAACATTGTGGGGTGGATCTGATTCCAGTTTGTTCAAATCGGCTCCCTGGGTTTATATTTGGGCTCAGTATAGGAGCCCAAATTTGAACTTAGTGCTTTTCAGGCAAATTTCTTAAAAAATCTTCTTCTCCAGATCCAGCAGGCAGAAGGGGGGCTGAGATTCAAGTTTGTTCAAGCCAAGTCCCTTGGTTCATATTTAGGCTCACTATGGGAGCCTGAATGACAACTTAGTTCAAAATGAGGAATTTTATTTAAAAATCTTCAGATCCAGCAGATGAATGCTTTTGATATTTTTTATGCAGCATCCTTAGGGGGGTAAGATTCAAGTATTTTCAAGCCATGTCCCTAGGTCCATATTTGGGCTGATTGTGGGAGCTCGAATTGTAACTTGGTTCAAAATGAGGAATTTTCTTTAAAAATCTTCTTCTTCAGATCCAGCAGTCGGAATGTTTTGATATTTGGTGTGCAGAATCCTTAGGGGTGTGAGATTCAGGTTGTTAAAGCCAAGTCCCTGGGTTCATATATGGGCTTCCTGTGGGAGCCCGAATTATGACTTAGTTCAGTATGAGGAATATTCTTTAAAAATCTTTTTTTTAGATCCACTGGTCAGAATATTTGGTTTCAGCGTTTCTTAGGAGGAGCAGATGCAACTTGTGGAAATCAATTCTCTGGGTTGCTATTTAGGCTACCATGTCAGGTGAGCGCCCTCAGGCCCCCTGGGGCCTCTTGTTAGCTTAACTATGAGCCTGTTCACATTTTCCTTTAGCACAGGCTACACCCCATAGTTCTTGTCTGATCGTCACAAAATTTCTTATGCAGGTTTGAGGCCATATCAAGATGAGAACGTCCCCTTTTGGTGGTGATCTGTCAACTGTGATGGCTGCCCGAGCCCAAAACACGAAAACCTTTAGCACAGTCTACAGATCGTATTTATGAAGGGATTTCATGGTAACTTGGTTTCATGACTCTGTATAATATCTAGATGAGAACGTCCCCTTTTGGTCATGATCTGACAATTAACCATGATGGCTGCCCATGCCTGAAACCTAAAAACTTTTAGCACAGTCTACAGGTCATATTTAATACGGAGTGATTTCATTGTAACTTGGTAGGATGACTCCGTATGATGTCTAGATGAGAACTTCCCATTTGGTCGCGATCTGTCAACCGTGATAACTGACCAAGCCCAAAACCCGAAAACCTTCAGCACAGTCTACAGGTCGCATTTATGGAGGGATTTCATTGTAACTTGGTAGGATGACTCCATATGTCTTGATGAGAACGTCCCCTTTTGGCCGCGATCGGTCAACTGTGATGGCTACAGGGCCCCGAAGCCCAAAAACCTTTAGCACAGTCTACAGGTCATATTTATGAAGGGATTTCATTGTAACTTGGTAGAATGACTCCAGATAATGTCTAGATGAAAACGTCCCCTTTTGGTCACGATCATTCAGCCATGATGGCTGCCTGAGCCCAAAACCCGAAAACCTTTAGCACGGACTACAGGTTGTATTTATGAAGGGGTTTCATTGTAACTTTGTAGGATGACTCAGTATAATGTCTAGATGAGGACATCCCCTTTTGCTTGGGATGGGTCAACCGTGATGGCTACACAGGCCCGAAGCCCAAAAACCTTTAGCACAGTCTACAGGCCATATTTATGAAGGGATTTCAATGTAACTTGATAAGATGACTCATTTTGGAATAATTTCACTGTAACTTGGTAACTTTGGTTGACATACATTAACTCTGAGAGCCTCATTAACCCACCCCTCACATCTTTAGTACAGTCTACACCTCAAATTATTTTTATTGAAAACGTAGCATACAGGGAACAGAAATTAACATATTCTCAATTATCACAATTCTTGTTGTATTTCATAATCCTTTCATAAACATTGAACATTATCCTTTTCATCAAACACAACACACAATCAAGTTAAGCTACAGTGTCACTGACACTTTCATTTGTAAAATTGCATGTGGGCAGGTGGTTTTTCTTTTTTTTTCTTTTTTTTTATGTAATTATTTCTTTGCCTTCAAAAGTTTATGTTCTTGGTTTGTATTATGTTTTAGGCCTCACAATCTACAGAATAGCATGGGTTGTGGTATATTTTGTCCCTTGAGTGCAAGAAGGCTTTACAATGCTAAAGCATTGCAAAGCCTTGTTAAACCCAAGGGACAAATTTATCAATTTTATTAAATTGTGTAAAATATCAGACATAAACCATTTAAGTCTTATTTTTAGCTCACCTGAGCACACCTCAAGGGGAGCTGTACTAATCACTTTCCGTCTGTTTGCATCCGACGTCCATCCGGCGTTAAGTTTACATTATCGACTTCTTCTAACAAACTACTGGACCAAATTCAACAAAATTTTCTGTGCATGTTCCCTATCATATGTCAATTCAAGTTTGTTCAAATCAGGTTGACCTGCCCCTTGGTAGGGCCACGCCTAAAAAATGTGCTTAAATCTTAAAAAATCTTCTCATGAACCAGCAGTCGCAGAGACTTGATATTTGGTGTGCAGCTTCCTTTTGAGGTGTAGACTCAGATTTGTTCAAGAGAAGTTTGAGGTGCTATATTTGCCTTCATTAAGAATTTCTATTTTCCAAACTTTTTCCTGTCACTCCATGGGAACCGCAGGAGCTAAAAATAGAAAAAAATTAAAGTGCCCACATCTCCAAAACTACACGGCACTGAGAATTCTTATTTGGTGTGAAGCTTCCTTAGGAAAAACAGAATGGAATGGTAAAAAAAAATTGGTATTTGGTTTTATCATGGGTTACTTTTTGGGGGACTTTCAAAAAGTGCTGAGTCGGATGGGGTGGGGGGGGGGGGGGGGGTGGGGGGTGGGGGGGGTATTGGGGGGGGGGGGCACTAAAAATTTGCAAGACATGATGTCCTATTTTTTATTCGGCTCCTTTTTACACCCACCCACCCACTACGTGCAAATTTTCTACTACCGTTCTCAGAGACCCATCCCCCCCCCCCACTCTCCCATTAAAATCCAAAATAAACTTACCCCAATTGCCCACATGGGGGCACGATGATGCTGTGTGCTGAGACGTACTGCACGCCGAGGTGCACTTGTCTTCAGCCAATCTAACCCTGTCTGTGCTGTGTAGTATGCAGTACCGCTGTGCAGTGTGTAGTACAGTCGTGGGTTATGATGTTGGAGAGCTGACAGCTGCTCGTCTTTGCTTGGTGGTTCTCTCCGGGTTCTCTGGCTTCCTCCACTCGTAAACCTGTCACCGACACAATATGACTCTGGTTGTTAAAGTGTCGTTAAACACCAATAAATAAATAAATAAATAAATCAATTAATAAATAAATAACTTGGGTTGAATTTAGTGCATCAGAGAGAATTTTCCCAAAATATTGTCTGCACATTTTCTACATTTTGAACAAGACACCCACCCCCTACTAACGTGTGACATTTTCCCAGATTAAGCCCAATATTCTCACATATAAAGAAGCCTCCTGATGTTGTATTTATGTTAAGAGTGTGATGTACAACATCATCTTTAAGGTTTGAAACACAAATGATGGTATATATTAGCTGATATATTGATATATTTTTAAAAAATTTAAAAAATTGCACAAGTTGGAAATGCACATTTTTGGCGCACTCAAGAGACCCACCCAACCCCACGTAACGTCTTGCAAATTTTTATAATAAATCGGATAATTGTCGCTCGTAAACCTCATTTCACTGTGCACTTTCTTGTCCGACTAAATGTTTTTCGGCCTTTTCTGCGACTTCTCCCAGTTATCATGAACAACCCAAGAACACCAACGGTCATGTAATACACCACTGTAAAGCTTATTCATTCCCCTTTCCATTGATACTGGGTATTAGTTGGATACATTTTGTGAATCAAATTTGAGGGGGGAAAAACAAAGATGAGTGCTATCTTTTTCGAAAAGCGAGTTGTTTACCTTGTTCATATTTATATACCATTACAGGGGCACGTCAGCATAGATTCAAAATGGTATCAAATATCATTTTGGTTTAAATAATCTGTATTTTGTGTTCCACCAGCAGTTCATGCTATATGTACTCAGTAACTTAAAGACCCACGGGAGATGACTAATATAAGCATTAAGCTTTCTGTTGAATCCCTTCATCATTTTGCTTCATTTATTCATATAACTATATACTGCATCCATTATCTTAAAATTGTATTTGTATGTTTTGGTTTTTTTTCTGTTTTTGTTGTAAACTATATTGTATGCAATTGCAGTGTTTCTGTCAATAAATATTGTTTAAACTAAATATCATTTTTCTTTCGATTTCCAAGCTTGTGCCGAGTACCTGTGGGTGGGACAAGGCAAACAAGGCAAAGGGACATGCAAAAATTGGGTTGATAAGTGGGATATAATCTCCCCCCAAAAGTACCATTAACTCCTAGTACTGAGTTGTCCCAAGAACTGTCAGTACTAATAACTTAGAACCAGTACCACAAAAAAATTCATGTACAGTTGGTACCGGTACTGGTTCCTATTGAGAATCTGGATTAGGGCTGTCACAACAATTTTCATAGTCGACTAATCACCAGCATTAGTCGGCGGTTAGTCGATTAATAGTCATTTCCAATGAAGTCAACAAGCTGTAATATACTTACAAAATAAATTTAAAACTGACGATGTTTGAATGTGTACCCTTCTGCATTGAGATAAAATGGAAACACCCAAATATCTCTGTCGGACTCTGATTGATCTGAAGAATTTAAAGAGAAGAAAATTTGTGCAAATGTTTCTTTTCAATAATTAATTTTAAGAAATTTTGATTTTTTCAAACATAAAACTCCTTCCATTCCAACACAAGTTACAACTTAGTAAGTTACTGCAAGTGAAGTTACCATTGTGGGTCTTGTGACAATTTTCGTACTTTCGTGGTTCCAATTATTCCAAAGGGGTCGTTCCAGTGTACAAGACCAGAAATTCCATTTACTCTGCAGTCTGCAATGACTTCCCAAACCACAATTATTAAAAGATACACCATTTGAATGATACACTGTAGTTCTGATTAACGAGTGCTGATTAATACTACAGAGAACAGGAATTGATCAAATGGCAAAGCTCAGTGTTTTTAAAATTACGTTCTTGCTCAATCATGCGGAAAACAAAGGCAATGGGAAATAGTTAGACATTTCAAAGGTTAATAATCTGTTAATTCACCTCATTATAGAGTACAATTTTAACCCGATTTATACCACTTTAGAAATGACTGAAGACTGAAAAATAAAAATCATCGATGGTTAGTCGAATAATCCCGACAGCCCTAATGTGGATATGGAGCAGAAAGAACATGGGATTGAGAGGATTATCTCTTGAAAATGTAGGAAATTTTCACAAGTTTTCTGTGCATCATAACATTCAGATGTCGTGGCTGACATTGATTCCAGGTCTGGTCTCAGCCACCTGTACATAAACCAGAAACCACAGTTAATGGAGTTTGACTACTGTTTGGAATGTTATCCTCATGGACACCTGTAGGGCATCTGTTTTTAGATTATAGACATTGTCAGTGTTGGAATTTCTCTCCATACATATACATAACCAGAAACATGATGGTTAATTTTATGTGGAATTGCTTGTTAAATCTCATATGCATGGATGGGTTAACCTTTTACCCAATGTAACGGCTCAAAAGGGCCAGCTCTATTCACAAAAATCGCCAATCAATTTTCATTATTTTTTCATTTTTTGTCTAAAAAGCATAGGTTATGGCCCCTCATTGGAACGAGCTCATTGAGATCGTTCCAAAGAGGGGTCATAACCTGTGTTTTTGAGACAAAAATGAAAAAAATTAGTTATTCAAGACTTTTGTTTGCAAGTGTCGTCTGCTTTTCATGTTAGGTAAAGGGTTAATTGAGTATTGAGTGTTATGATTGTGAAGAGTGTTACAAAGTGCATTGATATTTGCCCAGATTGCACGAGATTGTCGTCATTCTAGCATTGTGAATTAAGTTTTTGTATCCATATGCCCTGTTCAATCATTCTTCAAACAGAGCTGACTGAAAAGAGATTAACTTGCAGAGGAGAAAAAAACCCACCCTCTACCCACTGCAACCTAGATTGTACTTCAAATTCAAAAATTGTGTATAAATTAAATGGGCTAATCAAGTGAATGTGGTTCCCTCACTTTGTCATATTCACTTATTTGTCTCTAAGAGAAACTTCCCTTAAGAGCATTGAATATAACCTTCTGCATGCTGAAATCAAAATATAGAAAATTCAACCTTCAAAATTTTCCATTGAGCTCTGTTAAACAAGATTGAATTGGTTAAATTCCTAGTTGCATTATGAGAAAAATATGTTTTTTGAAATTTTGTGTCCCATGGTGACCCTGGAAAGTGAAGCAGTGCTTGCTTACTGTGGTAAACATGCTTTGTTTTACTGGTAAAATAAGACCTGGTAACCAGTGCCTGTGGTGGAAGTCCTCTAAAATGGGCATCATGGGTATAAACAATTGGCTTGGCTTGGCTCTTGACTTTATATCCATGTTGCGGCCACGATTAGCCATTGTGCAGAAATATATGACCTTAAATGAATAAATAAATAAATAAATATCTTAACATCAGCAAAGTTTTAAAGTTGATCGTGGTAGTCTTTCTTGTTGTCTTCACTGTTTGATCAATATGCATTAGGCCCAAAAGAAATGTTTTGAGTCTCGGGCAATCCCTTACTGAAATTGTAGATGTTTTTATTGCCTTTCAGTGTCTTCCAGTATTACTTCAAAAGCCTCAGACTTGAAACTGCTTTCGTTTTTATGCCCCCCCCCCCCCCCCAATCTGGCAAGGGGCATTAAGTGTTACCCTTGTCCATCCTTCCATACGTTTGTGTACCTCATATTTCAGGCCTGAATGTCCGTCTCGAATATGGTTTTCGGACAATAACTTTAGTTTGACTGAATGAAATGAAACAAAATTTCATACATTGGTTTATAATCACATGATACAGGTTGGGATTGATAGTGAGCTTGGTCTGATATTTTTTGGCAGAGTTATGACCCTTTTCCGACTTAGATAACATGTTGATATTGGTTTCTGGATGATCACTTTAGTTTGACTGAATGAAATGAAACAAAATTTTATATATAGGTTTATAACCACATAGTACAGGTTGGTATTGATAGTGGGCATGGTCCAATATTTTTTGGCAGAGTTATGGCCCTTCTACAACTTAGAAGACATGTTGATATTGGTTTCCAGATGGTAACTTGAGTTACAGGTGTCCGATTTCAATCAAACTTGGAGTATAGCTTACTGTAGACAATATACCAGATGGTTTTGATTTTGAGTGTGGTGTGATCATTTTTAGCTTAACTTGACATAGTCAAGATAAGCTATTGCCATCACGCGTGCGAAAGTCTGTTAGTCTGGTAGTCTGTGAGTCTGTGATGTCTGTTCACATTTTCCTTTAGCACGGGCTACACCCCGCAGTTCTTGTCTGATCGTCACGTCATGTCTAGATGAGAACGTCCCCTTTTGGTCGGGATCGGGCAACCGGTATGGCTGCCCGAGCCCAAAACCCGAAAACCATTAGCACAGTCTACAGGTCGTATTTATGAAGGGATTTCATTGTAACTTGGTAGGATGCCTCTGTATAATGTCTAGATGAGAACGTCCCCTTATGGGAATGATCTATCAACCGTGATGGCTGCCCAAGCCCGAAATCCAAAAACTTTTAGCACAGTCTGCAGGTCATGTTTAATGTGGAGGGATTTCATTGTAACTTGGTAAGATGACTCCTTATGATGTCTAGATGAGAATTTCCCCATTTGGGCATGATCTGCCAACTGTGATGACTGCCCGAGCCCAAAACCCGAAAACCTTTACCACAGTCTACAGGTCATATTTATTGAGGAATTTCATTGTAACTTGGTGGGTTGACTTCATACAATGTCTAGATGAGAAAGTCACCTTTTGGGCATGATTGGGCAACTGTGATGGCTACAGGGGCCCAAAGCCCGAAAACCTTTAGCACAGTCTAGAGATCATATTTATGAAGGGATTTCATTGTAACTTGGTAGGATGACTCCAAATAATGTCTAGATGACAACGTCCCATTTTGATCGTGATCATGCAGCCTTGATGGGTGCCCGAGCCCAAAAACCTTTAGCAGAGGCAAAAGGTCATATTTATGGAAGGATTTCATTGTAACCTGTTAGGTTGACTCCATGTAATGCCTAGATGATGACATCCCCTTTTGGTCGTGATTGGTCAGTTGTGATGGCTACTAGTGCCCAAAGCCCGAAAACCTTGAGCACAGTCTACAGGTCATATTTATGAAGGGATTTCATTGTAACTTCGCAGGATCACTCCAGATGATGCCCAGATGAGATTGTCCTCTTTGGTTGCGATCATTCAACCATTATGGCTGCCCGAGCCCGAAGCCCGAAAACCTTTAGCACAGTCTACAGGTCATATTTATGAAGGGATTTCATTGTACCTTGGTAGGTTGACTTCATATAAGATCTAGATGAGAACGTCCCCTTTTGGACATGATTTGGCTACTGTGACGGCTAAAGGTGCCCGAAGCCCGAAAACCTTTAGCACAGTCTACAGGTCATACGTATGAGAGGATTTCATTGTAACTTGGTAGGATGACTCCAAATAATGTCTAGATGAGAACATCCCATTTTGATCGCGATCATTCAGCCTTGATGGGTGCCTGAACCCAAAATTCTTTAGGTAAAAGGTCATATTTATGGAAGGATTTCATTGTAACCTATTAGGTTGACTTCATATAAGATCTAGATGAGAACGTCCCCTTTTGGACATGATTTGGCTACTGTGACGGCTAAAGGTGCCCGAAGCCCGAAAACCTTTAGCACAGTCTACAGGTCATATGTATGAGAGGATTTCATTGTAACTTGGTAGGATGACTCCAAATAATGTCTAGATGAGAACATCCCATTTTGATCGCGATCATTCAGCCTTGATGGGTGCCCGAACCCAAAAATCTTTAGGTAAAAGGTCATATTTATGGAAGGATTTCATTGTAACCTATTAGGTTGACTCCATATAATGCCTAGATGATGACATCCCCTTTTGGTCGTGATTGGTCAGCTGTGATGGCTACAAGTGCCCGAAGCCCAAAAACCTTGAGCACAGTCTATAGGTCATATTTATGAGGGGATTTCATTGTAACTTGGTAGGATGACTCCAAATAATGTCTAGATGAGAACATCCCATTTTGATCGCGATCATTCAGCCTTGATGGGTGCCCGAGCCCAAAAATCTTTAGTATAGGTAAAAGGTCATATTTATGGAAGGATTTCATTGTAACCTATTAGGTTGACTCCATATAATGCCTAGATAATGACATCCCCTTTTGGACATGATTGGGCTACTGTGATGGCTAAAGGTGCCCGAAACCCGAAAACCTTTAGCACAGTCTACAGGTCATATTTATGAAGGGATTTCATTGTAACTTGGTAGGATGACTCCAAATAATGTCTAGATGAGAACATCCCATTTTGATCGTGATCATTCAGCCTTGATGGGTGCCCGAACCCAAAAATCTTTAGGTAAAAGGTCATATTTATAGAAGGATTTCATTGTAACCTATTAGGTTGACTCCATATAATGCCTAGATGATGACATCCCCTTTTGGTCGTGATTGGTCAGCTGTGATGGCTACAAGTGCCCGAAGCCCAAAAACCTTGAGCACAGTCTATAGGTCATATTTACGAGGGGATTTCATTGTAACTTGGTAGGATGACTCCAAATAATGTCTAGATGAGAACATCCCATTTTGATCGCGATCATTCAGCCTTGATGGGTGCCCGAGCCCAAAAATCTTTAGTATAGGTAAAAGGTCATATTTATGGAAGGATTTCATTGTAACCTATTAGGTTGACTCCATATAATGCCTAGATGATGACATCCCCTTTTGGACATGATTGGGCTACTGTGACGGCTAAAGGTGCCCGAAATCCGAAAACCTTTAGCACAGTCTACAGGTCATATTTATGAAGGGATTTCATTGTAACTTGGTAGGATGACTCCAAATAATGTCTAGATGAGAACGTCCCATTTTGGCCGTGATCATTCAGCCTTGATGGGTGTCTGAGCCCAAAAACCTTTAGCATAGGCAAAAGGTTATATTTATAGAAGGATTTCATTGTAACCTGTTAGGTTGACTCCATATAATGCCTAGATGATGACATCCCCTTTTGGTCGTGATTGGTCAACTGTAATGGCTACAGGTGCCTTCATGAAGCCCGAAAACCTTGAGTACAGTCTACTGGTCATATTTATGAAGGGATTTCATTGTAACTTCGCAGGATCACTCCAGATGATGCCCAGATGAGATTGTCCCCTTTGGTTGCGATCATTCAACCATGATGGCTGCCCGAGCCCAAAGCCCGAAAACCTTTAGCACAGTCTACAGGTCATATTTATGAAGGGATTTCATTGTAACTTATTAGGTTGACTTCATATAATGTCAAGATGAGAAGGTCCCCTTTTGGACACAATTGGGCAACTGTGACGGCTTCAGGGGCCCAAAGCCCGAAAACCTTTAGAACATTTTACAGGTCATAATTATGAAGGGATTTCATTGTAGCTTGGTAGGATGACTCCAAATAGTGACCAGATGAGAATGTCCCCTTTTGGTTGCGATCATTCAACCATGATGGCTGCCAGAGCCCAAAGCCCAAAAACCTTTAGCACAGTCTACCGGTCATATTTATTAAGGGATTTCATTGTAACTTGGTAGATTGACTTCATATAATGTCTAGATGAGAAAGTCCCCTTTGGACGTAATTGGGAAACTGACGGCTACAGGGGCCCGAAGCCCGAAAACCTTTAGCACAGTCTACAGGCCATATTTATGAGGGAATTTTAATGTAACTTGATAGGATGACTCGTTTTGGAATAATTTCACTGTAACTTGGTAACTTTTGTTGATATACGTTAACTGTGAGGGCCACATACATTAACTGTGAGGTCATATTAACCCACCCCTCAGCTCTTTAGTACAGTGTACACCTCATATTATTTTTATCATAAACATAGCACACAGGGAACAGAAATGAACATATTCCCAATTATCACAATTCTTGTCTTATTTCATAATCCTTTCATAAACATTGAACATTATCTTTTTCATCAAACACAACACACAAGTTAAGCTACAGTGTCATTGACACTTTCATTGTCTGAGTTATGGCCCCTTTTTGGACTTTGTTAACCACTAAATATAGTTTATCATAAAGTGAGGGCACTTGTGTTCCATGGGCACATTTGGTGGCCTGCTGTATTGGTGCTATGGGTTAATGGAGATAAGATAAGCTAAGGTATTTATTAATTCAGTATCAGCAAAGATAAGTGACCACAAACTCATGCTTGGCATTGGGGGGCGGGGGGGGGGGGGGGGGGGGGGGATAGCCTTCCTTGGGATTGCTCTTGTTTGATTGATGTATGTAACTGAAATTTTAAGATCAGTAAGAAAGACAGTCTACATCGTGTTGCCTTGTAGTTCTTTCTAGGCAAGTCTTGGCTGCCAGTTGAGTAACCAAGACTAGCCAAGAAACAACTGCCAAGGCAATTAGAATGTTATTTGCTTATTTCCTCAGAGACAGCATGTTAGAACATCTTATTCCAGTGTAGTGAAAAGTAAACACAGTCAAAATTAGGTCCTAGAGGGGTACAATAAAATGTGTAATTTATATAATTATGCTCTTTCTGTATATTCTCTGTTCGAAAAGACAGCGTAAAGTCTCTCAATCATTGCTCATTATATGCAAGAAGAAAATTAAAATTCTGTCCTTCACTGATCTTTAAAAATAAAATTGCCTAAGAATGAGTTCATTTATTTTTTGTGGCCTAATCAGAAAGATGAAAAACTAAAATGGTTGTAACATTGTGGTCTTTAAAAACATTGATCCTTTACTCCACATAACAGCCAAAATCGACCAGTACTATTTGCAAAAATCATCTTTCAATTTTCATTATTTTTTCATTTTTTGTCTCAAAAACATAGCTTATGACCTCTCAATTGAACGAGGTCATTTAGCTCATCTAGGGGTCATAGCATTATTTTTGATGCAAAAAAATAAAAAAAATAAGTTATTTAAGAATTTTGTTTGCAAGTGTCGTCTGCTTTTCATGGTAGGTAAAGGGTTAATGTGTGACTCTATATTCAGTTATATTTGTTGTCCAGACCATTTTTACCTCCACACAAATGTAAGTAATGCGTAAGTAAAGAAGAACTTGTACATATTTTTAAAAAAGTTATGTAATTCAATATGTAATATCTGGGTCATGTTAAAAATAACTGTCAAAAAGTTTTTTGAGGACCTTTGAACATATTTTGATGAGAAATTTGTTTACATTGCTGTTGATTTTAAATGGATGGCAATATGTTATGACAGTTTTATCAGCATTAATATTATGTTTGGATTTTAGGCATATAGGAAATTTTATCCTTTTTAGGGCCAAGATCAATCTGATTCAACCATCAGGCCTTAAAATTTGTCCTGATTTTCAAGAATAAGTTTTGATTCCTGTAAACTCTTGCAGCGAGAATCAGTCTACAGTTTTGAATTTACAAGTTGAAAGTACTGTTATATCGTTGTCAGGTTCCTGGGTGCAACCAGTTCTAAATCCATAGTAAAAACCAAACGTCATGTATATATTATATTTACTAGAGTTTAGACTAGTTCCAATTTTGGTGAGTTTTTGACTCACATGTACACACATATTCCAACATACAGCTTCTGGTTGTCTTCCTGTTGGAAGAATATAGTACATTGGCAGTGGTGTCTAGTAAAGTCTTGTCTGCCTGCACAGGCAACAAAGACTTTACTAGACACCACTGCTAAGTCCAAGTGTTACCTTATTATGAGAAAGAAAACAATAAATAAAATTCTCCAGGCGTTTAATGACACTTTAGAATCTATGATGAGAATCAAATGAACATTTTGCAAGAATCAATTTTGATTCTCATTGATTTCCTTGCGAGAATCTATCATGTGAATCATTTCGGATTCATGCATGAATACAAATGTTTTTCAGAGTGTTCAGGTATAAATTAAGTTAATTGTCAGATAAAAATTCATATTGCAACTCATGTATCGAGATATGTATTGTATCACAACACAACTGCATCTTACAACCCTACAGAATATACCCTTCTAAATAGTAGGCCTCTCAATAATGATTTGTTCAGTGGTGGCATGTCCTATGACCAGGGTGGCCAAAAGCCAGGGGCCCCCACCCCTAGGGGACCTAATTGGGAAAAGGGTCCCATTGTCTCAATGGGGACCCCATTGTTGTTGTTTGTCATACAAATGTTTTTCCGAGTTTTCGGATGCACATTAAGTTGATTATTAGATAAATATTCATATTGTAACTCATGTATCGGGATATGTATTGTATCATAACACGGCTGCATCTTACAACCCTACAGAATATACCCATCTAAATAAGAGTAAGCCTCTCAATAATGGTTTGTTCAGTGGTGGCTCATCCTGTGACCAAGGTGGCCAAAAGCCAGTGGCCCCCACCCCTAGGGGACATCATTGGGAATAGGGTTGTCGTTGCACACAGCGAGTATATCTGTCCAGCAATAAATAATTATGAATTGTCTGCATATTCAATTATCACTTCGTCCGCCAGTCAGCTGCCCATTTGTCCATAAATATATAGGCAACTTGTGCAAGGCCTGTTATCGAAAGGAAAATATGTGGTATTTGATTCAGTAATATACACCTCTCATATGACTGCTAGAGTGAAGGATTTTGCTTCTTTTGGCACCAACTTTCCAAATTTTCTCCCCCTCGGACAAATCAGGTCTGACATAAGCAGCCATGATTTGATTATGAAAAATTCTAGAAAATACTCAACACAGTAGGAATTAATAGAGTATTAGCACTACAGGTCTTTAACCCTCTACACTCTGATGTCAAAATGGAAAGTTTTCTGCAGCAAATATTTCCCATAATGCAGTTTGATATTTAACCAAATATACCTTGTTTGAACAGAGCTCAGCTCTGTCAAACAAGATATTATTGGTTAAATTCATAGTTAAACAAGAGAAAAACAGGGTGATTGAAGAAAATTCTCTGGCACTACCAGAGTGCTAGGGGTTAAAATACAGTTCTATTTTACACTGCAGTAATCCCCTCACCTTTATCTACTCATTAACTCAAACACATTTTTTAGTGGTGTTCCATTCATAATTTACTAGACTGCAGTTGCCAAATGTGTTGTGTGCTTTCTTCTTGCTCATTGATTTCTTAATGAAACCCCTGAGCTCAGTTTGATATTTAAGACCGCTTTCACTTGGTTCATTCATAAATTGGAAATCCATTCTTCTCAGCTACATATTTTCACTAATAGCGGAGGAGTGAATTATTACCATTATTGCTAGACTACATCCAACAATGTGTGATGAATTTCTCTGTGGTTTATGAATAATAATATTTTGTCGGGAATTCATGTTTGTCTGAAATTGATTCTGACGATCTGTGACACAGAAAGATAATGTTGATAGTACTTTACCAGGTGAATGTGGAGCAGTGTGTTGGATGTAGGTGCATGACTGCAGTCAAAGTAAATAGAAGGTAAATGTCAATATTAACACTCTTCCCCACTCTTGCCCTCTATTAACTTTCTACCTACAGATGTACTGATAGTATATATCTACCAGTATGATGCAAGGTTCCCACACCACTCCTGGTAACTGAAAATCAAAAATAGGTGTTTTTTCATCTCTACTGGAAAGCCAGGCATTTTTAGCTCACCAACGTTAGTTGTGTGAGCTTATGGCATGGCTCGATCGGTCGGCGTCAGCGTATGTGTCCAATAATGTTAAAGCTGCTGTGCTCCTCCTCTTCCCATGGCACTTATATTCATCATACATGTTCCTCAGTATCATTGTTCCATGATTAACCCCTCCTACCCTGCATTTTAAACATTTTTCTTCACATTTTTAGTTGCATTTAGTTTTCTGTTTAGCTCAGAATTTCATGTTTAACTAAGTGTTTAGGTCAGCTGCTGTGCTCCTTCTCTTCCCATGGCACTTATATTCATCATACATGTTCCTCAGTATCATTGTTCCATGATTAACCTCTCATACCCTGCATTTTATACATTTTTCTTGACATTTTTAGTTGCATTTAGTTTTCTGTTTAGCTCAGAATTTCATGTTTAATTAAGTGTTTAGGTCAGCTGCTGTGCTCCTTCTCTTCCCATGGCACTTATATTCATCATACATGTTCCTCAGTATCATTGTTTCATGATTAAGCCCTCATACCCTGCATTTTAAACATTTTTCTTGATATTTTTAGTTGCGTTTAGTTTTCTGTTTAGCGTTTAGTTTTCTGTTTAGCTCAGAATTTCATGTTTAATTAAGTGTTTAGGTCAGCTGCTGTGCTCCTTCTCTTCCCATGGCACTTATATTCATCATACATGTTCCTCAGTATCATTGTTTCATGATTAAGCCCTCATACCCTGCATTTTAAACATTTTTCTTGACATTTTTATTTGCGTTTAGATTTCTGTTTAGCTCAGAATTTCATGTTTAACTTAGTGTTTATGTCAGTTTCTGTGTTTTACTTTTAAGAGGTTATGTTTAGGTCAGCTTTGTCGCATATTATGAGCCTGTTTAATACAGTTCTTGTGTTTGCCAAAGTTACTATCAAAGAGGAATGTTGGTGAGCTATAGGGCGTTGGCGTCCTTCTTGTTGAAATTCTGGCAGCTTGCTGCGCACATTTTGAGTGACACAATTTCCGTTATCTTACAGCAAACACGGCAGACACATTTAACTGGTAGAGTGCTAGAAGCCCATATTTGGGCTTTATTCTGAAGTTCAGGTACCACAACTTCAAGGCTTCAAACTCAGTTGATTAGCTTCATATTAACTTTGATGTGAAATTATTTTGTCTGTTAACTGGTTGACTGCTAACTTATTTTTGGTCTGCAAAATTTGTTCTCATGTCTTTGCCTTATCACAATTTATGGGAGAGTGCCTATAGGCACTCCCCCATAAATTGTAACAGGTCAAATTCATACAGACCAAGAGTTACACTTCAAAGATGATATGAAGCACATTCACAGAATATGAAGTTTTTACATTGCTGTACCCACACTTAAGAGCAAAGCCCAAATTTGAGAGCATGGTGGGTCATTGTTTCCAGAATTGGACTTCAACTTGAAAGGTCCACTGTTCGATCCCTTGCCAGGGGTAACTGCATTGTGTCTGTAGGCAAGGCACTTAATTCTGATTGCCCATGTGGGAGCATGGTGGCGCTATGTACTTAGGTGTACTGCACATCGATAGTACACTTGTCTTCAACCAATGCTAACCCTGATTGTGTGAAGTTTGTATGCTGGGGAGTCTGATAGTTGCTCACCACTGCTCAGTGGTTCTCTCAGGGTACTCCAGATTCCTCCACACATAAAACTATCCTACATGAGGTGACCCTGGCTGTCGAAAAAGTCGTTAAAACCCAATAATTAAATAAAGCCCAAATTTGGGCTCCTAGCACTCAACTAGTCAATATCTGCCTTGTTACTATTGATGGTAGAGTGCCTGTGTTAAACATTTTTGATGACCAAAAATTATTTAGCCATCCACCAGTTAATTAAAAGTGTCATGGCATTCTTTGTTTAAAATGGTACAAAAAAAAACCCATTCAAATGAAATATGATTATCATGCTGTCAACACATGGATAGTGTGTTTTCCAACAATTATTCATTCATTCATTCATTCATTCATTCAATTCATTCATTCAATTCATTCATTCATTCTTTCATTCATTCATTCATTCATTCATTCATTCATTCATTCATTCATTCATTCATTCATAGGGTTGACCAAAACTTTCGACAGCCAAGGTCATTTTGAGTTGGACAGTTTTATGGGTGAAGGAAGCCGGAGAGTACCCAGAGAGAACCACCATGCAGTGGCAAACAACTGTCAGACTCCCTAACACACTAACTCCCCACAAGCAGGGTTAGAATTGTTTGAAGACAAATGCGCCAGCGATGTGCAGTGTGCCATAGTATACAGCACTAATGTGCCTCCACATGGGCTGGAGTCAGGATTAAATATCCTTGCCCAAGGACACATTGCAGTTACCCATGGTAAGGATTCAACTATGGACCTTTCGATTTGAAGTCCAATGCCAAGCCACTGAGCCACGGAGTCCCCATTCAACCTATTTAATGTAACATTTATTCGCATCTGAAAAGTACTGGAATTTCATTCAGAAAATGCGAACCCTGTGATGTCAACTCTTACCAAGACGGGAGTACAGTGGGTCATTGGTTAGAGCATTGGACTTCAGATCAAAATGTCCAATTCTGACCCACATCATATATGTTGTGTCCTTAGGTAGTGTTCAGCCGATGATCAGAATCGGCCACCCTAATCGGCCGTTTGTGGACAATCGGTTGACAACAGCTCCTGGAACATCGGTTCAGTCGATTGTTGCCAAGATTCTTTGTAATGATTCATTAACCACATTTTATTATCTTCAGCAATTGTTTAATTTTTAATGTAAAATGATTTCAATGATGCCATTCAATAAAGTTGAGAAACATCAACAGTGTGTATTTTTAATCTCTCTAGCTGCCCCTTTACAGGATATACAAGTTAAACAACAAGTAACGTTTACAATTGAGCATACTTGCAGCAATCGCCAGTTCATACCGGAAAAAGTGAAGGTTGGACTCCATTGACTCAGGTCGCAGTAAAATGACCAGTCGCACCCACTTGGGCAGTACACGTGGATCTGAGAGCCACATATACCGCACAAGTGTGCACGTATACTCATTTTACTGCAACCTGAGTCAACGACGTTTAACACTGCGAAATATGTTCAATTTAATGTAGTTCTTTCAAGTCTCGACCCATCTAGTAGTGCCAAGTATTACAATCGGAATCGGTCAAGTGTGAGCTCAAATAACCGGTAATCAGTCAGCGGCCATTTTTGGTAATCGGTTGAACACTATCCTTGAACAAGACGCTTAATCCCAGTTGCCCAAGTGGGATCCCAGTGGTACAGTATGCTTAGGTGTACTGTACATTGATGATATACATACCTTCAACTGAAGCTAACCCTGCATGTGTGTGGTAAGTTGGGGAGTCTGACAGTTACTTGCTGCTGCTCAGTAGTTCAGTCCTGCTACATTGGAATAAAACTTCTTCCACCTGCAAAACAGTCTTATATGAAATAACCTGCTACATATTTTCTTGAATTTCTCATAAACTCAAGACATTTTTGAGGTATATTTTATTTATCAAGAGCCATAACGTATCTCAACTAAGTAACAGCGTATATTTTTGTTCAGGACAGAAAATCTTCCTGTTGATCTTTAGTTCTCCTCACCTTGCTCATCTCCATGGGAACACTGGGAAGTTGAGCAGGAGAAACTATGGCAAACATGTTTTCACTGCTATAATTCGTTCCACAAGCCAATCCTTGAAAGTGTGCGGTATTGGCTAAACTTGACCCGATACAGTAGAACCCTGCTAATTGAATAGCTACTTTGCCAGGGAAAAATATTCACTTAACAGGAGTATTCATTTAAAGGGGCAATAAGCCGTTAATTTGAAAAATTATTGACTCTCAGATTTTGCTTGTATGTTAAAAAAACACTGTGAGTAAAGTGTTGGGCATCAGAAGCAACAAGAAATTACTTATATCTGTGATTAACCCATTACCCAATATAATGGCCAAAACTGGCCAGTGCTATTCTCAAAAATCACTATTCAATTTTTATACGCCCTTTTTGAAAAAATGGGAGTATTATGTTATGGCATTGTCCATCTGTCTGTCTATCTGTCCGTAAACAATTTTTGTGTCGCCTACTCCTCCAAAAGTTTACATGCTACATTGTTCAAACTTTGCACACATGTTGATCAGTAATTGCCGTTGTGCATGTGACAAGTGCAGGTAACTCCATTTTGTATTTCCAGAGTTATGCCCCTTTTAGTACTTAAAACATTACAGTATTGAGTCGCCTTCTCCTTCAACATTTTACATGCAATATTGTTCAAACTTTGCACACATGGTGATCACCAGTTGCCGTTGTGCATGTGACAAGAGCAGATAACTCTATTTTGTATTTCCAGAATTATGCCCCTTTTAGTACTTAAAACATTACAGTATTGTGTCACCTTCTCCTTCAACATTTTACATGCTATATTGTTCAAACTATGCACACATGTTGATCACCAATTTCCATTGTGCTTGTGACAAGAGCAGGTAACTCTGTTTTGTATTTTCAGAGTTATGCCCCCTTATAGTACTTAAAACATTACAGTATTGTGTCGCCTACTCCTTCAACATTTTACATGTTATATTGTTGTAACTTTGCACACATGGTGATCACCACGGGCATATGTTGGCCCGCTAGGCGGTGCTCTTGTTATTATTTGTTCATTTTCATCTCAAAAACATAGCTTATGACCCCTCGTTGAAACAAGCTCATTTAGCTCATTCCACTGAGGGGTCATAAGTTATGCTTTTGACCCCAAAATGCAAAAAAAAATTTATTCAAGCATTTTGCTTGCAAGTGTCGTCTTCTTTTCGTGTTAGGTACAGGGTTAGGTAAAGGGCTAAAAAACTTTCATGAATACAAATTTGCAGAAGATACCACATTGCAAAGATATAAACAAAATTGCCCAAGATTTTCTGATATAAATGAAAAACTGCGTGTTAAAATTTCCGATACACATGGAAATAATTCAATACCTCAGCTGCATTCCAAATATTTGATTGCCACGAACAACAACTGTGCATTATTTTAGCACTAACTAGACATAATCAGATCAAAAATTCATATTATATCAATTGAAGCTCAGTTATGCTTCCAATAAAACCCACAGAACGGGTATCAACAATGGCAAACCAATGCTATAAATGGAAACATGTGTATAAACTTCACATTTGTCTTTGTGTGAGACCTAATTTCGACGAAAATTACGATGTGCCTGAAATTTCCTTGAGTAATTGGGTAATAAGATTGGGATGAAAAACTGTGGCATAGTTTTTCGAATCAACCAGTGCATCTTCACTTTCAAGTTAATTTGTTTAATCTATTTATTTATTTATTGGTGTTTAAGGTCACATTCTTATGCACAATGGCAAATCGTGACCATGACAGTTTTACGGGTGGAGGAAGCCGGAGAGAACCACCGAGCATCGACGTGCAACTGTAAGCTCCTCAACATTTTAACTGTGTTCAAGCTCCGCTCAAGCAGGGTTACAGCGGTTGAAGACCATGCAGTACGCCTTAGTAAACAGCGTCATCGTGCCCCATGTGGGCAACCGGGATAAAGTGCCTTGCCCGAGGACACAATGCGGGCTGTCCCAGACGGGGATCGAACTCGGGACCTCCAGCGTAGAAGTCCAACAGTCTACCAGGATAAAGTGCCTTGCCCAAGGACACAATGTGGGTCGTCGCAGACGGGGATCGAACTCAGGACCTCCAGCATAGAAGTCCAACAGTTTTGTGAATAGCTCTGGCTGGTTTTGGCTTTTCGTCCAACAGTCTACCACTGAGCCACTGCACTCCCAATTTGTTTAATCAATATTAGTGTGCTCATGTGAATGATATATGAAACATAAGGGTAGTTTTGCATAATGGACATTGTGGTTTTGTCAAATGATCTTATTTTTTTTCAAATTTCCTTTAAGAGGAATGTGATCATTTCATTCATTCTTTTGACAAACTGAGCATTTATTCTATCATATCTTGTTTGACAGAGCTCATGAAGCTCTGTCAAACAAGATATAATTAAGATTTAATGTCTTATTTTGGATGTAGTTATTTGGTTATTGGTGTTTAAGGTCACATACTTATGCACAATGGCTAATCGTGACCGTGACAGTTTTACGGGTGGAGGAAGCCGGAGTACCCGGAGAGAACCACCGAGCAACGACGAGCAGCTGTCAGCTCTCCAACATCGTAACTCTGAACTCTGCACCGCAGCACAGGCAGGGTTAGATTGGTTGAAGACATGCGCACCATCGACGTGCAGTACGCCTCAGTACACAGCGTCATCATGCCCCCATGTAGGCAATCGGGGTGAAGTGTCTTGCCCAAGGACACAACGTGGTTGCCGCAGGTGGGATTCGAACCGAGGACCTCTCGGCTTGCAGCCTGCACCTCTACCAACTGAGCCACCGCGCCCCATTTTGGATGTACTGAGGTCAGTAGTAGATTTGTAATTCTTCAATTTATTACAAGGTTTTTTTTTATTCATTTAAAACGAGTTTACTCTAAATCAATATTCAGTTACAGTACAGTTGCCGTGGACCAGTCGTAATCCACGGGTGGGCAGTGATGTCCACACATGTGTTTACCAGGTAATAAAAATCATCATCAGCAAAAATTTAAATACTGAAGCACCCGATTTTACCGGCTGCTTCATTAATTAAATTTTTGATGATTATTCCTGTAATTAGTGTTTGGAATCTAATATTATTGCATCCATGGAAATATTGCCCACTTGTGGAAAGCAACCAGTCCATGGTGGCCATACTGTAACAGGTCATATTTGTCCAGATTGAGAAGTTATGGGAAATTGTTTGGTGCTGAGAAGTTATGAGCAATTAACAGAGTTATTCAATTAACCCTTTACCTAACATGAAAAGCAGCCGACACTTGCAAACAAAATTCATGAATAACTCATTTTTTTCATTTTTTGTCTCAAAAACATAGGTTGTAACCCCTCATTGGAATGAGCTCATTGAGCTTGTTTCAAAGAGGGGTCATAACCTATGTTTTTGAGACAAAAAATGAAAATTAATTGGCAATTTTTGTGAATAGCTCTGGCTGGTTTTGGCTTTACGTTGGGTAAAGGGTTAAGAGACATCCAATTAAGTGGGCTCCACTGTACTTGTATTGTTGTTACAATATAGACTTAAGATCTTGAGAATGACCTTATTTATTGATAAACAAACAAATGAACCCTTTTATTCCGGATTTTATTCACAGAATTGTATCACCTGACATGCTCACTATTCTGCTGATTTGCAATCAGAGTCCATTTCCTGTGCAAACTCCTGAAAATGGAGCAATTGTTGTTTGCTATGGTTGATGAGTTTAGCTCAACTGGTATAATTAATAGGACCCAGTAACCTACACTACCACCAGACTGGAGTCCATTCATATTAATAGCTTCACTTTATATTTGTTATGGTTGCAGTATGGCTGTATAGATGCTGAAAGTAACATTAAACACCAATAAACAAACAAACAAATTCACCTCTTGGAACACTGAGAGGAGAAGCAGTGCTTGATTAATGCATAAACAAGTTTTGTATTACTGGTATAATTTGACCCACTAACCAATCATGGGACATCATGGGACATGAGTCCTCAAAAGTGGGCAGCATTGATGTAAATCTTCTGATAAAGTTGACATTGTACATGTTGACTTGATGATGATATTGACTCAGATGTTGACTGTGACCTTAAACTCCAATAAAATCTACACCATTGGTCCCTTAATCCATAACTGGTTGAGTGCTGAAAGCCCAAATTTGGGCTTTACTTTGAAGTGTAGGTACCACAAGTTAAAGGCTTCATAGTTTGTGGATGTGCTTCTCAGAATTGAAATCATTTAGTCTGAGGATTTGCGTTGTTGTAATTTATGGGACAGTGCCTACGGGCACTCTCCACTCTAATTGTTACAAGTCATAAACAAATCTAGCTGACCAAAAATAATTTAGCACTCTACTAGTTAAAACCTTGAAAGTTTTCCACAACAGTTTATTCCACACACAACAGGCAGCCCTGTGGCTTTGCAGTGATTGTAGTCAAGTCTATAGAAGCAGCTGAGACTTGACAAGAAACCACTGCCAGATTACTCTGAATTTAGCAACCAAGTCAGGAGTACAGTGGTGCATTGATTAGAACATTGGACTTCAGATTGAAAAGTCATAGGTTTAATCCTGACCCAAGTCATCTGAGTTGTGGCCTAGGACAAGACACTTAATCCCAGTCGCCAAAGTGGTAGTCTGGTGATACAGTGTGCTAAGGTGTACTGCACATTGATGATATACATACCTCCAACTGATACTAACCCTACTTGTTTGCCATTAATGAGTTTGAGAGTCTGACAGTTCCTTGCTACTTCTTGGTGGTTCACTCCAGCTACAGCGGCTTCCTCCATCCATAAAACTGTCTAACAAGTAATGACCCTGGATGTTGAAAGTATTGTTAAACTCCATTAAATATATAAATAACTGCCAAATCAAGACAAAGGCTGTAGTTTGGGACACTTATTCTGAAACAGAAAAACGGACAAAAAATGAGATTTAGAACTATGAATAATTTTGATTTTGTTTTTTTTCTATCAAAACATAGGTCATGAATTTAAGAGGGGAAAAAGGGATTTTGTCATGTGCTTTTGATGTAAAATTTTCGTTATTGATCAGATTTTGGTGAATTTCTTTTAGCTCACCTGGTTGAAAGTCAGGGTGAGCTTTAGTGATCACTTTTCATCTGTCGTCTGGTGTCCAGTGTTGTCCTGCATAAAGGTGGTGTGTGCGACTTCTCCAAAACTGCTGGACCGATTGCAGTTAAATTTTAGGTGCTTGTTTGTTCAGACGTCATATTTTTAGCTCACCTGACTGAAATTCAGGATGAGATATAGTGATCACTCGCCGTCCGTTGCCTGTGCACATGGTGTTTGCACCTGCTCCTCCTAAACTGCTGAACTAATTTTAGTTAAATTTGAGGTGATTGCTTGTTCCATCATCACATTTTGTTTTTGTTCAAATCAAGTTGACCAGTCCCATATGGAGGGGGTGGGGGAAAATGCTTCAATTTTTTTTCTTCTCATGAACCAGTGTGTACAATGACTTGATATTTGGTATGGGCTTCCTTTTGAGGTGTAGAATCAAGTTCAAACAAAGTTTGTGGAGCAAGTTTTACCTTTGTAATGGGAGGGGCAAGATTTTTGGCTTGCCCGAAATTGCTTTTTTCTGAACCGTTTTTCCGATTTGAACAAAATTTGAAATGTGATATTATTGAGTCATAAGTACTTGATACATGCAAAAAAAAAAAATTCCCATGTCTCTGTGGGAACCCCCAGAAGCTAAAAATAGAAATATTTTCAAATCCCCATATTTCCCAAACCACAAGGAACAGAGAATAGTTATTTGGTATGAAGTATCCTTAGGACCAGTTGAATGGAATGGTAAAATAATTTGCCATTGATTATGTCTGGGTGTTCTGTGGAGGGGTCATCGAAAAAATGCTGGGTCAGCATATTTTCAGAACTTGAAAAAAACAGTTTGTATATGGCATCCATAAGGGGGAGGGGGGTGTCAGATACAAGTTTGCTAGCTCACCTGAGCGAAGCTCAAGGGGATCTTTACTAATCACTTTTTGTCCGTCGTCCATCCATCAGTCGTAAACTTTACATTATCGACTTCTCCTCACAAACTACTGGACCAAATTCAACAAAATTTGCTGTGCATGTTCCCTATCATATGTCAATTCAAGTTTGTGCAAATAAAGTTGCCACGCCCACAGGGGGCACCACAGGGGGCATAACTCTGATAGCACCCATGAACTTCTTTCCAAAATCAAAAAAAAAATCTTCTTCTTCAGATCCACCAGGCAGAATTCTTTCATAATTGGTATACAACATCTCTAGGGGGGTCAGATTCAAGTTTGTTCAAATCGAGTCCCTGGGTTCATATTTGGGCTCCCTATGGGAACCCAAATCTTAACTTAGTGCAATATGAGGATTATTCTTAAAAAATCTTCTCCATATCCAGCAGTCAGAATCTTTTGATATTTGGTATGCAACATTGTGGGGTGGATCTGATTCAAGTTTGTTCAACTTGGCCCCCTGGATTCACATTTGGACTCAGTATAGAAGCCCAAATTCGAACCTAGTGCATTCAGGCATATTTCTTAAAAAATCTTCTTCTCCAGATCCAGCAGGCAGAATCTCTTCATATTTGGTATGCAACATTGTGGGGTGGATCTGATTCAAGTTTGTTCAAATCGGCCCCCTGGATTCATATTTGGGCTCACTACAAAAGCTCAAATTCGAACTTAGTGCATTTCAGGCAAATTTCTTCAAAAATCTTCTTCTCCAGATCCAGCAGGCAGAATCTTTTGATATTTGGTATGCAACATTGTGGGGTGGGTCTAATTCAAGTTTGTTGAAATCAGCCCCCCCCCCCCCCCCCCCCCCCCCCCTGGGTTCATATTTGGGCTCAGTATAGAAGCCCAAATTTGAACTTAGTGCATTTCAGGCAAATTTCTTCAAAAATCTTCTTCTCAAGTTCTAGCAGGCAGAATCTTTTGATATTGGGTATGCAGCATGCTTAGGGGGGTGAGATTCAAGTTTGTTCA